>OY856189.1:495890-881506 GCA_963693315.1 Diogma glabrata
TTGAGACAATCACACGAAATGTTTATGTGAAAATCAAATATAGTTCAATTAATCTCAAATACTTAAACTTTAAAATGAAAAATTCATGATATAAGGCCAAAGAAAATTTTTTTCAGGGAAATAGTTATTATCTTTATTCAACTACTGTTATATTGGATATAACACTTTATATTTTAAATAAACCTCATTCTGTTGTTAGGAAAATGTTATCGTGTAGTTGTCCGAATCACAGTGAAATTGTTTGCAAATAATTTTTCTTTGCATGAATAATCAACTGCCAACTTCGAGATGAGGTTGTCATGAACTTCAATTTTTTTTCAGTGCATAAAAATTTTAGTCACAAGATAAAATTGTTTTAAATTCTTTTACTGATTTACTTTTAGGAGCGATATTTTTTTTTAAATTTCACTCCTTGGAAACGATTATATTTTTATTTTTATAATATACGTAGCAGAAGAGTTAATACTTTTTTTTATGTTATGCACTTGTATTTTTGTCTTTCTGTTACTTTTCTCTTTGTTTTCATAACAATACATTAGAATTAGAAAAACATCAAATAGAAAAAATAAAAAAGGAATATTTTTGCATGCCTTGACGAAAAAATTAAATAAAAATATTTGGGCTATTATTTTGAAAACGTGCATCGAAAAAAAAACAACTATTTTTTAAAAATCTGAAATTTTGATATTTTGTTGGTATTGACGAAAGGAAAAAAGTAATTTCTGCTTTTATTTTTTGTGTACTCTGAATCGGAGTTATGCGCGGTTGAATTTTGAGGCTTTTTCACGTAGTTTTTGGTAATGGTGGCAATGTTTTGTGAATAGGTGCCACAAATTTCATCCGACTTACGTATATTTTTGCAAGTAAAAAGGAAAATAATTGAATAATTGAAATAAGTAAGTTTAAAATTAATAACTTTTCTCTTTTCCGCTAGGCGGCGCGTAAAACCTTGGTTTACTTCAAAGCTCATATCTCAAAAAGTAGGCTTTTTTTTTTTGTTTTTCACAAATTTTAAAGTAAACATATGCAGCTATAAAATTGAGAAATAAAAAGTCAGCAATTCAATATGGATTTTTTCTTACGATTTTTTAAAGTTTGGTATATGAAAAATTCACATGTGTTTTTTTATTAAGTTAATAATCGTGTACTAAATGTGGATCTAATAAATTAAACATTTCATATTTTAACACCTGCAATAAATTTGAACCATTTTTTGTGTATTTCTGATTGAGAAACAGGTTTTTATTCAGAATAAGAATTGGAGATCCCAATGATCGAAGATTTTGTTATAATTTCAACATCACCAACACTAACATTAGAAAAAAACATTAAAAAAATATTTTTCCTATAAACATTATAATTTAATCAATATTATAAATAAATACATTAAAAATTAATTTATATATTTTTTTTTGCCTTTAAATTGAAATATTTATGATCATCAGAAAAAGAAAACATTTTGGCAATTATTTTATCGGGTGTAGTGTTATCCGGTAAAAAACAGTGGAATCCTTGAGTTCTTTGTTTTCTTCCAAGAACATTTCGTAGATGTCGGTGAGGGTCCATAACACCAACCGCTTTGATTTCTTAATTTTTGTCGATCCTTCTGTAATAGTAACAACATCTTTTCCTCTACTAATTTCCTCTGATAAGAAGTATGTTTGAATTTGTTTTACTATATTTTGTGACAAACTGTGCACTTGTTTGCTTTGAGGCCAACTGTAAGGACCTACTGTTTCCAACAGATCCATGGCGATTTCTACCAGTCGTCTTGATGCATTAAATTCATCCTGGATACGTTGATTTGATCAAAATTTACGTGGTAGAGTTGTCAACAAAAACACTTGTTTTGATTTACAGCTTGCATCTTTAAACTCTTTTTTAAGGTTCATAAGCCATGATGTATATTCACATTCCTTGTTTGGTGATAACACTTTAACTGAATCTACTTGAAATATTCTTTGACTTATTGCCAATGTGACACTTGCAATTTTTTTATAACTTCCTGTTGTAATATGATTTTGTTTGATAGGAGATTCGGCTAACCTTCCAAGAACATTGTTAATATCTTCTAAAATGTCATTAAGTAGTTCAGGAACTGGTGGAGATATAGTATCAACCGAAACTGGTGATGGATCTAAAGATGCTGGAGGTATTTGAATATTTTCGTTCGTTGGAACATTTTCAACATCCTGATTTATAGAAAAAATTTCACTATCGATAGTTTTCGAACATGAAAGCTGCTGTATAGAAAATATTAGTTGCATATGAATTTTTATTCATTTTAATAAAATAATTAAATTTACCTTATTTTTATAGATATAAGTGCGACATGTTTCACATATAAACTGGTCATCACGCAAAGTAAAATTTAGGGTCGCAGCTTTTTGAATAACAGCTGGTGTGACCAGTTTCACATTTTTTGATGTCCGCTGATGATTTTTGAGACCGTACAAGTTACAGCACAATTTGAAAGGCATTTCTATTATTATCTTTTCTAAACGTTATGTCTTCTAAATATTTTGGAATATAATTGATTATAAGGCAATCCAATCAATATATATATACCCTTGAAATAGTTTTGACATAGGTAGAATCAGGTAAAATTAGGTAGGTACAATTTAATATATTTTGATTGGATGCAAGTATAATTTGGTCAAAAACCGTTTGTGGGCGTCATTAGAAATTTTAAATGTTAAAATTATGAGCCTCTAATGAGATTTTAATTAGTAAAAAGGGGCTGAATAGACATTTTTTAAAATGAATAAACATTTTACACACCCTTTTAATAATTTAAATTCCTTTATTTTACCACTTAACTTAAATTAATTTTTAATAAGTTTTTAACCATTTAACCGCACAGAAAATGGTTCAAATTTATTGCAGGTGTTAAAATATGAAATGTTTAATTATTAGATCCACATTTAGTACAGGATTATTAACTTAATAAAAAAACACATGTGAATTTTTCATATACCATACTTTAAAAAATCGTAAGAAAAAATCCATATTGAATTGCTGACTTTTTATTTCTCAATTTTATAGCGGCATATGCTTACTTTAAAATTTGTGAAAAACAAAAAAAAAAAAGCCTACTTTTTGAGATATGAGCTTTGAAGTAAACCAAGGTTTTACGCGCCGCCTAGCGGAAAAGAGAAAAGTTATTAATTTTAAACTTACTTATTTCATTTATTCAATTATTTTCCTTTTTACTTGCAAAAATATACGTAAGTCGGATGAAATTTGTGGCACCTATTCACAAAACATTGCCACCATTACCAAAAACTACGTGAAAAAGCCTCAAAATTCAACCGCGCATAACTCCGATTCAGAGTACTCAAAAAATAAAAGCAGAAATTACTTTTTTCCTTTTGTCAATGTCAACAATATATCAAAATTTCAGATTTTTTAAAAATCAAAAATTTAAAAATCAACAAAAAAATGTACATTTTCAAAATAATAGCCCATTTATATTTAGAGGCGTATTTGATTTTGGTTAATTATTAGACTGAATCAATTGCAATACTGCAATAGTGGATTAACTATTAAGATATGTAACTGAGCTACAAAAATAATTTTGATGTTCAAAAATCGATAGTGAAAGGCATAATTAATAAAATTAAATGGGCTCGATTCAATACAAATCTTTTATTCTTTTATACTTTTATCTTTTATTTTTTTATATGAATATTTTAATCTGTCTAAAATAAAATAAAATATAACAGAAATTGCTATTAAGCGCCAAAATTTTATTTTATACATCTTTTTGGCGTAAAAGATTTTGACGTTTAATAAAAGATACGAAACTCACCATTTTATTATAAAAGAAAGCGCTAAACGGAAATTTTTACTTTAATTAAATAAATTTCCTTCGAATTTCTATCAAAATGAATTTCTATGATACAAGAAGACTCTGGAGTCAGGAAAAGGCGTAAGTTTTTGGGCAGTTTAAAAGCACAAGGAATTTTATAAACATGCCAGTTTTATCAGCATGTGCAATAGCCAGATCACAAATAAACCGCTACTTTACTTGGCTTAAATATGGACGAATGATGCGTTACAACAATAACAAATAACACATTATTTTTTAACAAATTACTTTGTTTCATATGAAAACTAAAATATATCACAAATTAAACTAAACTAAAAATCACAACATTTCAAATAAATAAATAAATTATAATCCAGTTCATAAAACAAAAATTAAATGAATATATATACAAAATAAAAATGTGTTCTAAACAGAAAGGGCAAAATTATATATACGTTATACGATTATGTTTGGCACTACAGTGTGGATTTTAAGGCACGTAGGTAGAAGGGATCACTAAAAACAGTGGTGGAACCTAACAGACCACACGACCTAAAACTAAGACCTCAATTGCAAAAAAGTATGTAATTGACGGGTTAGAGTTATGAGGACATTTGGAACCTATCCGCCAAGCTGCATACCCCATCAGCCAACCGTTCAATATTTAAATTTAGTTTTACTAAATTATTATTTATTTGAACTATCTGATTCTGTATTTGATCTAGTCCTATCGAACGTTGCTTCTCAAGTTCTAGAACTAGCTCCTTAAATTCTCTATCTATAAAAAGCAAGTAAAATCAATAAACTGTTTGTATGCATATAAAAGTTATATCAAATAATTATCAGATTTGGCTCGGTAATGTGGTAACAGTTGGTTCAGTGATGTAAATCACATCACCAATTACATCGCACTCGTCCATGTGAACCACTTCAACATCAAACCCGACCTCGTCAGTCCCTTGACAGCCGTCAATTACAACCTTTCCCCAACCGGATTGGGCCCTTAACTTCAACTCGTTAAGTGGTTTGGCCTGGGATGTTCCACCGCCAGTTTTTAGTTGGCCCTCTTTCCAATTGCGTGCTTTAAAATTGACACTTAGCGCCTGATAATTGGCGCGTCTAAAAATTTTAAAACAATTTAAGTTTAACTTTTATGTGATATGAATATATATTTTCCCTTTTTTAAATCAGATTTAATCTTCTTGGGTCCTTTTCCATTATTTAGAAATGTAGTTAGTTCGTCCCACAAGTAAATACCGGTATCATCTGTGCCCTTTCTATTCCTAAACAACGGATTTCCTTCCATAAAAGCAACATATATTTCTTTCTGTTCCGTCGAAATTTTCTTCCCGTCCTCTTTTATCTGCAAAAATTAAGTATCACTTAAAAACTATGTACCACTTAAAAAACTATATATTCAAAGCTAAATATATACACAAAGTATATATAATTACATTTAAGTACAAATAAAATTTACTTACTTTGTATATTTGAATTATTTGATGCCATTTTCGTTTAAATTTGTTTAAAATTTGACAATTAAGTTAAAAGATTTTTTCCGATATCGAAAAATTCGACATACAATTGAATAGTTGGTTACAACTAGGTTGTTGAAAAATATGATTATTCTAGAGTTAAGTAATTTACAGAGATGGGTAGGTCGCAAACATAACGTCGCAAATTACGTTTTCGACGCGTCGCAAACGTATTTGCTACTCTGCTTTTGCGACGTCATTTGTTACGTTTGCGACGTTGTTATTTTGTCATGTAAAACCACTATTTGTAATTCACTTTGTTAGAATTTAAATTTAAAATGAAACAGCTTTTATTCAAATATATTTTTATTATTATATAATATAATATATTTTTAGCAATTTAGTATATATTATATTAGCAAGTAGATTTGCCGTATAAGAACTATACAAGTGTTCCAAATACCGGTCATACCGATCGTTTTTAGTATTAATTGTGGTATTTTTCCATCCATCAATTTGTAGAACAGAATTTTTGCTTATTTTATTCCGCTTTTGAATACAGTCATCATATGCAGTCTTTAATATTGTGGTAGATAGAGATTTTCACGTGACTGGAACATATGATGAACGAAGTATTTTTAATGAATTTTAGAGTGGTCAGATCCCACAACACAAAAGGGATTATTGTATTAAAAAAATTACACAGCTATTTATTTATTTCTTAATTCCTTCAGATGAAATTTTGTCCATAAAACCTTCATCTATTATCTGTTGTTTTTTAAATTTAGTGTGATTGTTTATATATTCCATGGAAGATTACAGTCCGTATAATTCCAGTCATATTGTACACTACAAGAGACTCCGAAGCTAGTCTAAAATAAAAGAAAACTCTATATTCCAAAAACAACACAAATAGAAAGTGGCATACTGATGCTACGCAACCAGTCAATTCATCAACAATTTACAGCTTAATATTTTGTAGTTCAGATTCACAATCCGTTTCAATTTGTAATTCCATTGAGGTTGCTTTAGTGTTTTTCCAATTGTCATCAATGATTTGAATTCTTTTTGTGCATATGTAACCCATTTAAATATACAATATATTGGTTACTTATATAGAGTAATAAATGAGATAAAAACTCAATAAATCACCTGTGAGCTATTAATCTTTTTATAGCGGTATTTTTAACCACACTTCTGCAAAAATCACATGAAGCTACATTTTTGTTTTCTTGTTTAATAGAAATAAATTTCAAATCCTTCCACAATAAATTTAGAGGACGACCGGTCATTTTGAGTATTTAAATATTTTCAAAAAAATTATTTTTGCACGACACTTTAATTTATTACTCAACACTGAAAAAAAAATTAATTTTGAATTAAAAAATTGGGTTTGAATACAAAATCACGAGAAACTCACTCTCAAAGTTTGCGACGCTTTTGCGACATTTGCGACGCTTTTGCGACACGTCACGTAACAAACTCTTTGCGACACGTCATTACCCACCACTGAGTTAAACTATTAAAATAGTAAATTTTAACTATTTTACAAAATGCAAGGTTACTATTTTGTAATGAATTTCGATTATTAACATAATAGATTTTAACAATTTTATAACAAGCAAAACGACTATTTTGTATAGTAGATTTCGACTATTAAAATAATTATTTTTAATAATTTTATAAAAGTTGTAGATTTCAACTACTAAAATGGTAAATTAAAAAATAAAAGTGACTATTTTGTTGTTAGTGTATTACGAAATTTTTATTAAAACTAAATTAAAATTTTACAAAAAGTATACATAAATTGCGGACTTATACAATGTACATATTGTAATTATATACTTATTATATTTGCCGCAATCATATTTTCTGCCCTCAATAAATAAATATATTTTATTTTAAATGATTGAACTATAAACAAAACATATGGAGGGGCTGAAATCCTGAGATATCAAGACTTCGGTCTGGGTTAAGGATTTGTATATAGTTTTCGGCAAAATACTTTTATGAGGACATGGTTTTTAGTTTTGGGCAGCGATGTATATCAAACACAACTCTTTGTTAATGTACAAGTATTTTTTATAAAAAAATACTGTTTAAAAATTTATTACAAAACTAACACGAAACATCAAAACGTTGCCGGAAAATTATAATCAAAATTCCAAAAATATTGTTAAATTAAATAAAATTTAACTTTTTCACAATCCCAAAAATATTCCAAAAATTAGAATAAAATCAAATATTTAAATTTCTTCTAAATTCCAATAATATTTCAAAAATTCTTAAAAATTCAAACTTTTTCCAAAATTCTAAAAATATTGCAAAAATTATTACAAAATCAAATATTGAAAATTTTTTCAAAATTAAAAAAATTATAATAATATCAAAAATTAAAAATTTTTCAAAATTCTAAAAATATTCCAAAAATTCTTACAAAATGAAAACTACAAACTTTTGCCGAAATTCTAAAAATATTGCAAAAATTATTACAAAATTAAAAATACAAACTTTTTCAAATTCCAAAAATATTTCAAAAACTATGACAAATTCAAAAATTTCCAGGTCCAATTTCATTTCATATTACATTTACGTCATAAAAACAGCTACATTTTTTTTCCAAAATATTAGCTAAAAAATTAAATGAAATCATTTTTTGACACACTTGACATTATTTTTTGACAAACTTATAATGCCATAATTCTCTATAATAATAATAAAATATCATGGCATACAAACCATTAATTTTATTTTTTTCTAAGAAAATTGAGCAAAAAATAAATAAAAACCTTTCTTTTGACACACTTGACAACATTTTTTGACAAACTTATAATGCCATAATTCTCAATAATAATAATAAAATTTCATTTCAAAGAAACAATTTTATTTTTTCCCAAAAAAATGGGTAAAAACTTGACAACATTTTTTTGACAAACTTATAATGCCATATTTCTCAATAATACTAATAAAATTTCATTTCAAACAAACAATTTTATTTTTTTCCAAAAACTTGGGTAAAAAAATAACTAAAAATCTTTCTTTTGACACACTTGACAACAGTTTTTGACAAACTTATTATGCCATAATTCTCAATAATAATAATAATAAAACTTCATTTCAAACAAACAAATATAAAATTATTTTTTCCAAAAAATTAGGTAAAAAAATAAATAAAAATTTTTCTTTTGACACACTTGGCAACTTTTTTTTGACAAACTTATAATGCCATAATTCTCTATAATAATAGTAAAACTTCATTTCAAACAAACAATTAATTTAATTTTTTTCCAAAAACTTGGGTAAAACAATAAATAAAAATCTTTCTTTTGACACACTTGACAACATTTTTTTGACAAACTTATAATGCAATGCTAGTTTTTGATCTCACATACCAATCCCGACCATCAGGATTTCTCCAAATTTAATGTTCCTACTCGTTATCACTTAAAATGAAAGTTTTTTAAGCCAAAAATATGAAAATTTGCTACTTTTGAAACACATAATGATTTTTTCGACAAACTTCCGGTATACAGTTATCGAACACAGCGTCCTTTCGGACCTGTCCCTTGTGAATACCTATTTTTAAAAAAAAAATTTGAAATCCCTTCAGCTGTTTTCCCTGCAGCGTAGGTAGTTTTTTTTTTGCTTTTGTAGAATCAGTAGGTCCTAAAACGTCGGGAAATGCCAAAAATAGTGAGGGTAAGAATTTCACTTTGAGCTCATGAATGTAATACTTAGGTCTTTCAGACCGAAGTAATATATATTCAAAAAAGCAATACATATATTAAACACAAAATACTAAGATACTTACTTCAATGCACATCGAAACTAAACTAAATAAATAATAGTTATTTATTTATCAAGAACAAAAAGTGAAACTTTAAAGTACGAGCTAGTTGTTTACTAGTGAAATTACTAGTGAGTACCTTTAAAAACACTTTTCGTTTGAGGTAAATACAAAATTTTATTTCATACTGGAAATTTATTAAAATAAAACGAAATGAGTTTTAAATTTTGCTTAAAAAGTTGAACTTTAACGTCCTAGGACTTTATAAAATTTTATAAAGTCCTAGGACGTTAAAGTTCAACTTTTTGTACCATAAATAATCCGAAAAATGTCGTTTTAGATATCAGTATGAAATGAAGTAAATTTTTATATAAAAAATACAAAAATTATTTTTAGTGTATTCTTTTCGGCTGTACCGAACAAGTTCCAACACCGAATTATCGAATTTTTTTGTATTCTTTTGGAATGAATTTCAATACAAAAAAAATAATTCGGTGTTGGAACTGTACTGAAATTTGTTCGGTACAGCCGAAAGAATACACTAATAAAGACGAATTGACTGTATTTTTGTAACTAAGTGATCAATATTCAAGCCCTTGCTTTGCAACCCAATCTGAGCACAATTTATTTCGCTTAGAATATCATTCCAAAACAAAAGATAGCAAAGAAACGTAAAATCACATACTGTATGGATAAGGTTCTGTGCAGCGACTCTAGTGTCTACATTTTCTTGTTGATTACTTAACTTCTCAATTGCAGCCACAATCCCATCAAAATTTTCGGCCAATACTTATACTGCAGCATAATGAGCACTCCAACGCATTGTTAAGAGTCTTTTAACAGTTGCTTTGTTGTGTTTAACAAGCACTTCCAAGCGGCTAGTCAATGCAGGAAAAAATGTAAAACTGGCTTCCACTGTCCCAAAAAACGTTACACAAGCTACATTTTGTGCAAATGAGTGTTGGCTACATAAATTAATTGAATGATCTATGCAGCCCAAAAAAATTGCTTTGTTATTTTTTGCTTTAATAATAGGTTGCACTCCTCCAAGTATACCACTCATAACAGCTGAATTATAATGACCTTGGGAACGATAATTCATAACATCTATTCCGTCATTTTCAAGATTTTTACACTGAAAAAAACATGTTCTATTTCCAATCGAAATGCAGTTTTCTCAACCCCACCGTGCGGCCAGATATGGCGAATCGAGCTACGAGATTGATTCAACAACTGTACAATTATAAACCGATGTACAATCACATGAAATATTTATGTGAAAATAAAATATAGTTCAATTAATCTCAAATACTTAATTTTAAAATGCAAAATTCATGATATAAGGCCAAAGATATATGTTTTCATGAAAATAGCTATTAGTAACTTTATTCAACTACGGTTATATTGGATATAACATTTTTATTTTAAATAAACCTCATTCTGTTATCAGCAGTTGTCCCAATCACGGTGAAATTGTTTGTAAATATCTTTTCCTTGCATGAATAATCAACTGCCAACTCCGAGATGAGGTTGTCATTACTTCAATTTTTTTTCAGTGTAAGAATTTCATCGCTTAAATCAGTGGCTTTTTTTCATGTAAAGGAAAAAATCCAAGGAATACTTCTTTGATTTCCACTTTTCTATAACCATCAATTTTCACATAACGAATCACTTCTGACATTTGATCAATATGTGAAATGTCAGGTGTGCTATCCAACATAATTCCAAAATATTTAACCGATTTAATTTCGATGACAAGCTTAAACTTTACGTGGCTCGATAAAACATTTATGAACTCATTTTGTATATCTGGTGGACAAATATGATACTTTTGGTGGTCTACCATGCTCCAAATTCAAAATGTGTTCTTTTAACACTACATCATACTTTGACAATAGATTGACTAGTTCTTAAAAATTGCCTTTATTTGAAGAACTTTGTCCTTCATTATGTCTACGAAATGCTAAGTTTTGTTTAGATAAAAACAAAGTTATATCCAATAATCTGCATAAAAGATGTTTCCACTTCTGTTTTTCATTATCTATTGATTGCAATGCTGAGTCTCCTATCGTGAAATTAAAATCTCATATCTAAAGTTTTCCATTTTCAAAATTCTCCAGATGTTCATTTGAAGTTTCATGGTCAGTTACTTTGAGATCTAGTTTCCAAGACTTCTGAAATCCAGTCGTAGATTTTGTATTATTACTATTGGTGACAGCAAATATACGACAGTAGAAGTAGTACAGGTTATTATTTATAGGAGAATAAACCATTAATGACCGCAGAATTTTTTCACCATTAGGCATCACAGACGGATATATTCCAATGTGATACATCTCTTAAGTCATGAAGTGATTCACCCATGCAAATACTTCCTTCGATAGTAGAAGCATTAGCAGCATTATTATTGTCATTTTTAGTATTTCTTTCTGATTCTCTTCATCACAGGTTATCATTATTAATTTTGTATTGTCGCTGTTACTTTCCGAAGATGAGTCAATATTCTCTGAAACATTCGTTGCATAAACGTGAGAATCAGTTTCTTTTGATGAATTTTTGATATCATCGGGTATTGTAACATATTTATAGATGGATCCAGACATGCTCTGAAGTCTGAACTGCATCTATTTTAGCCTGTTTAGCCTTTCTCTACTGGAACCCACTTTTTCTTTAAGAAGTATGAACTCCTTCGTGGCATATTAATTTTTTGGATATTTGCTAAACGAAATCTAAAAAACATCAGCAAAGCTATATATCTAAATATATTTGTAGGATACATATATGTCTAGTTCATAATAAATACAGGGTGTTAACGACTAAATGCACCGCCAAGAGAATTAATTTATTTAAAATTCCTTGTAAAAACTTATATCAAATAATATTTGATAAAATGGAATATACAAATCATATGCTTAATATTATAAGGAACCATTTAAAAAAAAAAAAATATAAAATATCCTAAAAGATATTTTATATAAAGAATTGAAAGGAAAATTAAATCTCCAATTAGAATCATGCTCAATAATTTACAAAATTAAATGTGATTTTTGTGAAAAATTTTACATCGGGAAAACCGGAAAATGTTTTAAAGACTGATTTAAGGAATACCTTCCTAAGAAGAGAAATAAACAAAATTTAAAGTCTATTTTTGCAAAAAATTTACATAGTTAATAACAATAGCTACACCACTTTTAAAAAAAATTTGAAGGCTTTACATTTATATAGCCAAGGATATCTAAAAGAATCACTTGATGAGTTTGAAATTTTCAAGGGATTTAAAACCCAACAAAATGTACTTTTAAATGATAAACTTTCATTTGATTCAAATATATAAATATATAAAACTGAAAACAAACAGTATGAGTATGTATCATCTACCTATAAAAATGTATGTAGATATCATGTAAATTTGCAAAACTGTAGTAATTGCATACCTGCCATTTTATTCCACAGTAATTGTTTATGTGTCTATTGACAAACGTTCTATTCCAATTTATTCCTTGAGTTTCAAGATAAAGGAAAAAAATTATTTTGAGATCATTTATAAACACGTAATTTGATTATTTATTGGTTTCCTTAGGTGTTTGCAATTAATTTGTTTGAAATGTAAAACATATTAGGTAGTAAAGTTAAGCTGATATTTTAGAAATAATTTTAGAATAGAGACATTGTAACCTAAGGGTGTCACCCTATCGACAAAGGGTGCATTATCGACGCAGACCACTTTTCCTATACATTATTCAGCATAGGTGTTTTCAGACCTGGTCGTTAAAGAATCATTCTTGCATACTAAATAATATACCGTAAAAGAAAACGGTTAATATGGAATCAATATTCAAAGCTATTGAGTAATTGTGGTGATGGTATTCAATGCTCAACATGTTATTCGATTAATATTGTTAAAATTTTATTTCTATTAAATTTTAATTTAATTTTTGAACCAATAGAACACATTTATAGGACACATTTATAAGTTATCACAATATATACATAAATTAAAATTATATGGATGACCTGGTTAAAATGGTTTCTAAGTGATTTATCGTTGAAAACATTGTGATGGTTTGTTTAAGTTTTTTACGTTCGGGTGTCACCCCAAAACGGGTGAAAAACGACACCCATTTTGAAATATATTTTTCTCAATGAAAAAGTTAAACATTTCTTAACTATCATGATAGATAGAGAATGAAGCTAGTACATTTTAAAACATTGTGCTACTATAAAAAAATAAAAATAAAACGTTGCTCAGATCTTATGAGTAAAAAACTCATATATTGTGCATGCACCGTATGTATTCTTTTTCTTTTTCTTTGTTATTCTTATGAAGGAAACTATCAAATTTAAAAAAAAAATTGAAATGTATGTTCATTTGAAAGAAAATATTTATTTCAATTTAAGAGCAAGATTGAAATTTTTATTTTTTCGCTCCTGTGAATAGATATGATATATTTTTTTATTATTGCTCGCTCCGAAAATATGGAGTAAAGGAGTGATTGTAGGAGCGTTTTAAACACTGATTTTGTACAATCAGAATCGAATGTGTTAGATTAGTTTAAGTAAAAAAGTTAAATAGAACCGAAACTATCCAACAAATTTTATAGACCAAATTAAATATATTTTATAGATCAAATTAAATATATCTGGTTACCGTATAATAGTTACAGAAAATTTAAAAGTGCATGCACAATGAAAATACTTTTACTCATGAAATCCAAGTTTGTATGAAAATTTATTTTGAGAAAAAAAAATTATTATTGACTTATATTTACTTCGGTCTGAAAGACCTAAGTATTACATTCATGAGCCAAAAGTGAAATTCTTAGCCCGTCAAAAAAATCATTATGTTTGTCAAAAATAGCAAATTATCATATTTTTGGCTTAAAAAACGTTCATTTTAACTGATTACGAGTAGAAACATTAAACTTTGAGAAATCTTGATGGTCGGGATTGGTATGTGAGATCAAAAACTAGATTATTGCATTATAAGTTAGTCAAAAAAATGTTGTCAAGTGAGTCAAAAGAAATAATAAATAATAAAAATCAAAAAATGATTTCATTTATTTTTTTAGCCATTTTTTGGAAAAAAAATGCCGCTGTTTTTATGGCGTAAATTAAATTTAGAATGAAATTGGACATGGAAATTTTTGAATTTGTTATAGTTTTTGAAATATTTTTGGAATTTTGATAAAGTTTGTATTATTGATTTTGTAATAATTTTTGCAATATTTTTAGAATTTCGGCAAAAGTTTGTATTTTTGATTTTGTAAGAATTTTTGGAATATTTTTAGAATTTTGAAAATTTTTAATTTTTGATCTTATTATAATTTTTTGAATTTTAAAAAAATTTTCAATTTTTGATTTTGTAATAATTTTTGCAATATTTTTAGAATTTTGGAAAAAGTTTGAATTTTTAAGAATTTTTGAAATATTATTGGAATTTAGAAGAAATTTAAATATTTGATTTTATTCTAATTTTTGGAATATTTTTGGAATTTTGAAAAAGTTAAATTTTATTTAATTTAACAATATTTTTGGAATTTTGATTATAATTTTCCGGCCACGTATTGTTTCGTGTTAGTTTTGTAATAAATTTTTAAACAGAGATAAAAAATACTTGTACTTTAACAAAGGGTTATGTTTGATATACATCGCTGCCCAAAACTAAAAACCATGTTCTCATAAAAGTATTTTGCCGAAAACTATATACAAATCCTTAACCCAGACCGAAGTCTTGATATCTCAGAGTTGTGAGATTTCAGCCCCTCCATATTTTTCCTAATGAAAAAGTTCAAAATTACATACTTAACATTCCTCATGATTAATAGAGTTAATGAACCTACATAGCTACATTTTAAAGCATTGTGCTACTATTAAAAAAATGCTCATATCTCATGAATAAAAAACTCATGCATTGTGCATGCTCTGTAACGATGCATGCAAAATTTGAGTTTTTTATTCGTGAGATTTGAGCAACTTTTTATTATTATTTTTTAATAGTAGTACAAATGCTTTAAAACGTAGATTGCTTCATTCTCTATTAATCATGAGGAAAAAGTTAAGAAAATTTTAACTTTTTCGTAGAGTAAAAAGTATTTCATAAATAAATTATTTTTCTCAAATTAATTTTCATACAAACTTGGATCTCATGAGTAAAAATGTTTTCATTGTGCATGGTTAGACGAACCAATATTGTATTCGAAACAGTGCTCAAAATATGATCGATAAATAATTAGTTTTAAAATGTTGAATGTGTCAGTAGCTTAACTACATTACTTCATAGAACAATAAAAACCTATACGCCAATAAACTATCTGAGTAAATAAAAACAAACAATTCTCGCCTTTTCAGTGATACACAATGATAAACAATAAGTATGAGAAGTCAGTTCTGCTAACATTGTAGCAACAACAACACCAACAATATATTTAGTTATTTTTCACCAATAAAAAATAGAATATTATATAAGCCCTATTATTCTCGATTACTGTTTTCTTTATTCTTTATTAGATTTTGCTATGCTTTCATTCGGAAAATTACAATAAAATTAACAGAAAACAAAAGGCAAAATATTGAAGTTTTTCTTGTTTTTATACACAAAAGAGATTGTTTCAATTTGTAGGAAAAAAATTGTTGTTTTCATTTATGGGTAAGGGATAAGTACAGTAACTTTATCAATGTATTCTACAAGAATTAATCCGAAACAAACCGAAGCAACAATCCGAATAAGTGTATAAAATTGTTTGTGAATGTGAAGCTTCTTAAAATGGGTAAACTAAGCAGTGGATTGAAAAACGATGTGTGCATTCTAAGGGTGCAAGACATGTCAATCCTGATATTAATTTAGTGGATGATGACAAAATATCATACCATCATAACACATAACATCAAGCATCTATGACAAAACAACATAGCATCTATAACAGTGATCGCAAATACGTGGCACGCGTGCCAGACTTGGCACGTTTGAAAATTTGTCTGGCACGGCAACCATTCTGAAATTGTGTCCAAAATTGTCCTTAAATTCGCGTTTTATGAGTCATAATAATGAAAAAAAAATTTCAGATATTTTGTAATAAGTTAAATTAAAATAATATTACTGTTCGTACAGTAAAAGACGGTAAAAATAGTATGGAACCTCCGAATTCTTTAAATCAGCATCGATGTGCCTGAAATTCCTAAATCGATTTGCCTGAAAATTTGGAATTAAGCTCCATTTCAAAATTTACCCTACGCGCGTTTATTTTTGAGGGCAAAAACTACCCCTTATTGTCAAAACTTATTAAGCTACAAATTAAATCTTAATATACCGAAATAAAGATCATAATCACATACATATCTCAACCCTACCTTAAAAACCACCCATTATTATGATTACATTAAAAAAAAGTTAATACCGGCCACAAATTTATTTTCTAATTTTTAAACGAATTTTCAATTTAAAACACGTGTCTTTTTCCGCAAAATTTTTTGAATTTTATTTATTTTCAAGTAGCCTGATTAATTTCAGTTGGTGCGCTATCCTCAGGAGCTTATATAAAACAGTTTTATATAAGCTCCTGAGGATAGCGTTACAGCTGAAATTAATCGGGCTACTTGAAAATAAATAAAATTCAAACCAAATTTATTTTCTTTTTTTAATTTAACTACATTAAATTTAAATGTTTTATCTAAAATCGGAGCACTATTATGACAGATTTTGGCGGAGCATCCACTCTACAAGTTGCGTTGCAAAAAGGACCAACTTTTCGACAGATACGTAATGCACCACATCCTTTTTTGCAATTACAGAAAATCATTTTTAAAAGAAATTTTTTCCATTCTGATGGGGTGCAAAGATAATTTTTATGTATTCTTATGAGGTAAACTTTAGTGAACGACGGCTTATTTCTACCTTCTTCATACTGTGTTCATAATATAACTATCAAATACAACAGTAATATTATTACCGAAATTTCTTCTCAAATAATAGATGCATTCCCGGAAAAAAAACTGCTGTAGCCATTTAATTTTATACAAAAGCGTATTTCAAAAAAGGTTTATAAACATGAAGCGCAATCAAATAAAATTACTAAATATAAAAAGCGAAAAAGCAACGTTTTCATCTCTTGTAGTAAATTGTACTATTTCATAATAGGATTGCCACGCGAAAATAGCGATTATTCAAAAGCAAAATTCAGTTGCGAACCCTGATCTATAACATCATGTATGCAATCCCCACTAGCAAACTTACTTCTCAATTTTGAATTATACAAGTTTTAGCTTCAATAAAGCTTCGCTAGTGGAAGCTTATATTTTACTTCTATAAAGTTTCGATACAACTTCCACAAAGAAGTTCTCCCCACCGCCGGAATGAAAGCTTTTAAAATACTTCTATATTTAATATTATAAGCTTTACCGAAACTTATCTACAGATCACTAATGACTAAATAGAGCTTCCAAAAAAAGGTTATAGAAGTTATAGCTGTCATTAGGATTGTAGTTGTTTCGGTTGTAACTGTTTACAGATCTTGAAGAAGCACAGCTGTCATAGTCTAAAAATTGCTTCAAAATCTGAAACGCAATATGTCAAACTGACGGAAGCTATTGCTTCTATTATTTCAACTAAATTTAGATGTAGAAAATATAGTTTAATTCAGGGGATTACCTTTTATAGAAAAACATATGTGACATGTAATTTAAATTGAAAGTTTCGAAATTGAAGCTTATACGAAATTGAAATCGTTTCGTTTTTGTCAAAAAAGTATTGTTTTTGTGGTGGTTTTTGTTTTTTAATCTATTATTTAGGAATTTAGGAAAATTAAGAATTTAGAATTTCGGAAAAATTCGATTTTAATTGTTGTCGAGTGCAGTCGCAAAAAATTTTGTTCTATAGAATTAAAATAAATTAAATAACAAATTGTAAAATAAACGGGAAAGTTGGTTTATAAAAAAAGTGGTCACAATCAAAGTGTTATAATTACATAATAATGTAAACCAAACCGTAATCAAGTAAGAGATCGTAGCGATTTCTTAAGCTCCACTAAAGCAAATGTGTCTCAATCAGATTGTGAAATTTGTAATTTTAACTTAGCAAAAAAGGATAAAAAAGTTCAATGTGAAACATGCAAAAAAATATTTGATGTGGAATGTGCTAACGTTAACCGTATTACTTACAACAACATTATTGAGAAAAAAGTCAAATTCAATTGTAAAAACAAATGCGGTAAATCTAACGCCAACCCATACAAGGTTGTACAACTGGTCTAGTAATGGTCCATTACTGGCAGCCAGTAATGCAGCAATGGGCGAGTACTGGCAACCACGACTGGGCCATTAACATAATTTTACTGGATGATAACTTCGGATAATAAATGGTTGCCATTCTTGGGCCAAATACTGGCAACCATGACTGGGCCGTTAAACAAAATATACATTATTATCATATGTAAATTTAAATAAATTAAATACTAATTTAAAATAAAATAAAAATGACGGGAAAAATTCAAAACTCCCCATACAACTGGTTCAGTTGCAAGAATGACTGAGTAATGGCAAACACCGCGCTGACTCCGCCATTAAAAAAAATATAAAATAATATTTTTTATACATTAATTTAAATAAATTATTTACAAAATAATTAAAATAAAATAGAAATGAAAATAAACTAAAACATATACCAACCTTTTCTTTATTACCATAGTCTTTCAACTGACAAGGTGATAACTAAACTATATGTGAAATTTTTTTAACTATGTATTTCTAAAAGGGATAATACTCTAGTGAAATTTAAAAAAAATTACATAGATCGGCAAATTCATGGCTACAGTACTGGCCCAATAACATTAGCCAAGTAATATATACCATTCATGGGCTAGTGCTTGGCCATTCAAAGGTAACAATATACTGGCTATTTTCTGTAAACCATAGATCGGCCGATGATTGGTTCTAGTATTGGCCCAGTAACAATAGCCAAGTACTGTTAACCATTAATGGACTAGTGCTTGGCCGTATGTCAATGTCTGGCAAAACCTACTTGGGAAACGCTTGCCATCAACTGAAAACATCGATAGCGAAAACTGTTCCACCAGCGATGATGAACTAGAGGGCTCAAACAATACTGCAAAATTAGATAAAATACTTAAAATAAACAAGAAAAACTCGAAGAGCGTGTTGCGACCTTAGAAAAATGAAATTGTTCAACTCAAACAAGAAAAACTGAATGATCACGTAGTTTTTGGTGGAATAACTCAATCAACGGACCGAACTAATCTAGATATCATCTTAGACATCACAAAAATATTGCAGGTTCCAGTAACCAAGGGTGATATTATGGAAATTCGAAGAAGCAAAAAAGAAAAGTCAGAAAATGTTAAAAATGAATATCCACCAATTATTGTGCAGTTCTTTTCACCTATTTTCAAAAATAAATTGATGAAAGCAAAAAAAATTCAGGGATCAATTTACGCATCAAATTACAAAAGAAGTTAATTTAGAAAAACAAGTTTTCTTTTCCTCATTTCGCACAATGCACAATGTCGAATTATTGAACTATGCAAAACAATTAAAAAGTGAAGGCTACAAGTATGTACGGTATGATAACTTTAATAATCATGTTTTAATTTAAAAACATTCTGATTTAATTACTACCGTAATTAAATCAAAGAGTCAAGTTGACGAAATTATTAAAAATAAATTATAATTTGCCAAACTCTAACACAAACAAAAACATGGATTGCACACCTTATAATTAAATTGATTAACATTAAGTATTGCATTAATCAAACCAACAGTAATTTTGAATCTTACTTGAATATTGTATATTTTAATGTTCAAATCATTAGAAATAATCTCACACAGATCTCAAATATTTAATATCGTCATATAGCTTTGTTGTTCATGTAATTGTTTTAACGGAGGTTTGTGTTAATAAAAATGAAATTAATTTGTATAAAATTGATAATTATACTTCATAGTTCTCTACTAGAGAAGACAAAAGAGGTGGTGAGCAGTATATGTAATTGATAGTATTAATTCAGATTTAGCCTTTGATAAAGATAATTTATTATTTTGTAATAATTTTCCTATGATTAAACTCTTAAACATTGATTGCAATATCTTAGCCGTGTATCGTCCTCCTTACAGTAGTATTGATATGGTAAATGAATTCCTTTTGAAGTTTTTTTTTTGAATAAAATGTGTTGTGTTATAGGGTTCACAATATATGTCACAACACACATAAATACCTTTTAAGACCTAGGTCTAGGTCTATGTCCCACAACCAGTGGCGTTCTAAGGTCATGATGGACGCTTTTTTTAAACCTCTGCGGGTTGAAGTTACCTGAGACTAAGGATTCCAGCAAACTATTCTATTTGTATGCAGTTCGGACAAAGAAGTCTTTCTGCGATGTGCCACTATGACAGCGTGGGATCTCGACCGTTTGACTGGTTGTGGTAGCCGATTGTCGAGTGGAACGGGGGTGAAACTAAATAGAGCAAACCCTAGTAAGGTATTTTGTATCCGGCCCTGATCAGATTGCCTTGATCAGATCAAGGGTATTCCAATTCAGGCCCGTAACAGACTCACATCAGATTGCCCTAACAGGCCAAGCCATTTTTGGCTTCCATTAATTTCTTTTCGGGCCCATTTGCAAATTTTCGTCAATATTTTCAATGTCAACCGATGTGAGAGCAAAAAATATTGAAATAAGACTACTTTGAAAATCTGAAAGCCTCTATTCAAAATCGTTTGCCAATATTTTTAGTTGTTTTTCATATTTTCCAGTATCTTTTGATCTTTAAGCCAAAGAATCTTACAACTAGAAAAATTGCATAAATTTTCTGTTTTCAATTGTATTTTCCATAAGGGTATCTTTTGTTTGAATGAATTTATTTGGTCATTCAACGAGGTTATAAGCATGTTTTAAACTGGACTAAAATATTGAGTTGACTGAGAGGACCAGTAATGTCAAATGAGAAAGTGAAATCTTGTATCCAATCAACTTTTTCAGTTAAAAGCAGTCATAATATTCCCTGGGTCCTCGCTGATTTCATTTGATGATTATCACATATTTTATACTTCGTGAGGCGCCTGTCCTTGACGAGTTTGAAAACTTTTGTTCTACCATTTTCCTCGATTTGGGCGCTGTTTTGTTCGGAGAGCGCCGAAAAATGCCGTTTGCCCGGGATCTTATAAATTTGGAACAATTTTTTTTTAACTATGGGGGTGAAAATTTGTTTTAGAACACGAGGGTAACCTCGTCCGATGAAAATTTACTGCTATTGTCAAGTCGGAAATACCAAACATGCCAAAATGTCAATTGTCGAAGTTTTCGGACTCGTCACGGAGAGGCGCCTCACGAAGTATAAAATATATGGTAATCATTAGATTAAATCGGAGATGACTCTGGGACTGTTATCCTCAATTTCGAAACAAAATTACGATTTCGTCCAATGGCTGTAAAAATATTCTTAAAACTTATGCTTGGGCAACGCACTTCGGTATAATATGGAAAATCTTCGTAATCACATTCCACATCTTTAAGCAATGTCAATAATGCTTTGATAGTTATAACAACGTGCTCGAATAATTTTAACGATTTTTTTATTGTCAATTTTATTTATACTTTTGAACATAAGACCAGCAAGGTGTATTATGCAATGGAAGATTTTAAAACATCTTTTATGATGGGTTTTAACATAATTTTTTAGTTTTGATTACGTATAGGTTGTAATTGTATTAGTTTTAATTAATAATAAAATAAAATTTCGTTTGTATTGTAAGTTCCAGTAGATGGTGTAAAAGCCGAAATCAATTGAGCGGATAATTTTTCAGGAAAAAATGGTAATTAATTTTAATTATTTATGTTTTTACAAAATACAATTTAGCAAAACAAAAACAATTGTTTCAGTTTCAGTTAAAAATTATGAATTAAAATTATTAATTTTGCTAAAAATTGTAAATAAAAAATTGACAGCGAAAATTTAATAGCAACAAAAAACAACATAATCTTGCAAGTTGCAACGCATACTTTGATTAACGATTATTTCGATTAATTTTTATATTCATATTATTTACAATTTAAAGGCATTTTCCAATATGAAAATGGCAAAAAGGTATATGTCCTCGATTATAATGATATACCTTTTATATAGATGGAGAATAAATAAATTAAAAATTGAATATTTTTTCCAGTTTTATTGGGTTTTTGGGTCTTAAACTCTTAAACTTTTAGAAACACGTCCAAACAGTTTCAACAAACTTGTTTTTAAATTTCAGACTAATAACATAAAGATTTCTGAAAAATTAATGGCAAAATTCAAGCCAACACAACTGTCCAATCTCAAAAGTGTGTAAACATAAAAATTCAAGACTTTAATAATTTTTACAAAGGAACTGACATTTTTGAATGATTTAAGAAATAGGATTTTAGAAACCATAATTGTTTCTTAATTTGCCAATTTTGATATTAAATTAATATCCTTTTCAACTGGAATATGCTATACTGAAAACGAAATAGCTACCATTATTGCCGAATTAAATCGTACTGCTGCTGTCGGTGTAGATGGTACTTGTAGTATCTACTAAGTTAATTAACTTTTTAAGCGATAAAATAGTTCCTTTCCTGACTATTTCCATTAACAAATGGCTATGTATAGAGCAATTTTTCTGTTCCGGTGTTTACCGCAATGGCGCTGCAAAAGGGGGATAAGGGAATAAATTCAAAAAATTTTATATGGGATTTCATACAAAACACAACTTGAATAATTTTAAAAATTATCAGTTGTAATTTTCCAAGGGTGGTGATAATTCGAAATAATTTTTGCCAAAAATTTCGAAAGCAAATATGCTTTTGGCTTTTATCACCACTTGCTTGAGGAATTTTTCAAAAAATTATGAGAATTTATCAACGAACGAGGGGAATTTGTTTAGAAAATTTTCTGCCATTTTTCATTTATTTATATATTTGTTATGAATTATACGTTGGTCTACTGCGATATCAGTTAATTATTTCAAAATTAGATTGGTAATTTTTAATATTCCAGTAGGCCAGACGTATAAATATTTGTTATTAGTATAATTCAAATTTTATTGATGAAATTTAATGATGTCATTACATTTTAAAGAATTTCATTGGCTTAAATTAAAATAAAACTAAAGCAAAAAATTTTCTATGAAATTTTCTCATTTTATTACCATTAAATAATTTTATCATAAAAACTATAATATTAAGCATAATATATAAAATATAATATTTCTTTTACTAATATTGCTTACTCCTGAGGATGTCCTAAAAAGACGAAATATATATAGAGTGATCATAAAAATAAAATTTAATTTTTATTTTTTTAAAAATTCATATTAACGTGCGTAAAAAACAAGTGTTAAACAAATATGTTATATAATATTTCCTTCTGTCCGTAAAACAAATACGAAAATAAATTAAATTTTCCATACAATTTTGTATGGGAAATTTTGGCAATTTTTATGTTTCTTTTTTGAGCGACTTAAGAATAATATTTTATATATTACGCTTAAACTATATAGTCAATAATACTTCATAAGCGAATTAAACTTATTTAATTGTGGTAAAATGAGAAATTCCATAGATAGCTTTTAAAATTATTCCAATTGTATTTTGCAGCGCCATTGCGGTAGACACCGGAACAGAAAAATCACTCTATAGAGGTGAATTTTCAAACAATCTGAAAATTACTAAAATTGGTCCAATTTTTAAAACTGGAATTTTTGTGGTTGTATTTTTTTGAATATGAGACGAGCTTTTGATACATTTGATTTTGATATTATTTTCAATAAATTAAAAAAGCAAAATTAAACAATAAGCAATTATGATATGTTTGATTTAAAATTGAAAGGTAGTCTTCAACTTTTTGCTGATGATGGGGTTCTAATTTTCTCCTCAGATACCAAAGAACTTTTGTATAGAGATATTAAACACCTTGGTTTGATCAAACCCGTTTTATTTCCAATATTGAAAAATGAAAAGACAGTGTTTATGATCTTTTAAAAGATTTGATGAAAAGTTTCACTTTTTTGTTTTTTCATTTTAGAGATAAAGGGCCAGTTTCACCATCCTCAGTTAAGTTAAAATTAAGTTTAATTTAACATAACTGCCACTTAACTGAAGGAAATGGGTTTCAGCATTCTTGGTTAGCTAAATATTAAGTTCATTTTGTATCATTCAGTTATCTCTCGGTTAAGTGGCGGTTAACTAGCTTTAACTTTAAGTGAGGATGGTGAAACTGGCCCTAACAAACTTGAGTAACTAATAAATTTATAATCTTTATTGGGGATTTTTGAGATCAATTAAACTCAAGTAAGTAAAAAAGTAATAGGAATTTTTTCAAGTCAAAGGTATGGTTTTAAGTTTCTCAGAATAAAACTCCACTTCACATTTTTCGTGTTTCGGATGATAATTCGAACCTTCCTAGTCAGTGCCTGGCTCGAATTCTTAGGCAGAGACGCTATCGATTACGCCGTTGAGGCGATGACAATTTCGAAGTTAAAACTTCTTCATAACTTATTTATTTTACTTAAGATGAATTTTTCCACTGTCATTAGACTCCATATTATGGAAATGTTTTTACAATATATGGGATTTTTTGCATTAAATTTCTAGACAATACTTTGTGTGAATTCATGGAATAGAGAACATTTTTATTCTACTTAACATCCTAAGTCACGATTGTATAGTCATTATTGATTATTTCCAATCAATGTGAAATCAATGGCTGACACTTGGTCAATTTGTAGTCCTATATGTATTAGACTACATTAAGGGAATTTAAATTTATTGGGGATTTTTGAGATCAATTAAACTCAAGTAAGTAAAGAAGTATGTAATTGGAGTTTTTTCAATTTAAAGGTATGGTTTGAAGTTTCTCAGAAAAAAACTCCACTTCACATTTTTCATGTTTCGGATGAATTTGAACCTTCCTCGTCAATGCCTGGCTCGAATCCTTAAGCAGACACGCTATCGATTACGCCGTTGAGGCGATGACAATTTCGACAATTATAATCTTTAATTATGTATTTTTTTTTAAATAAATAATTAATGAAAAAACATATGATGATCCCGTAATGCATGTATTTTCTTTCATTAATCCCAAGATTCCAGGATCATGAAAACGTGTTGGGATCCCAGAATCTTGGGATTCAAGATCCCGAGATTGCAATCCTCATTAATAATCTAGGTAGTGGCATATTCTATGACCATGACGTTCATGTCTTTCTCAGTGATTAAAGCTCAGATATAATTGTATATGAAGGTTCGTTTCTTCAACCAAACAATATCTTACGGCAATTGCTTGTGGTGTGTGATATATCACGTTAATACCTTTGTCAATAGCAAACCATGAGTACGTATTTGTAAACAAAAATACAAATCAGCAACACCTCCCAAACCTCATTTACTCCATAATAAATAATATACTTTCGTATATTTTACCAAGTAAAATTAACTTGATATTGTTTAAATGAAATTAAAAGAAGCACTGATTTTATGTTTTTAATTTTAGAAATAATTTTTAATTGTTTTTGAAAAAAGTTTTAACCGTGGCAAGCAAATTTGTAAAGTACCCAGTCTCGCAATTGTGCTATGTATTTCGATCACTGGTGTGACATCTATAATCAAAGTGACCAAGTAGAAAATTTGCATTCCTCTTTCTTAAAACTGCTTTACAAAAAATATTGTGTATGGATACTATTATTTCATATAAATAATTTCTTAGACAGTTACATTTTTCTGTAAGTGTAAAAGGACTTTCAAAAATTACAAAGAAACTGAAACGAAACTCTCCTTAAAAAACTTAAAAAGTTATAACACAATAAATCTCACAAAACCAAAAAATAAACATAAATCGGAAATTGGATATTGGATATTTCTTACAATTGATACATTGTAAAGACTCTTTTGAGTAAACAATTCCCTCAAATTTCTCACTTAGCTTTTGTGTTGCAATGTTTTATTGTATTTCAAATTGGCACCTTAAAAGGTTGATTTTGACATTTTTATTGAAAATCTATTTCATTTATAAAATTTTGATTAGTAAAATTTTAAATTATTGATAAAATATCTGAGAAATCTGAGTTAGAATCCCATCCTTGAGAATAATATTTCTAAATTCGTCAGATTCTAAACTGATAAGTTATAAAAATAAAGCAGGAGGAGTTAGAGTTTATTGAAATTTTGGTTAGAATGTGTTTATTACTGTATGTATAAGTAAAAAACTAGATTAGATCTCAAACGCATTTTTAGTTCGATAAAATTTCCATCCTAGCTTTATATTATGAATCATAATCATTCTATTGTAAATCATAATCATATTACGAATCAAAAACATTTTCAAAACAACTCGCACCCAATCTTACTAAAATTTCTGCAAATTCTATAAATCACGTATTTTTCCTTCATGATGGAAGTTGGTCAATGGCCAATGTCCCCAAACAAGAACAAAATGTGATGTTTCAAATTATAAACAAGTAGCCTTACTACCAGACCTATATAAAATATATAGGCATTATTATATTAATAATGAATAAATAACTTCAAATATTAAGAAGTCACCATTTTTATTTTTGAATAAACAACTTTCATTTAGTTCTAATAACAACTTTCATTTAATTCTATAAATTTACCGGTAAAATATATTTGTAGTAATTTTACCGTAAAATTACCGGTAAGATTGGTAAAGTTGGTAATATTGGTAAAATATTAAACCATTTCAAAACATTTAAATATAGTTGCAATTTCATTTGATTCAAAATTGAGGACTATCACAATCATTTCTAGTTTATCAAAGAATAAAATACAAACCAAATATATTACATATACCCCTTTAAATATATTACATTACCCCTTTTAGCCCCCCCAAAGCTCAAAATTTGAAAAGGCTGTAAAAAAAACGGGGTACGACCAAACGAAAAAAACTAGTGCCCTTTTCTGACCCAATGAAGACCAAACGATTCCATATTTCAAACATTGAAAAATCAATATTTGGGGAGCTAGAATTCTGGAGGTCAGCTATTGATAATCTTTGACCTCTTTAATAATCTTATTACATATGACTAAGTCCAACAACCTATTATTGTGGTTCACTATTGAGTTCATCTGATGTAGATTGGTGAAATTGGTTGTATTACCCATAAGTATTGTTTTATCATTTGATGCATTACTATTACTTGAACTATTCTTAGATTTAAAAAGTAGGAGCATATTATAGTCGCCTACTAGAATAATGCCATCATCAGGAAATTTAGATTGAATTTCCTCGATAGCACTCAGATGTTTTTGAAGTGCCGAAAGGTTTGGATCTGGTGGAATATATGAACAACAAATTCTTATAAGAATACCATTTTTCAGTTTTATTCCAACCCAAATATCTTCAGATGATGATTCAAGATGATTAAGGCTGAAATAATTGATGAGAATATCGTTATTTATCGCAATTAAAACGCCACCTCCATCCTTTTCCATGCTTGTTGTAGCATTCCGATCTCGACGATAAACAGAGCAACGGTTATCAAATAACTCATTATTAAATACCGAAGCATTAAGTGATGTTTCAGTTAGTGATATTTCAAGGATTCCTTTTTGTAACATGAAATGTTTAAATAAAGCGAAAAAAAGATATAAAATATGAATTTTGAATGAAATGCCGATTTCTAATTAACACCACACCAAATATCGTTTGTATATATACTATCATAGAAAAAATTGAATTTCCTAGGCGAAAAGAAAACGTTTGCCTCACTCGACGCTGACGCGAGAGTTCATGAGACACAAATTTTCACTTACGAAAAAAAAAAATACTGTTTTCATTCTTTGTAGCAAAATTTACTATTTTTCTTATTCTACAACAACAACAACAATTTCCATATATATTTTTACCAAACATTTGTTAAACCAAATTATTATATGAAAATAAATTTATTTATTTATTTATTCGATTCATATTCAAATTATAAGCCAACAAACAGAATAAATTCCAATTAAATGAAGGTCAAATATAAAAAATTAAATTGAAAAAAAACATAAATTGATTACTATAAAACTAAATACTAGTATAGCACTATAACACAAAATACTAGTAATACGAAATACTAAATACTAGTAAAACTAATTTAACTAAAATTAAAATTCGTTGCTTATCATTTAGTAAATTTATCAACATAACTACTATCTTAATCTACTTATTAACCTATTAATCTACTTAATCTACTTATCTACTTAATCTTAATCATACTTATCAGAACACTACAAAATTGTTACTATTGTTATAATTTCAGATTAGACAAGCAATTTTCTTCTTAAAAACAAAGAAGGAATTATTAAATAGACTAACAGAATTGAAAAAAATCCGAGCGGCCTGATGTCCGCTAGAAATAGGTAGATTTTGAGATCAGACAGTTTTGTGTACAAGTAGAATCTGATGTATCAGATTAGTTTAAACAAAACAAACTAATTACAAACAGATATTGAACAAATTTTAAAAAGAAAATTAGCTACATATAAGCAAAACTACATCTATCCAATTTTGCAACAAGCAAATATCAGATCTACCATAGAAGATATGTATGACAATTTATGACACTATATGAAAATCAAACGCCAACCTACTCTATATCATATGTCGTACAACTACAAAAATATCAAAACAGTTTATTTCTAAGAAAAAAAAAGTATTTTTCTTCAATTCAAACCTTTTTATTTTTTTTTTCATTGACTTGTTTCTTAGGGCTTGTTGCAAACTTTTTTGTTGAAAAAAATCTGTTCAAAAATCTCTAGCTGCAGAGGTTTATGTTTATAAGAAACGGATTAAAATGTTTCCACAGATTCTAAATTTATGAAGTTTTTAAAAATATTAGTATCCAAACGGCCGTTATAACGGCTTTAAAAAACCCATTTTTTACTAATATAAAGCCTCTAGTTTCTTAACCATGTGTTGGATTTAGTTGATTTACGAACTTGTCTAAGATATTTATAAAACACACATTTTTAAGAAAGGGTTTTTGATCTTTTTTTTTTTTTAATAAGAAGTGTTGTGTAGTAGGAATTACAAAATGTGTCACAACAACACATATATACCTTTTAAGACCTAGGTCCCACAACAACATGCGTCTTGAGGTATAGGTGGACGTTTTTTTTAAATCTTTGTGGATTGAAGGCACTTGAGACTATTGATTCGGGCAAAGCATTCCATGTGTACGATGTACGCACAAAGAAATCCTTTTGCATTCTATTACTACGACAGTGAGTAATCTCGACAGTCCGACCGCCCGCACAAACCGATTGACGAGTAAAACGGGGAAAAACATATGTCTGAGGCATTATGGACCTGATTTCATCCGAGCACTGCTGGTGACGATATTTATAAAAAACAACGAGATCAGCAACAGTGCGACGATGTTGCAGGGAATCAAGATCTAAGGTTAAATCTCGATCACCAACAACTCGTATAGCCCGCTTTTGAACAGAGTCCACAAGAGCCAGGATAGTAACAGACGCAGCGCCCCAAACTTGACAACAATACTCCATACAGGGATGAATATAGGACTTATAAATGTGGAGTAATTGATGCGAAGTAAAATATTTTTTACATCTATTGAGGAGGCCGAGTTTTCTTGACGCGCTCTTTGCCATGGCCATTATATGATCGTTCCAGAGTAAGTCATTGGATATTGTGACTCCCAATAAACGAATGCTTTCACATTCGTCTATTTGGTCGTCACACATATTAATTGAAATATCGTTGGGAAACTCGGTCTTTGATCTGGAAACAATCAATAGCTGTGTTTTTGTGGAATTAAAATTGACCAAATTTTTGTCACCCCAATCGGCGACTTTTTTTAGGTCCTCGTTTACATTTATGGCAGCGTCTCTCCGGACGGGATTTATTCGCTCATGCATTTTACCCTTTGAAGATAGGGGAACGAATGACTTGTGCAGTGTACTATCATCTGCAAAATTATTTATTGGGTTACTGGTGATTTGCAACAGTTCGTTGATATAAATTAAAAATAAAGTGGGAGATAAAACTGAGCCTTGGGGTACACCAGCGGTTGTTAATTTAGACTCAGAAGAAAAGCCATCTATAGATACCGAGATGTATCGGTTAGACAGAAAATTTTGAATCAACTTCACGACTGCGGGATGAAAACCGTACGCAACGAGCTTGTTGATCAAGTTGGCATGCCAAATTCGATCAAATGTTTTTGAGATGTCTAATGCGATCACGTACGTTTCACCACCTTTCTCAAGTATGCTATTCCAAAGATGTGCCACATAGTTCAATAGATCGGTTGTTGATCTTTTGTTTCTAAAACCGTATTGGCTGTCAGATATCAAATGGTTGTCTTCCAAAAATTTGGATATGTGTGAATTAATATAGTGCTCGTATATTTTAGACATGACTGGGAGTAAGGCTATTGGTCTATAATTTGAAATATCACATTTCGTTCCTTTTTTTGGGACAGGCTGGACATTGGCCAACTTCCAGCAGGATGGATAAATACCAGATTTATAGGATTTATAAAATATTTTGGTGAGGGTTGGTGCAAGTTCTTTTGAAAATGTTTTTAGAATAACAGGAGGAATGTTGTCCAGACCAGAAGCTTTGTTGTTGTTTAACCCCCTTAAAAGTTTTTCGACAATTTTGGGTTTGAAATGTAATTGTTTCATATTAACTCCTGAAGACTGGATTTGGGGTATTTCCTTAGGAGTTTCTAAAACTGTTGAATATGAAGCAAAGCGTTCCGTAAACCTCCACAGGCTCCACAAATGCGACCGTGAGTGTGCCGGTTGTTTAAAACGCATTTTGTAATTTACAAGCTTTTTTGTTGGAGCCGCTCACTCAGTAACTTCCTACTGCAGAGGTCTATTTTTTGGAAGAAATCGATAAAAAAGATTTCATAGATTTTAAATTTGTGAAGTTTTTAAAAATATTAGTATTCAAACAGTATTAGTAAAAAACAGACTTTTTTCTAGTATAAAGCCTCTGGTTTCGTAAATTTTTGGGGGCCCTTCATCCTCATTTTCCAAAATTGATTACTAAATAAAACGGTCATATATTTCATTTTTGATGGCTATTATATTTTATATAATAGCCATCAAAATATAGGTCATGTATTTTATTTTGATGGCTATATTTTATTTCATTTTTGATGGCTAAAAAACAGAACTGATTTTTTGATGATTCAAAACTGCATATCTGAAATCAGAACAGGAAAAACGATAACAATAACACCCTCAAAAATTTTTGAAATGTGTATCATGAATTGATTCTCTAGTTCAAACGATACTCTTGCAGCAGTTTTTAATTATGGGTTCCATTGTTTTCTCAGATTCTCAAATAAATAATTCCAAATAAAATTTTCGATTTCTCTATTTTGCAATCTAAAAGCAATAATCTATTCGAATATTTTAAATAAAGATATATAATTTATGAAGAAAATAAATAAAAAACAAAAGTTTTAATGCCGAACTTTCGAGAGTGATGAAACTCTGGGCTCGAATCACAATGGCAACTTTCTTGGAGCTCTTGAACTTTTGGCTAATTTTGATACTTTCTTAAAAGAGCATAGTGATAAATTTGGCAACAAAGGCAAAGGTATGCGACATCTGAAGCAAACTTAATGAAATGATAAAAGTGATTGTTATTGGGATATTTTTATGAAGAACGTCGTACCTTTCAAGCACAATATGTGACGAATTTATTACCACCATGGGGCAAGAAATCAAAAATCGTATTGCAGCCAACGTCATTAAAGCAGTTTATTATTCGATTAGTGTTGACTCCACTCTGGATGTAAGTCATTCGGATTAATTGGCTTTTTGCATTCGATATGTAAAAGATGGTAAAATCAATGAACGATTAGTTGCTTTTCTTCCAATTGAGGGTCAAACATAAGAGTATCTTTTTGGCATCGTTTCAAAATTCCTCGAAGAAAACTTAATTGACATACAAAATTGCAGAGACATTCATATGACAACGCAAACAATATGGTCGGAATTAGTGGTGGTTTTCAAGCGTTGATTCGATTGTTGTAAGGATTGTTGTAAAGATAGTTTGTAAAGATTGTTGATTATTTTTTTATTTCTATGAAATTAGGCTCGATGTCAATACTGTTACGGTTACCGTTCCCGGCTGAACGATAACTTTTCAAAATGAAAGTAATTTTTTTTTTTTTTTTTTACATTATTATGATGATTTTATTAAATATTTACATTTTTATATATAATTTTACAAAGTATTTTAATCTAGCAGGTTCTAAAAAGTTTATAAAAACTTGTCTAAGAACCAATTAACAGTTAAGATTATGTTATTTAAAATCATCCATTAAAAAAAAAATTTTTTTTTTCAGAATTCAAATTGAAAAAACTAAGAAGATTATATTATAATAAGATAATGTTTTATGCTAAATTTACATCGAGAGTAGCGCTTCCAAAATTTCCGTTTTGCCAATACTGACAAAGTTTCTCACGTTACCGGTGTAGTACCGATACTCTAGAAAATAGAATAACTAAAACACTTTTTTTAGAAAAGTTATTGAAATAAATATAAACAAAATATTTAAATTAGACTTTAGTCAGATTTATTTTATTTCAATTAGTAAAAAGAATACTTTTGATTATTATTTTCAGTAAAAAAACACACGAACAATTTTATAAAGATTAGTGTTGCAATAAACTTTTAATAGAATTTCAATAAATATTCTTCTATCTATCTTTTCTATCTTCTTCTATCTTCTTCTATATAAATAAAAATATATATGTTCGTTTGTTCAAAATAGGTAATTTCCTTAAGTACTGGATCGATTCCTTTGAAATTTGGACGATTAGTTGCATGTCAATAAAGGCGAGGTTTTACATGACTTTTTTTAGCTGTATATGTTTCATAACATAGGCTGTCAACAAGTACAAGTTTTTCACCTGTTGTATTCTCAATTAACTCAATGTTATGGTCGAGTTTCACTTCATGCTTAATTTGATCGATTAGTTTTGTATAGTGATCAGTCAATAGATTATTTTGTGTCCTCTTTTCGGTAGGACCGTCCTCCTTTGGAGCAAGAAGGTCCTCCGTCCTCATTTACTATAAAGATATACCTCTTTATTCGTTTTATTTATTTTATCAATGAGTTTTATTTTTAAATTAAAACATGCTTCTCTGTCGGAAGAATAAAACGTCGCACAGTGGGATTTGTTCATACAATTTTTGGCAAAAAATATAAGGAGTGCTCGTAGAACGTTGAAATTTTGCTCTGAGCCTTTGGTTAGCTCAATTAAGAAAAATATAAAGTTTTATCAAAATTGGTCACGCCCACTACCCCACCGCCCATAGAACCCAAAATTTATTTTTGGCCCAAAGTTTTCGAAATTTGGCACATAGCCTTTTATTGCCTCAATTAAGAATAAAATAAAGTTTCATAAAAATTGGCCACGCCCACTACTCACCGCCCATAGAACCCAAAATTTCATGATTTTATGATTTTATAAATTTTATGATTTTATAAAAGATTATTAATTATTTAAACTTTTTTTTTTTTAATTGATAGTATGGAGTCTTACCTTTAATTTTATTATAGTGGGAGCACCTAGCACGACCGAGCAACCTTTTTTTTCTTCCAAGGAAGTTTGCAATCACGGCATATTATAGAACAAATTTTATTCTATCATATCTTTTAAGCCATATGAGCGATCTTTATAATTTTTTTTTTAAATACGCAGAAAAGGCTTTATTTGAAAATAATCACTATTTAAATTAGAGCAATAAAGTTATCTTACGTACAAACACTATAGAAGTGCGTAAACAGCTTTCAATATTTTGGACCAAAATTTACATGTGACTTTACTTCATTATTTCAAAGACAAATAAACGTTTTTTTTGGATACAATTTATGGATTCTTCATACTGAATCAATTTTCTACAAAACTGCATCATTACATTTTTAAATTTTATGTGTCGAAAAAATTACTTATTGCATAAAAAATCCCACTGTGCGTCGTATTGCTTTCGTGTTTAATGAATTTTATTTTCTCACAAATTTGCAATACTCATTGCTCGCTCGCATTGTAAACTTTTGATCGAAAATAAACTAGTTCATTAAACATCTCAACAATAAAGAACTATTATACAGTTAGTTTCTTAGGTGCCTTTGCGTGTCAAAACATAGATGCAATGAAAAATGCTGGAAAATATGGTCGAAAATTCACTGAGTTTCATTTTTATAGAAAACTCACAAATGCAACAAAAATTAAACGAGATTGGCTAATCTATTCACCGTCAGCCGAAGAGTTTTTTGTTTTGTATGCCGTTTATTTGGTGATTTGAATGGAAAATCGCAAGCATTTTCATTAAAAAGATTCAATAATTGGAATAATTCATCACATTTCGAAGCATGAACTGTCTAAGTATCACATGATCAATAATTTTACATATAAAATGCGTATCAAAAATGAACTTACTTTAGAGAAATCTTATAATAATACAACTAAAATTGCATCACAAGGACTTGCTTTTCGTGGTCACGATGAAATTTTAGGATCAAAACACAATGGAAACTTTCTTGGATCTCTTGAATTATTGGCTAAATTTGATCCCTTTTTACAAGAACATATTTCTCGTTTTGGCAATAAAGGAAAAGGTACACTCTTTTCATGTAACATTGACAAATGATTTTTTTTATTATTCGGAATATTTTTAGGAAAAGTATCGTATCTTTCAAGCACAATTTGTGTAGAATTCATCTCTATCATGGCAAAACATGTTAAAAATCACATTGTTTCGGAAATTATAGAGTCTCGATATTATTCGTTTAGTGTCGATTCCACTCAGGATGTGAGCCATACAGACCAGTTGTCTTTTTGTGTTCGATATGTTAAAAGTAATACCATTTGTGAACGATTTATTTCATTTATTGAAATCGAAGGTCATACATAGAATTATCTTTTTGACATTATTATGAAATTCCACATTGAAAACGAAATAAACATTGATAATTGTAGAGGCCAGTCATATGACAACGCTTACAATATGGCAGGTATTTATGGTGGCCTACAAAGATTGATTCGTCAAACAAATGAAACAGCAATTTTGTCCCTTGCCTTGCTCATTCATTAAATTTAGTCGGTAAATATAGTGTTTCTGGCAATACTGCTGCAACTAAGTCTTTGATATGGTTGAAAAACTTTATGGATTTTTCGTATATTCCCCTTTTTGATGGAATCGATTACAAGAAAAATTAACCGAAAATAGCGAATACATGTTAGAGAGAGCAACTGGAACAAGATGGCCAGCTAGATACGAATCAGTTTACGTTTTACATTCTTGTTATTTAAAAGTGTTGCATGTTTTAAAATCTTTCCTACATAAGGAAAGCTTCAGTGACGATAACAAAGCGGTGGTAACAGGTTTGATAAAAAAACTATGTCAATTCGAAAATATTTTGATGCCTGTCCTCTGGAAAAGTGTACTAACCAAGTTTAATTTTGTGAATCGAGCATTACAAAAATCTAATTTAACTGTCACGGTGAGAAAAAACTGTTTGATTTAATAGTTACAGATTTGGAAAATAAAGATTATAACAAAAGACCACCTTGATAAATCGTTGTTCAAGCCAATTATAAAGGCTTTTCTTTTCAATCTGAGAGAGCGTGCTAAAGATTATAAAGATCTAGATATGTAGTACTCGTTTTTGATACATCTAAATTTAATGAGCTAATTCTTGCAGAACAATAACCGCAAAATACCCTAAAGATCTCAATGCAAATCAATTGATTGACGAATGTCAATTTGCCAAAAATTATTTCACATTTGATAATTTAAATTATGAAACGATGTACAAAACAATGTTCAATGATAATCTTTCCACCACTTTTCCGAATATCGATATTTTATTACAAATGTTTTTATGCATGTTTGTCGATAATGTTATAGGCGAACGATCATTATCAAAACTGAAGTTAATCAAAAGTTATTTGCGTAATACTATGAGTAATTATCGTTTGAACGATTTATCCATTCTTTCTATTGACAATGAAATTTTGGACGAAATTAAATTCGATGAAATTATAGACACTTAAATACAAAAAAAAATGTAATTTTAATGCCTGAAAATAAATATATTTCAAACTTGTATGGTTTTAGTTTCTTTTTTGCTTATGCTTGGGGTCCCTGAATCGCGGGGCCCTGGTGCGGTTGTTTTAAAACTTGTATGATAATCCGCCACTGATATATATATATATATATATATATATATATATATATATATATATATATATATATATATATATATATATATATATATATATATATATATATATATATATATATATATATAAATATATATATATATATATATATATATATATATATATATATATATATATATATATATATATATATATATATATATATATATATATATATATTAGACTGGTCGTTAAAAACTAAATTTCGCGAGACGCCCCCTAGAAAAATTCTTTGTGGTCAAAAAACCACAACGGCAAGATTTTTTTTTTTTTTAACTCAAAAGAACACGTGCCGCAAAATCATCGAAGTTTATTTTTTGATAAAATTGTTAATATCTCATAAAATATGCAGATGTCAAAAAAAATCACTTAATCATTTTTGCAGGAAATTTAATTTTCTACAAAAAAGGTCCATGTCATTTTTTTCCTAAAACCTATATTTCTGATGATATTTTGAAATAAAACTTGAAATTCTTCGAAACTCGTAAAACCAAATGATGAAAATTTCGACGAAAAAGTACTAATTTTGATTTTTTTTGTCACGATTATTTTTTTATACATTTCATTCTATAGCATAAAAAGAAAATTAGGACTTTTTCGTCATCTTTATTTTTTCTGTTTTTTAAAAATTACGAAAACTTACAAGTTCATTTTCAAAATATCATGAGAACTATACGTTTTCGGGAAAAAATGACTTGGACCTTTTTTGTAGAGAATTAAATTTCCTACAAAAATGGTTATGTGATTTTTTTTGACATCTGCATATAATATGAGATATTTGAAAATATCTACGAATTTTTCAAAAAATCAACTTCGACGATTTTGCGGCACGTGTTCTTTTGATTTAAAAAAAAAAAAAATAATGCCGTTGTGGTTTTTTGACCTCAAAGAATTTTTCTAGGGGGCGTCTCGGAAAATTTAGTTTTTAACGACCAGTCTAATATATATATAAAACGTTTCCTAAAAGAACATACGGATTTACTTGTAACAAAAGCCGATAAAGGAAATATAACAGTGATTACAACAAAATCTGATTATAAAACAAAAATGCAGAACATGCTAGATGATGAATCAATCTTATATTATCTTAAACAAAGACCCTACACAACGAATACAACGTGAAGTGAACAGTTTAATATCCACTTTTGAAGATAATAATAGAATAACAACATTACAAGCTAAAAAGTTAAGACGTCATAATAGTAAAATCGTACATCTTTATGGTCTTCCTAAAGTGCATAAAGAGAATACACCTTACAGACCAATAGTAAGTTCTATTGGTGATCCTTGCTATAATTTGTCTTCTTTCTTGTGTGGAATCATTAAACCCAGTATTGGTAATACTTCAACAAACATCTTAAACTCACATGATTTCAAAGAGAAAATAAAGAATATCAAAATACCCGATAATCATATTTTAATTTCGTTGTTTCACTTTTCACGAACATTGGTTCAGAACTAGTGTTAAAGCTTCTATCCAAAGATTGGCTACAGATTAAGAAGAGAGCAAACATAAATTTATTAAAGTCTCAGTTCATGGATGCTGTTGAACTTGTTCTAAATAATTGTGTCTTCTCTTTCGACAACAAAATTTATCAGCAAAAATTTGGATCTCCAATGGGCTCACCAATAAGCCCATTGCTAGCAAATCTAGTCATAGAACATGTAGAATCTAATGTTCTTACATCACTTGAGTTCAAACCAATAATCTTCTTCAGATATGTAGACGATATAATCACGACTGTTCCAAAGGATAAAGTAAATATTTTCTTAAATAAATTTAACAATTTTGATACGAATATTCAATTTACATTAGAGTCAGAGAAAGATGGTAAAATTTCTTTTCTTAATACTCTAGTGATAAGAAATAACGATGGCACCATCAGCACCAACTGGTGCTGATGGTGCCTAAACCAACCTGGTCCGGTCGGTATTTGGATTTCAATTCCTGGCTACCTTTGAGTTACAAGAAAAATACTATATCCGTACTTACAAGGAAAATTCTTTAACTATCTGATGAGAAATACCACAAAGAGAATTTCGTTTTGTTAGAAAAAACACTCAAAACTAACAATTACCCAATTAAACTGATTAAAAGGATCTTGAGAACAACGATCATGAAATATAATAATACCAATTTAATTGAACATCCAAATTCAAATCCACAAATTGATGATGAAACAAAATTCGTTTCACTTCCTTATGTCAAACATTTATTTGAGAACATTAAATCACTACTAAGAATATACAATATTAAAACAGTCGGAAGATCATATAATTGTACATACTCATCTATTTTCTCTAAATTAAAAGACCGAGATCCTATTAAATTTCAATCAGATGTTATTTATCAAAGTTCATGTGAAAAAGCATATATAGGACAGACTTCACAATATATGAATAAACGTTTATACCAACATATCTACAATTCTCCACCTGATAATAGTTCATTATCTATACACACATTAAAGACGTCATCGTCATTAAAAGACGTCATATCATATCGTCTCAATGGAAAACGTTAGAATTTTGGAAAAACAAGCGAATCAAAAAAAACGACAAATATCTGAAATGTTGTTCATCAAAAAACGAAAACCCACACTCAATAGACAAATTGATTGTGATTTTCAAAACATATATGATGGAATTATAAAATCAAACAATATTTAAAGTAAAACAATTTAATAATTTTTTAAAATAAATTTAATAATTTTTGCTTTAACAACTTTTTTATAATATTTTGTTACATGTTTCAACCATAAATGGTCATTCTCAAATATATTAATATATATTTTCAAATGTTTGAGAATGACCATTTATGGTTGAAACATGTAACAAAATATTATAAAAAAGTTGTTAAAGCAAAAATTATTAAATTTATTTTAAATTAATTTAAACAACTGGAAACCAAACCATCATTATTTTAAGTTAATTAACCAACTTAAAATTTTTTTAAATGTTTAATAATTTTGGTTAAAGTTAAAAAATTGTTAACATTAGTTAAAAAATTGTTTTGTTTTTTTAGTTTTAGTTTGATTTTTAATAATTATTCTTTTTGATTTCGTCGAATATGGATAGGACTAACTATGGATAGGACTAATCGTTGAATCCAACAAATCATTAATATAAATAAGAAAAAAAGTTGGTGACAAAGCAGAACCCTGAGGAACTCCTGCATTAGTTGAAAAGACATCCGATGAAATACCATCAACATTGACCCGAAATTTCCACTCGGAAATAAAGCTTTGTATCCAAGATATAAGTTGCTCATCCAAACCATTACATCTTAATTTGCAAATAAGATTGTTGTGCCAAACTTTATCAAATGCTTTGGATATATCAAGAGCAATACCGAAAGTCTCACCATGATTTTCAAGCGATTTGTTCCATACATGAGTGACAACGGAAAGTAAATCTCCCGTCGCTCTTCCTTTTCGAAACCCGTATTGTCTTTCATTAAATAGTTTGGAAGACTCTAAGAAGCTCATTATATTAAAATTTATATATTTTTCAAAAATTTTAGAAACAACCGATAAAATTGAAATGGGTTTGTAATTTGTTGGATCAGTCTTACTACCCTTTTTTGGAACATGTTGTACGCTTGCAATTTTCCATATTTCAGGAAAAACTCCTTTCTTATATGACAAATAAAAGATTTTAGTGAGGATTGGTGCTAACTCCTTAGCAAAGGTTTTCAGAATAATTGGGGGAATACGATCTGGTCCAGATGCCTTGTTAGTATTAATTTGTAAAAGCATTTGCCGAACAATGTTTTTACGAAAAATTATTGGCATCATGTTGTGCGAAACTCTAGGAATTGACTTAGGTAAGAAATTGGGTTCTTTTAGTGTAGAGTTTCTAGAGAAATAAATTCCCAGAAGGTTAGCTTTTTCTTTTGGGTCTATTACCGGCACATCTCCATCAATTAGGGAGGTAGAGAAGACTTACAAAAATTACCATGGACATCCTTAGCCGATTTATAGAAATTTCGTGAACCAGTTGGATGTTCAGCACGCTTTTTTCCTATTAAAAAGATTTTTTTCTGCATCTATTAGTTTTCTACATATATTTCTCTCAATTCGGTACTGTTTAAGGTTTTCATCAGTTTTGTTTTGATTAAACTTTTGAAATGCCCTTTTCTTAATTTTAATTGCCTTTTTGCATTTTTTGGAAAACCATAGATCAGTCTTAGGAACGGTTAATCTATTGGGAATAAATTTTCGCATACCCTCAAAAATAGCCTCCGAAAAATTTAACGCAGCTATGTTAGGGTCTTGACCGGTAAGACAATTACGTTTCCAGGAAAATTGTTTAAAAAATCTCTAAGATACTGCCAATTCGCAGCTTTATAGTCCCAAACAAGACGAGGATTTGCTTTAAATTGTTTTGGAATTTTTAAATTTAACTGTGTAGAGATTATGATCTGAACCACCTAAAGGTTCTGATACTTTAAATTGTACCAGATAAGGATTATTTGTTAAAAACAAATCAAGTAAGTTACTATTTTGTCCCAGAATATCAGGTACTCTGGAAGGCTGATCTATAATCTGTTTGTAATTATGGTAAACAGCAAATAGCTCAGCCTGTTTACCTAGCTCATCAGTAGTGGAACTGTGTATGAGCCATTCTTTATTGTGGACATTGAAATCACCAAGAATTACAAATTTGGCATTAGGATACTCAGACAACCTATCTATTTTTTCCGATAGGTCATGAAAAAGGTTGATGTTCTCAGGTGAATTAGGGGAGCGATACAGACCAAATACAAACAACGTATGATTTGAGCAGCAAATCTTAAGGGAAACCATGTTGAGGTATTTTGAATTTAATTCAAAATTTTTAATTCTAACGTATGGAATGGTATTTCTAATAAAAACACAAACACTATGCTTAAAATAAAAAGAGGATTCTAGTTCATATTGAGGACAAAGGTATTTATTAGGTATTTATTATATATATATATATATATATATATATATATATATATATATATATATATATATATATATATATATATATATATATATATATATATATGTATATATATATATATATATATATATATATATATATATATATATATATATATATATATATATATATATATATATATATATATATATATATATATATATATATATATATATATATATATAAATATATGTATGAACAATTTTCAAACCATCTTTTTCTTCGCTACCACCGGCCAATTATGTTCCATTTGACTCAAATATGAACTATATCCAGTTTTATTGAAATCGGAAAATAATTACCCACCGCGCAGTGGCGTCGAAGATAAGAAAATTAGCAGAATAATAGGATTTTTTATTTTTATCAGATATAATCATCTTAAAACATAATATATCTCATAATTTTGATTTTTTTATTAAAAGCTAATTAATTAACGATTTTAACGAGCCTAAGTATGTAGAAATCGATCTTAGGAAAGCGATTTATCTTAATTTTTCTTCTTACATATACGAAAATTCACTAATTCATAATAATTTTTTTCAAAGAGAAAAAATTAGTTTTTATGGCTAAATTTATGATAATTTTTCATTCAAAAGCAACATTTTTCCAAAAGACATTCATTCATTAAATTAGATTTATTGTATGATAGGTATTTGCATCTTTGCAGTTTCCGACCACCTGAATGGTGTATTGTGTACCTTCCTCGTCTTTAGTTAGAATGTTGTTGTATTCCGTGTCATCAACTTAACACCAAGTTCGGCGGTATCATTAACAACATGCAAACTTTGGAAAAACAACGTGGCTTTGACGAAATCCTCATTCCGATGGGTCATGTAGCAAAAAATCAATACAAATTCTAAATCGATTAAAAAAACTCTGAGTTTTTTCTGTGACAAAATCACTAATGTTCTTATTAGCAAAAAGTTGCAAATGATTTGCGGCTGCTGTTCCATCTATGCATTTGAACCAAATTTGTACATACAACATAATTAGAAAAATGCAAACGTCTCGAACTTTATTTAAATCTCCAACTGCAATATCATACTGATTACGAAACATAAATATCTTCAGGTGATAAATGGCTTTAGCCATCCAGCGGGCGTGACTTGTCGGACCTGGGCGTTCGAATTTGTAGTTCTCAATGGTTTCGCCAAGAAAAATCAATGTAACTTCCAAAAATTCTTTATAGTCGCTGCGTGGGTGTGATTTTTCCAACTCTTCATGACAAAAAATTGCTAGAGCTTCTCACGAGTGTTTTGGAATTTTGTTTCCCAGTTTTTTGTCCGATATTCCACTTTTGAACATTGTTATATTAATTTTACCATCGTCCCATACCTACTGAAATTTGTTGAAAAGCGAAACATCGGGTGCTGCGGTCTTTCCAAATGATATCATTGATATCATAAACAGCCCGTAGTTTAATCTCTTGTATGTGATGACGACATGGGAATCGAATCAAGTTGTGCCAATCTTTTTTTCCACCTTTTTCTGGTCCAGTGTTACTTGATGTCGTGTCGTAACACATGGCTTCGACTTTATCAGTAAGATCCCATTCTTCAAGGCATTCATATATCGCATTCGCAATCGATAAGCTGCTCCCTTCTTCGCATTATGGAACCGTTAATAACTTCTCAATATTACCAAATGGTTGGCAAACGATCTACTTTACCATGTCCAGTAAATTCTGCTAACAATGTATCCCAAAATAAAAATTTGTGTTACTCAAACAAAGTCTAAATCTAACATAAAAATTTATTTTTTCTGGATTTTCGCAGAAATTTTTTTTTTGGATTTAAGAAGAAGAAATTCAATGAAAATGCTTTTCTAAGATCGATTTCTACATACTTAGGCTCGTTGGAATCGTAAAGTAATTAGCTTTTAATAAAAAAATTATGAAATGATGAGATATATTATGTTTTAAGATGATTATATCCGATAGAAATAAAAAATCCAATTATTCTGCTAATTTTCTTATCTTCGACGCCACTGGTGGGTAATTATTTTCCGATTCTAGTAAAACTGCATACACTTCATTTTCGAGTCAAATGGAACATAATTAGTCGGTGGGAGGGATAAAAATAACAACTTCATAAGTTAGTTCATGTCTAATATATATTTATTCTTCTTTCTTGTACTATTGTTTTTGCGCACCAGAATATCATTGTTTTGCTCCCATACGTATGCAATTAAATTTTTTATCAATTTTTCATTGTTTGGCTTTAAATAACAAATTTTTTTTTAAACACTGTTAAATGATTGGTAGTGAAAAAATCATTATTATCCCAAAGTTGTTGAACTATTGGACTTAAAGTATCGGTAATTTATAAAGGACGTTTAAAAATTGTTTTTTACTTTGTATGAATCAACAATTTTATGCTTAGTAATAACTTGGCGTAACTTGGCGAGTTATATTAGATACAGCAATGGAAGTTGACGGGATGTCAAGAAACTTAAATATTTCAGTAGATATGTTTTGTAAATTTTCACTATCGTTTACTGGAATTCCATGCAAAACCAAATTTAGATGATTAGCTTTTTCATTGAGATGATCCACCGAACATTTAATATTGAATATTTGGGTTTTCAGCTGTTTATTTTCATCTTCAAGCAATTTCAATTTGATGCTGTTTTCATCAATTTTTAGCCAATTTTATAATATTATCGAATTTGAGATTTAAACTGTTAATTGATGAAAAAGATGGGCTTAGCGTTTATATAATGAGATTAGTTCTTAAATTTTTAATTGTTGATGAACTAAAGTGTTAATCGAATGAAAATTTTTGATTAAAAGACTTCTTATACACTTTAATAATATTTTATTTTTCTAAATATATTTTCTGTCTCTAAGAGACCTTCTTCTTCCTTCTCTGAAGAAGGTCTCTTAGAGACAGAAAATATATTTAGAAAAATAAAATATTATTAAAGTGTATAAGAACTCTTTTAATCAAAAACTTTCATTAGGTTAGTTCTTTACCAAAAGAGCTTAACGAATGTTGTAAGTCATCAACAGGTTCATCCCCGTCATCACTTAAGTTTATTTTAGATGATTCAGAGATAGATACATCTCGACAGAAGCCACATTTCCATTGCAAGATTCCGGATTCAATATCCGATATAATCGAAACTGAAAGACCAGCACTCGATAAATGCGACTCAAGGTTGCATATGGCACATTTCTCACCTTTTTTATTTCTAGAAATTTTATTGTTGGAAGTTGTGCATACCAAAAAATAAAATTATTCACTATATATTTAATATTTGGACAGATAAATAGCTGTTAAGCTTAAACAGTATTTGATGATTTATTTTATATTTTATATTATATTTATTTATTTAAGCAATGAGAGAAAATCAACTATACGTCTGTTCGTAAACGATTTTAATAAATGAATATGTTTACACATTAACAAATCTTCAAAACGAACTACATTCTCAAATTCAATAAAAAACATCAACAAAAATAGAAATAATTGTCTGGCACTGTTTAATATTTTCGATGAGCAATATCAACAGCAATATGCCAGCCAGTAGTTGCAATACCGGTTATATTGCCGATCTATACGGATATATGGCCAGGTAATAAGGAAATATTGCTGGGAATGTTTTTGAACCTGGGTAATATTGGCCGGCAGTGATTTTCAGTCACACATTGCCATTCAGATGTGTTCAAAAAAGTTACTCGCCACACATTGCCGTTAAAAGTTGCTCGTTTACAAGCACCTTAAGGATATATGAACCGTTTTTTTTAAGTGGTATAAGTCCATTTTTGAAAAAATTGAGTAAGTGGTAGTGTTAGAAAGATAATGATGGCCTCTTTCTATTTATATAATCATACCTTCAATAGAGCCCGATTTTGGGTGGAGCGTGGGTGGAGAAATGGTTAAAGATCGATAGAAATTTGTGAATAACTTTTGTTAATTTTATTTTTTTTTAAACTACTAGGCGTTTAAAACGAATAGTGCGCTCACTGAGCGTTTTGTTCAAATACTACGGCCAGGGCGTTTTAATAAAATAAAATTCAATAAAGCATCACTTTTAATAGAAAATAATTTCATTCTAAAAATTTAAATCTGGTAACAATTTCTTTAAAGTGGTTTTCGTTTGGTATGTCAAAATTTGATCGAAAAAGATGTAGATTTCGGTGACCAAACGAACATGAAATCAGCTGTTTTTTAAAATTTTGTTGTTTGGGTAAAAAAATGGCATTTATGACATGTGGTATGATAATAGTAAACCATTTTTACACACTTCACACACTTTCTAAAAAAAAATCCAGAGGTTAATGACGGAGGCTTGTTTGATGTGAATAATATGAGAAAGTGGAGCTGTGATGTATTGCAAAATTATATAACAAATATGATTTTGAAACGACTACAAACAAATTTGCTTCGGTAGCCAATTTTGCTGATTATTGATGCCTAATGCGGTCCACATGCAATGCATATGAAAAATATAATATCTTTATTGAAATTGTGCCAAGGGCCGCGCTTTTATTAACTCTATGTAGAAGCAGATGCAGAAGGTTTCATCAAAAACTATGAATCGCTGAATTATTTTGAATTAGGCCTTTTTTATCTAATATGAATTATGACTCCACTGTATATAAACTATTTTTATTTCAAATAAAACGCATAGGCGTTCTTTATAGATGGGTGTTCTATTCGAATCATTTTGTATCATTTTGAAAATTTTCGTTTTTTTCTCACTCTCGAATAAAACGCCTGAGCGTCTTTTACGGGTGAAGAATGTAGCATCTTTTAACTTTAAAATAAAACAAAACAGAAGTTTCTATCTTTAATAGAACCGAAGTTATGAATTTTTGAAATAACTCATCAAGAAATTTAGAACCGCTATATTTTCCAAAAAAAAAAAAAAATCCTCGAACACCCATATCTTTTTTTTTTTATATACAGGGTTGTTCCTTTACGTGTAATCTAAAATAGATTACATTACATGTAATCTATGTAATGTGATCTATGTCATCTATGTAAATTTGGAGTAATCTATTAATTTTGAATTAAGAAGAAATATGTGGAAATATTGTATTATCCCTACTGAAAATTTTTTTCGATTTTTTTGCAAAAGACATGATCAATAATATTGTCAAAAACAAGATCTTGCGATCTTGAAAAAATTTAATTTAATTGTTAAAAAAGTTTAGAATGCACATATCAATTAAATAGATTACATAATAGTTTACATTATAATACTCGGATAACATCAAGGTAACATCTGGGGTTCCTCAAGGTTCACATCTTGGACCTTGGTTTTTTATTTGTTTAATTGATGGAATAGCCAAAATAATAGGTAACTCTCAGGTACTTATTTACGCTGATGATATGAAAATTTTTAAAGTTATTAACACAATTGAAGACTGTATTCTGCTTCAAGAAGATATTAGTCATATTAGTGACTGGTGTAACAAAATGAAGTTGGATCTGAATATTGATAAATGCAAAGTCATAAGTCATTATAGAAAGTGTAATCCTATTATTTTCAGCTACGATATCAATAATATCCAACTAGCCCAAATTTGTGAAGTTAGAGATCTGGGTATAACCTTTACTCAAAACCTAACTTTCAATAAGCACATGGATATCACCATAGCCAAAGCTAATCAAATGCTAGGATTTCTTAAACGTTGGACCAAAGACATAAAAGATACTGATTGTATAATAACATTGTATTTTGCTTATGTTCGTTCTCAAATAGAGTATGCTATTCAAGTGTGGAATCCTTACTATGAAGTGCATATTAAAAGATTAGAAAAAGTTCAAAAAAAGTTTCTAGTCTTTCTTCACTACAAGAATGGAGGAAGATATGATCCCAGTATCCCATATCATGAAAACCTCGCACTACTTCCATCCTATTTGGAAAGATGCCACACATTCAACATTCTTAATCTCGATGATAGAAGAAAACTTCTATCATCCTGCTTTTTAGCAAACATCATAAACGGAAATATGAGTTCTCCTTACATTCTTAAAAATATATCATTCAATGTCCCGGCTAAAACCTTACGTAAGCATGATTTCTTAAATATTCAATTTCACAGAACTAACTATGGTATGCATGAACCAATTAATGCCATGGCATCCACTTTTAATGAAATTTCCGATCTGTTTGACTTCGATATAAATAAATCAAATTTAAAAAACATTATTAAAAAACACTACCTGCAATTAAACAACCCTTGACAATTTCGTTCTGAATACCTTTTTAGATTATATTTTAAGTCAATTTTATAAGTAATTTATAATTTATTTGTATATTAATTTTATACTTTTGTATTTTTATTTTAAAATTTATACATAGGAAATGTATTTTTTTTTTTTATTTTTTATTTTAGATGGCTAAGCAAAGCTTAGGTACAACTATTTATTAATTTTATTAATGTTATTTATTAATTCTTTGGTCTTTTAATTTTTTTTTTTATAATTTAATGATTACTATTATTATTTGTATAGTTTAATCATCTTTGATTTGTAATCATTTCTGTTTTTTTGTATATTATGTGAAATCATATTTATGGATTTCTTTTGTAAATAAATAAAAAAAAAAAAAAAAAAAAAAAAAAAATAAAATAAATAAATAATTATAGATTACACGAAAATATCTCGCGTAATTTACACGTAATCTATGCGTAATCTATACATGTAAAGTAATCTATTTTGTCTACGGCGTAACCCTGTATAAAACGCATAAAAAAAAGTTCAGCCAAATCAAAAAAGAATGACCCATTTACATGGGACTTATACTACGTGTTTTGTTCTTATTTTTTTGAATATGTTATTATTGAAAGTGGTATAAGTCCATTTGGAGCCAAAAAATCAATTATTGTCATCTTAATTTTAAATAACTATTATTGCATCATAAAACTAAATTAGTTTAACGTGTGAAAAATATCACAAAATTTTAATTACATTTGCCTATATTTTTATATTAATGCAAACGCAAATCCTTAAATATCTCAATATAGAAAAAATGGACTTATACCACTTTCAAAAAGAGCAGCTCGAATAATTACTTTCACCACTGTCATAAAAATTTTAATTGAACTATAAAATAAATAAACCAATACGATAAACAAATTTATTTAATATTAAAATGATCTTCCATTCTCCTTACATATGTAATTCTAAATTATTATTATTCAAAACATCTCTAGTAAATTCATAAAATTATCCACCAATTTGTCATCATTAATTTTCTTTTCATTTTGCAGTTTATTAAATTAATTTTTGATTCAATTTGTATTTTGAAATAACATAATTTTCCTGAATAATAACTGAGTGTTACTTAATTTGGTGTCAGATTACATTACGATCACAAATGTAAACTAAATTCTTTTTTCTACCATTAGAAGAATTTTGTTGCTGTTCTTATAATTATGTTGAAGTTTTCCACTTGAATAACATAACAAAACTAAACATATTTTTATGAATAATTTCTTGCCCTAGCTTTAGTTCGTACATTAACTTTTCTTTTCTGCTGATGAAGAGAAAGTAATAAAACAATATTCATGGTAGTATGCACACTTGAATTGTTGTTTTAAAAGAAATTTATTTTAATTCAACATAAGCAAACATCTTTTGTTATATATATATATATATATATATATATATATATATATATATATATATATATATATATATATATATATATATATATATATATATATATATATATACATATATATATATATATATATATATATATATATATATATATATATATATATATATATATATATATATATATATATATATATATATATATATATATATATATATATATATATATATATATATATATATATATATATATATATATATATATATATATATATATATATATATATATATATCTGTAGGTGTGAGGTAAACTACACCAAGTCCTATATTTTCAAAATACGTTTTTTTATACTGTTAGAATCAGGATTTTGTTCTCTACCGAGAGGTTAATAGCACTGAGTCCTAACTAGTGTACAGTAGCGGATTTAGGTTTGAGGACGCCCTAGGCCCGAGACAATATGGCGCCCTTTTTTTTTAATTAAAAGAAAAACACAATGTTTACATTGAAAGTATCTTTATTTTTGCATTATATGAAAGTTGAAGGTTTGCCATTTATGTTTTAAAAATAATATCATGTAAGTGACCACCCCTTGATGCTCTGTACAGATGGTGACTTTCTTGTCAACATTTTCGATGACTTTTTCACACAAGTCGGGCTGAATCTCGCCAATAACACGAATAATCTCCGCTTTTAATTCATCCATCGTCTGTGGGTTATTGCGGTAGACTTGTAATTTAACAAAGCTCCAAAGAAACAAGTCTAAAGGCGTCAGATCACAAGATCTTGGTGGCCATTCAACATGACCATTTCTTGAGATAACTCGTCCAGGAAAGTTTTGCCTCAATAAATCCATTGTTAGAGCTGCTGTATGACAAGTGGCTCCATCCTGTTGAAACCACATGTCATGCAGATCAATATTCACCAATTCCCGCCACAAAAAATGATTCGTGTTCATGCTTCTGTACCGTTCTCCATTCACGGTGTGTTGCCTTCATCATCATGAAAAAAGTAAGGTCCAATGACTCCACCGCTCCATAAACCGCACCAAACTGTAACTTTTTTTGAATACAAACCTTGCTAAAGGATTTTTCTTGGATTCTCTTCACTCCAAATGCGACAATTTTGCTTGTTTACATAACCACGTAATTTACGAATAACATTTTTTGCAGAACGCCCATTTTCATAATAAAGCTGAACGAATTTAACACGTTGTTCCATACTATGCGATGACATTTTAACAAATGGCAAACCTTCCTCTTTCCAAATGTCAAATTAGAAAAAAAATGGAGGTCAATATGGCTTAATTGACAGCTTTCAAAAAAAAAATCCCTAATGGAACACCCGATATGATGTTTAATAAAATAAAACTTACTCATATTCAGAAAAAAATGAAATTATCAAATCGGTCTTCTTCTATGGTTCATATGCCTATAATTAATCAAATTAATGCTACTATGGATTCTTCTCTTATACCTGTTTTTAGTGATGACAACAATATTAACCAAGATAATAATTTAACCGAGTTAGATGATATAAGAGAAAAATGGTTACTAAATTTTACTGATACAGATGTTCCGAATAATGTTAAAAATATTTTAAGTTATGGAGAAAAATTTTGTCCACCTATTGAAATTAGAAGTATACCATATATTCATATTATTGCTGGTGTGGAAAGTGTGTTATACCAAATGAATGAAAGTGATTATGAATCCCAAGCTCAAATTCGTAACCATTTAGTCAATATTTTAACAAACTTTAAAAATAAGTGCAACCACAAAAAACTCCTTAGTATAGATGATACTCAAATTTTGAGAGATATTAACGAAACAAAGAAATTTTTAAAAGATCAGCCAAATATTTTAGTGACGAGAGCTGATAAGGGTAATGTTACTGTTTTGCTAAGCCAAAGCTAGAAAATGATATGAATGATATGATTATGGTTTGGGAAAAAGAAAATAGGATAACTAAGAACCTAGGTAAAAAATTAAGATGTTACAATAGTGTGAATGCAAGAATGTATGGGTTAATTAAAGTGCATAAAATTAATCGTCCACTTCGGCCTATTGTTAATTGCTTGGGTACTGTTACTTATTCATTATCAACATTTTTATCTGATGCGTTAAATAAAATAGTCGGAAAAACATCAACTTTTATAAAAAATGCAGAAGATTTTAAAGAAAAAATTGAAAACATCATTTTACCGCCAGGATATTCACTAATTTCTTTGGGTGTGGTTTCTTTGTTTACTAATATTAGTAAGGAAGCTGTGATTGCTATTGTGAGTAAAAAGTGGATGACTATCAAAAAAGAAAATAATTTAAAGTTAAATAAAGTTCACTTTTTTCAAGCTTTATTTATGGTCTTTTTTTTTTTTTTTTTTTTTATTCTAAGTTATGTTTAGTGTTAATCACAATAAATTATTAATTAACGTCTCTGAATATCCAAAGATACCATGCCAACTAAGAAGTGTGGTTAAGTTTGAATAAATTAAGTTTCTTTTAGAAATTTATGGACGGTAACTTTAAAACTTTGAGGATTAAAGCTATCAGGAAAAACCCATGAAGGCAAGGCGTTCCAGAGATGAGAGACTATGTTGAAAAAATCACGCTGAAAGGCAACAGTTCTGCACCTTTTTATATGAACCGTAAAAGGATGGGCTATAACATTTGCTCTGGTGTTACGCAATGGGATTGCTAGTTCAGGTAAAATTGATTTAATCTCTTCAGAAGTTCGTTCATCCATAATGTATTTGTAGAAAATTGTCAAATCCGCAACATTTCGTCTGTGCTGTTAAGAATCAAGCTCATCAGTAAGAGTTGAGTTGCCAATCAGTTTAACAGCTCTGCGCTGAACAGAATCAAGGCACTTCAAACTACTATAATAAGCTCCACCCCATATGTGAGAACAGTGCTCCATGCAGGGACGTATAAATGATTTGTAAATTAAAAGAAGCTGTTCGCTATTAAAAAACTTACGACATCGTCCCAAAAAGCCCAATTTTTTAACAGCGTTCTTAGCTAGGTTAAAAATATGAGAATTCCATTTCAAATTATTTTCAACTTCTACTCCTAAAAGCCTAACAGATCCTTTGTCTACAAGATCTTTAGAGTCGAACTTCAATGGAAACAGATTAGGTGTAGATAATCTAGAAAAATAACAAGCCTATGTTTTGCTCGTATTGAATTCAACACTATTAGCAAGCCCCCAATCCAAAATAGTTTTAAAGTCATGGTTTAAAGAATCTATTAAATTTGATCTACAGTTGTTAAGCGCTAACTGTGAATATAATTTAGGGTTCTCATGAGACGCAGCAAAACTATGGATAGGACTAATCGTTGAATCCAACAAATCATTAATATAAATAAGAAAAAGAGTTGGTGACAAAGCGAATAATAGATAATTGGATAATTGTGAATTTTTGTATGATGGAAAATGTTATAAACAAATTTTTGGATGTCCTATGGGATCGCCGATTAGTCCTGCTGCTGCTAATTTAGTAATGGAATCTGTGGAATTTGACATCTTAAGCAAGTGTGATATTAAACCTCCTTTCTTTTTTCGCTATGTTGATGACATTTTTACGACAGTTCCTACTGATAAAATGAGTGATTTCCTTAAGAGTTTTAATGAATATGATCAGTATATTAAAGTTCACAATGGAAGTTGAATTTGAAAATAAGTTATACCGTTTTTAGATATGATTGTTATTCATAACGAAGATGGCTCACTTAGTACGGATTGGTGTCATAAAGAAACTTGGTCGGGGAGATACTTAAATTTTTTTTCATGGTTACCACAAAACTATAAAAAATTGCTGTTTTTCTTTTGGCTGAAAAAATTATACGTTTGTCAGATAAGAAATTTCATCAAAAGAATTTTAAATTATTAACTGAAACATTATTTTTTAATTGTTATCCATTAAATATGATAAAGCATGGTATAAAAAATGCAATATTTAAACACACATCTCTAGCACAAAATAAACAAGTTTCAACTAATGTTTCTAATAATGAAGAAGTAATTATGAAGAATGTTGTATGTATTCCATATGTTAAGGATGTATTTGAACAAATTAGAAATTTATTAAAACCTTACGATATAAATAATTAAAACCTTACGATATAAATTATTCAAGACAAAATTCCAAAACCTTCTTAAATAATGTTATTTATCAAACAAATTGTAATTGTCCGGCAACGTATACTGGTCGCACTACCCTATCTTTAGAAAAAAGAATTTACCAACATGTTAAAGATTCGAAAGGAAGTAAAGAAGATAGTAGTGCTTTATCAATTCATCTTAAAGCTGCTAACTATTCTATTTCTTTGGATGATGTAAAAATATTAGAGAAAGAATTAAATTTTGGAAAACTAAATATTCTCGAAATGCTGCATATCAAACAGAGCAAAAATTCTATTAATAAACAAAATTTTATATTCAAAATTATTACAACTCAATTTTGAATATTGATAATTGATATTTAGAATTTCTTTTTGATTATTTTGTCAATGTTTTTATTTTAAAGTTTTTTTTCTTGTCAAAGTTAATAATTTTTCATTTGAATTAGTTGTCAATTTGTTGTTTTACTTTTTTCTTTTAATAATTAAGAATTTTGTTATTTTTTTTCCTGAAGATAATAAATATATATATATATATATACATTCTGCAAAGATGAATTAAAAGTTAACTCCTTTTAACTAATACAATTTGCATACATTAATGTAAATTAAATTTGTTATACAAATGTTTACATTAATGAATTAAAAAGAGGTGTGGCCTATTGTTTCTAGAAACAAAAACTGAGAAGTAGAAGTTTCTGCTTATTTGTTTTCTGATATAAATAAGCGAATGAAATATCAGATAATCAGTTTTAATTTTGCAATTAAAAGTGTTTATAAATATTCGCAAGTATAAGGAATAATCGGTGGTACTTGAGCCTGGGCACTAATAGTAAAAGAATTTGAACTTAGTGGAATAGTAAATACAGATTTTACGATTCCGAATATTATTGATTCAAATTGTGGAAAAGCAGTGAAGTTTATCGTGCGAAAATTAGAGACCCTGGAATTTATTGTAATTAAAATCGGAAGTTGCTGTAACTGGTTGATAAATAAAGTTTGAGATTTTGTTAACTAAAACTCTGTCTTTTTACTGTCGTATTTGCTCAATAATCGAAAAGAACCAACGAAGAGTCGTTACAATATATATATATATATATATATATATATATATATATATATATATATATATATATATATATATATATATATATATATATATATATATATATATATAAACATATACATACATATATGTGTATGTATAAAATAAAGAAAATAATAACAATAATAATAATAAATCTAATTAAGGTATAAACATTTATTTTTTTAACATTGGCGCCCCTCAAAATTTGCCGCCCTAGGCCCGGGCCTCACGGGCCTAGGCCTAAATCCGCTACTGCTAGTGTAGTTTTCGAGATAGAACAATTTTAAAAAGTCCAAGTCCATAGTAAATATCCCGACTGGAAATTAGTTCAGGGAACCCGGATTATGATCAGATCCGGATCAGATTTTCCGTAATACGGCCATCTGATCAGTTCCTGATCAGCGTACAGTACCGTTTCCCTTGATCCGGTTATCTGATCAGTTCCTGATCAGCCTACAGTACCGTTTCCCTTGATCCGGCTATATGATCAGTTACTGATCCGCGTGCAGTACATTATCCGTTGATCCGGCTATCTGATCAGTTACTGATCGGCGTGCAGTACTTTATCCGTTGATCCAGTCATACGATCAGTTTCTGATCGAAAAAACTCATCTTATCCGATGTCCTGAACTGGATAATAATACAAAATTTAGTTTTTTACCTGATCCATTCTGTATATAATATATTGCTCATTAAACAATAAATTCGTTATTAATGGTATAACTGAATTATTATTTTGATTATATTATCGACGTCATAATAGTACATTTACCCGAGCAGAAATTAGTTAGGGAAAACCTGAATACAGTCAGGTCGTGATCAGGGCCTGGTCAGTCCTACAAGGGCAATCTCTATTAGAGCAAGCTGATGTGGGCCTGTTTAGGGCCTGATTTAGAATACCCTTTTAGGGTTTACCTTATTTGAATACATCCGGCCCGGATCAGGTTTCTCGTATTTGACCCCTAGCTGAAATTTTAATTGGTTAAAATTCACTAGAGTATTATCCATTTTAGAAATATATAGTTAAAATTGTTTCATGTATGTTTTAGTTATAGCTTCTCGGCTGAAAGACTATAATAATAGTCATTAAGGTGGTATGTATGTTTTAATTTTTTCCATTGTAATTTTTTTATTTTAATTTGATTAATTTATGTATATAGTATATAAATATATATCAGGGTCTGGTCCGGATATCCCAATCAGGGCCTGATCCGATTATCCCAATCAGGGTCTGATCCGGTAATCCCAATCAGGACCTGATAGGGCAAAAGCGTTACACTCATGATCAGGGCCCAATCAGGCTGTCCTACCAATGCCTGATCCAGGTTAGGGCAAACCTGATCAGGGCCTTACTTGAGCCCTGACAAATTTCTGCTCGGGTACTTAACTTAAAATTTTTTTGTGCAAAAAATTTTCTCATTCTTCACGAATTTTTAATAACTTTTTAAAAAGTTAATTATAATATACTTAACTATAATAATTAACTGTAGACTGAATCTATTTAATTGTTTAATATTTTGTACTTATAAGTACAAATTTATTGTAGAATCGAAAACAGCATTGTCAAACTTACAGTTGTGAGGGATCTTGCTTATTAACCTTAAAGCATATAATTTAAATTTTTATCTTGCATCTCCTCTTTACTCAAGAATTTCCAAATGTTTTTTGTTAGCAGTAATTGGTGAAATACTTATTATGTTGATCAAAAATTATTCTATTTGAAATATGACAAGTGATCTAAAGCAGGTATGGGTGAAGTTAGTGCTAGTATTAATAATTTATTAATATTAATAAGTGCAAAGTATTAATAATTTAAGTAATATTATCCTGTGCCACGTTAATAAAGCAAAATTGGAATTGTAAAATTTTTGAAAATAAATTTACTACTGAAACAGTAAATTTTGAAAGATGAAAACAAAGTTACCTAATGGTCGTTACATTTACTTAACAATTTTGTAAAACATAACCGTCGAAAAATGCTAAATTTACATGGAAAATAGTGCTAAACATACTTATACACACGCGTATATATAATCCACTATTTACCCAAAGAGATTAACTTAAGTATGCTGAAAATTGCTTATATGATACGTACTTTTTACTAAGACATCTTTAAATTTACGTTTTCATAGTTTGAAAATTACGTATGACTTCGAGTATTAAAGTCATATAAAACGTAAATTTTAGTTAAAATAATAGTAAAATTTACATATGTATAGCTGTCAATTTATGCAGCACATGTTCTTACGTTTTGGCGTGGCGTTTTGTTTGTTTACTAATTTTGAGAGATATATGTATTCCTTTTTTTTTATTGTATTTTATGTTTTGCTCTATAGCTAAAAATCTAGATTCGAAAAAATCTTTTTAGGGTGAAAACTCACTTTTTTTGACCAAATAAAACACGTAATGTCAAATAATAAATTGATCTGAGAGCAAAAAATGTCAGAACAATGTTTTTCCAAAAAGAATTTGACATACATATAATTGTTATTTCTGTGTTACCTTAGTTACATTATTATTATTGTCGGAATAAATTTAAAATGTTTAGGTCTATATAATTTTAAAATAACTACAGTATCGATAAATTGAAATGCTGTGAAATTGAATTTTTATGAATAAAAAGGAATCATTTTTATGTTATTTTAAAAAAATAATAAAAATGTAATAAAAATAAATAGTGGTCAGTCTGTGAATCAAACCCTCGAACGTCCTAAACTTAAGCATCAACATAATATTCATAAATAAATTGATGTAAATAATTATTTAGATAGACGAATGGTTAATGCTGCTGCCTTGTACACAGAGGTCTGGGGATCGAATGCGGGTTTAGTCCAAAATAAATATTAATAATAAATAGCATTTTATCTTTACAGGGCCCTTCTTAACCGCTGTTAATCCATTGCCGTGTGTAAAATTCTCTCACCCTGAATTGATAAAAAAACGATTAATAATTGCAAAAAAACTAAATTTTTTCATTTTTTTGGTGAGACAAGATGGTAGCATAATAGTAGCATAACAGCGCAAAATGTTTTACATGCTTTTAAGTAGATTTTACTTAGTCAATTTTGTTTAGTTTACTTATGCCTCCGCTGGCTCAATTCGTACGTCATTTTCAGTTAAATTTACATATACTTTACGTTAAATAAGCTATCTTTTTTTTCTGAGTGTTTAAATTTATAAGCATTTGAAGTGTACTTGAAATTATGACCAAAATTAAGGAAAAATGGTAATATCTTTTTCATTTATTTAATGTCAAATTAATATTTAAGAACAAAATTAATTCTAAACCTTTGAACGGATCTGGTATAGATCTCTTGACCAGACCGGACATGAAACTGTTGAAAGGATCCGGCATGGATCTTTAAGATAGATCCGGAATAGATCTTTGACATGGATCCGGAATGGATCTTTGAAATGTATCCGGCATGGATCATTTAAACGGATCCTGTACGGATCCTATATGGCGTGGCGATTTTTCATCATGTCCGGATCAGGAGGCCTGATTCATCCCTGATCAGTCTTCAGGCAATCCTGATCCGGATCGGACCCTATACTGATCTAATTTCTAGTCGGGATAGTCCATTTTCAAACAGTTTTTTGGCTCTCCTGTAAAATTTTAAAAATGTGACTTGGTGTAGTTTACCTCCCACCTACAGATATATGTCTGTAGGTGGGAGGTAAACTACACCAAGTTACATATTTTTCAATTACGTTTTTTATACTGTTAGAATCAGAATTTTGTTCTCTACCGAGAGGTTAATAGCACTAAGTCCTAACTAGTGTAGTTTTCGAGATAGAACAATTGTAAATGACACCAAGTCCAAAGCCCTTAGAGGTAAAGTACGGCAAGTGAACAAATTTTGACACCAACTTCAAATATTTAAGAGGTAAAGAACATCAAGTGTACATAGTTCTGTTTATGACTAAATAGTGTTGTAGACTACAACAATGTATTTAGAGGTAAATGACACCAAGTCCACTTAGTCAATGTGTCTTTAGGTTTTAACGTCTTTTTTTTAGTTTCTTAAAAAACGTAAACAATTTTAAACGTTTTTTAACGTTAAACTTACATTGTTAATAATATATTTTGAAGTAAAGTTTATAAAAAAGCCTTTAACATTATTTTTGGAAACACCTTTTATGTACAATTGTCTTGGACATACTTGCTGTATGTTTCAAGGGACTTGGGAATACTAAGATCCATCATTGTGAGGTAAAGCACACCAAGTCCTTTTTAGCAAATAACCGTTATATTATATGACGTAATTTAATTAAGGATATCATGATGGAAATTAAAAAAAAATTACAAAGTAAAAAATTTTTCGGGGTAAGGGAAGCAGTTAATAGAGATATAGCAGGGTTTGTGATTTTCAAACAGTTTTTTGGCTTTCCTGTAAAATTTGAAAAATGTGACTTGGTGTAGTTTACCTCCCACCCAATGTGACTTGGTGTAGTTTACCTCCCTCCCATATATATATATATATATATATATATATATATATATATATATATATATATATATATATATATATATATATATATATATATATATATATATATATATATATATATATATATATATATATATATATATATATATATATATATATATTATATATATATATATATATATATATATATATATATATATATCTGTAGGTGGGAGGTAAACTACACCAAGTCCAATTTTTTCAAAATACGTTTTTTTATACTGTTAGAATCAGGATTTTGTTCTCTACCGAGAGGTTAATAGCACTGAGTCCTAACTAGAGTAGTTTTTGAGATAGAACAATTTTAAAAAGTCCAAGTCTATTGTAAATAGTCCATTTTCAAACAGTTTTTTGGCTTTCCTGTAAAATTTTAAAAATGTGACTTGGTGTAGTTTACCTCCCACCTACAGATATATATATATATATATATATATATATATATATATATATATATATATATATATATATATATATATATATATATATATATATATATATATATATATATATATATATGTATATATATATATATATATATATATATATATATATATATATATATATATATATATATATATATATATATATATATATTGTAACGACTCTTCGTTGTTTCTTTTAGATTATTGAACAAACACGACAGTAAAAAGACGGATCTTTGGTTAACAGAATCTCAAACTTTATTTGTCAACAAATTACAGCAGCTTCCGTTTTTCCTTACAATAAATTCCAGGGTCTCCAATTTATGTACCATAAACTTCACCGCTTTTCCGCAATTTGAATCAACAATATTCGGAATCGTAAAATCTGTATTTACTGTTCCACTAAGTTCAGATTCTTTCACTATTAGTACCCAGGCTCAAGTACCACCGATTATTCCTTATACTTGCGAATATTTATAAACACTTTTAATTGCAAAAGTAAAAACTGACTGTCTGATATTTTTGTTTGCTTATTTATATCGAAAAATAAATAAATCGAAACTTCTATAATCCACTAGAAATCAATACTACGTAGTCCGTACATCTGAAATAGGCCACACCTGTTTTCATTCATACTTGCATTTGTATTAGCGAACTCAAATTTAATTTATGCAAAATGTATTAGGTAACTCCTTTTAATTCATTAATGTAAACATTTGTTAACAAATTTAATTTACATTAATTTATGCAATACAATTTGCAATACAAGTAAAAGATTGAAAAAGGAGTTAACTTTTAATTCATGAATGAGTAAATAAAATTAACCCATTCTGGACGAAGTTTATTACATTGCCCTCCATTTAGTTTTGTTCGTCCCGAACAATATCAGAGATCGCATTGGTGCTGTTACCTTGGTACGGTGCCAACCTTTGCAGATGTATCACTTTCATCTTGGTACGGGTTCCCTTTTGTATGCGGTAGATAACATCATTAATTCGTTTGATTATTTTATATGGGCCTTCCCAATCTGGCTGCAGCTTGGGTGATCTTCCCTTAGTTCTTCTGGGGTTGTATAGCCATACCAATTCTCCTTCTTGAAAACCGCCACTATTTGCATTTATGTCGTACCTGGTTTGCATTTTGTCACTGGCAATCTTAATGTGGTCTCGAACCTGCTGATGGATTTTATTCATCTTCTCCCTTAGTTGTCCCACATAATCTGTTTTCGTGGATACCAGACCTCCAGGGATGCCAAACTCGATGTCACTAGGAAGATGTAGTTCTCTTCCGAACATGATATTCGCTGGCGTTTCACTTGTCGTATCGTGCACTGCGCTACGATAGGCCATCAAGAATAACGGAAGATCCTTGTCCCAATTTCTTTGGTTGGCTTCTACTACCTTTGACAAATGTTCTTCCATGGCTCGGTTGAATCGTTCTACCATGCCATCTGACTGCGGGTTCATAGGTGTAGTTCGTGTTTTTCTAATGCCGAGTGTTCTGCACAGCTCTTCCATCAGTTGAGATTCGAAATTCCTTCCCTGGTCGGTATGCAACTCGAGCGGTGTTCCATATCTGCAAACCCATTCATTGACTAATGTTTCCGCGACCGTAACTGCTTCCTGGTTCGGTATTGCATAAGCCTCCGGCCATTTTGTAAAGTAATCAATGACCACCATGATGTATTTGTTACCTTTTTGTCGTTTCCGGAAATGGCCCCGCGATGTCTATAGCAATTCTCTCCATTGGGGCACCCACATTGTACTGTTGCATCTCTCCTCGAGTTCTAGTTTTTGGTCCTTTGCTCGCCGCACAAGTATCACATCGCCGACACCATTGCTCTACGTCGGTTCGATGCCTTACCCAATAAAACCTCTCTCTTACTTTAGCCAGGGTTTTATTGACTCCCAGGTGTCCTCCAGAAATACTTCCATGCAGCTTTCCCAGTACCTCTTCTACTCGACTTGATGGCAACACCAGTTGCTCTAACACTTTCTTTCCATCAGCGGACTCCCATTTTCTTTTTAGTATCCCGTTGTCCATCAATAGTGAGTCCCATTGCGCCCAGTAGCACTTCACCTCAGTACTTAAAGGTGCTACCTCTTTCCACTCCGGTCGCCTTCCCTCGGTTTTCCATTTCAATATCGGTGCCATAGCTGGATCCTTTTGCTGCTCTCTTTCCGTTGCCTCGGTACACCAATCGTCAGGAGTTTGGAACTTAATTTGCTTCACTGTCATTGCTTGACTTCTCTCAGTCCTGCTACATGACTTGCGCTCCTCAATACAGGGTTTTCTTGAACAATCGTCAGCGTTACAATGTATCCCTTTCTTACGGTGTTCAACGTGGAAATCTCCTGCCTTTTTGACATCCACTTGCTTGTTTGAAAGATTCATCAACCGGACTGGAACTACTCCTTCTTTTGCAGCTATTAGTGTTTTGCATTCCCTTTGTATCCTTTTCTTACGGTGTTCAACACGGCAATCTCCTTCCTTTTTGACATCCACTTGCTTGTTTGAGAGGTTCATCATCTGGACTGGAACTACTCCTTCTTTTGCTGCTACTCGTGTTTTGCATTCCCGTCTGATGTGCCCTAACTGCCCACAATTCCAGCATCTTACTCTGCTAGATCTACTTCGTTGATTTCGTTCAGGTTTATCTTCCAAACTTTTGATCACTTCATCGAGTGCTGCTTTTATTGGCTCTTCAGCAACTTCCATCTTACGTACTCTATCTAAGGCAAACACTCTTTTTCCAGCTTCCATTTGTAGGGCCAATGCTAAGACTTCCGCGGGTAGCTTCTTTCCGCTTAGATAAAGCTGATTCCTCATTTGTACATCTCGAAGAGCATTGATAAATGTATCAGCTGCCAGCTCATCTCGATGTTCAGCGTTATAGTTCGGGTATGGCAGATTAACCAGTCTCACAATGTCAGCCTCTAATTCTTGCAAAGTTTCGCTGACTCCCTGTTTTCGTGTTTTGAGCTGCATGCGATGGAGAGCTTGCATATGACTTTCCCCATATCTTACTTCTAAGGCCTCCATTAGCTTGCAGTAATCACGCTCTGTCGCTGATAGTGTCTGCAAAATTTCAGCAGCAGGTCCCTTCAATGCCAATATAAGCGCGTTTGCTTTTTGCTGGTTATCAACCCCAGTTGTTGCTATCTCAAATTGCATCTTAAATATCTGATACGATGTAGATCCATCAAATGCGGGTGTTTTTACTCTAGCTGGGGCTGAAGTAGTTGAGGGATTGATCATGTCACCTGACTTTCCTTGTGCTATTTCTTGGCGTAATTCACTCGAAAGATTGCGTAATTTCTCTTCATGTTCTTCGGTAACTCTCCGCAGCTCCCTTTCCATGTTGTTGATTTTAACCTCCGCACTGGATATACGTGACTCGATTACTTCACGTAGTTGTTGTTGATCTAATTTTTGTTCCGCTGCCAGTTTTTCTTGTCGGGCTATCAGATCAGCAAGTTGTTGTTGTTGATCTACTTTTTGTTCTACTGCCAGTTTCTCTTGTCGGGCCATCAGATCAGCAAGTTGTTGTTGTTGCTCTACTTTTTGTTCGGCTGCCAGTTTCTCTTGTTTGGCCATCAGATTGTTTCCTTGTTTAGCCATCATGTCAGCAAATTGTTGTTGTTGCTGTGCCATCATTTTTTCATCAACGTCATCATCGGATCAATCGCTGGAGCATTCTGAACCGGAGCTTCCTCCGGCTCTATGTCTATGACCTCTGTGTTTTCGCCTGCTTCTTCTAAAATTTTACGCAGCCGAAATGCAAGTTCTGCCTTCGTTCCATGGATTGGAGTATTCCTCTTCCTCAACTCGTCCTTCAGCTGGGTCTGGCTGAGATCACTAATATTTACTGTCCTGACCATTGTTTCAATAATCCCACTTCTGACACCACTGTAACGACTCTTCGTTGGTTCTTTTAGATTATTGAACAAACACGACAGTAAAAAGACGGATCTTTGGTTAACAGAATCTCAAACTTTATTTGTCAACAAATTACAGCAGCTTCCGTTTTTCCTTACAATAAATTCCAGGGTCTCCAATTTATGTACCATAAACTTCACCGCTTTTCCGCAATTTGAATCAACAATATTCGGAATCGTAAAATCTGTATTTACTGTTCCACTAAGTTCAGATTCTTTCACTATTAGTACCCAGGCTCAAGTACCACCGATTATTCCTTATACTTGCGAATATTTATAAACACTTTTAATTGCAAAAGTAAAAACTGACTGTCTGATATTTTTGTTTGCTTATTTATATCGAAAAATAAATAAATCGAAACTTCTATAATCCACTAGAAATCAATACTACGTAGTCCGTACATCTGAAATAGGCCACACCTGTTTTCATTCATACTTGCATTTGTATTAGCGAACTCAAATTTAATTTATGCAAAATGTATTAGGTAACTCCTTTTAATTCATTAATGTAAACATTTGTATAACAAATTTAATTTACATTAATTTATGCAATACAATTTGCAATACAAGTAAAAGATTGAAAAAGGAGTTAACTTTTAATTCATGAATGAGTAAATAAAATTAACCCATTCTGGACGAAGTTTATTACAATATATATATATATATATATATATATATATATATATATATATATATATATATATATATATATATATATATATATATATATATATATATATATATATATATATATATATATATATATATATATATATTTATATATATATATATATATATATATATATATATATATATATATATATATATATATATATATATATATATATATATATATATATATATATATATATATATATTAATTTATTTGTTTAAGCTGAAGTTTTTATAGTCGAATTGTAAGTTTTTTAAAATAAAACAATTATTTTTATTTTCAAAAATTACCTATATTTCGATTTGTTAATAACAATCATCGTCAGGGTAAGTTTTACTACAAACAAAAACATATTAGAATATACAATAATATAAACAATTATAAAGAACGAAAATCAAAAACTTACATAATATCAAATGTTAAATTAATTTACTCAAACAAAAAACTATCAAAAATTATTTTATCAAAGCTTTTAAAAATCAATAAACAATGAAAAAGATCATAAATCATATACAACTCATGGACACACTGCATTGGTTACACATGGTCTTGAAAAATTTAAAGAAGGTGACAATAATCATTTGATTTTGATGAAATTGAAATATTATTTACAGAACTAAACAAAGAAAAAAGAGAATTTTTGGAATCTACTGAGATTCTTAAATACAACAACAACAGCATTAATATAAAAACGGATATAAGAAAAGTCAGTGATATTTATTTCCCCGTTTTAAAAAAACATTTTTCTTCAAAATTGACAAAATAAAAACATACTAGTTTTTTCTTTTCCTTTCAATTTTAAATTAGAAAATGTTTTTCTAGTATGCAGTTTTTCTTTTTCATTGTTTATTGATTTTTAAAAGCTTTGATAAATAATTTTTGATAGTTTTTTGTTTGAGTAAATTAATTTAACATTTGATATTATGTAAGTTTTTGATTTTCGTTCTTTATAATTGTTTATATTATTGTATATTCTAATATGTTTTTGTTTGTAGTAAAACTTACCCTGACGATGATTGTTATTAACAAATCGAAATATAGGTAATTTTTGAAAATAAAAATAATTGTTTTATTTTAAAAAACTTACAATTCGACTATAAAAACTTCAGCTTAAACAAATAAATTAATATAATATTTTGAGAGTCGAATAGATATTAAATATTGATTATTTAATCATAAAATTGAAATATATATATATATATATATATATATATATATATATATATATATATATATACATATATATATATATATATATATATATATATATATATATATATATATATATATATATATATATATATATATATATATATATATATATATATAATATATATATATATATATATTAATATATATATATATATATATATATATATATATATATATATATATATATAATATATATATATATATATATATATATATATATATATATATATATATATATATATATATATATATATATATATATATATATTTATTTTTATATATATACATATATATATATATATATATATATATATATATATATATATATATATATATATATATATATATATATATATATATATATATATATATATATATATATATATATATATATATATATATATATATATATATATATATATATATATATATATATTCTATATATATATATATATATATATATATATATATATTTATATATATATAAATATATATATATATATATATATATATATATATATATATATATATATATATATATATATATATATATATATATATATATATATATATATATATATATATATAATATATATATATATATATATATATATTTATATATATATATATTTATATATATATATATATATATATAATATATATATATATATATATATATATATATATATATATATAGATATATATATATAAATATATATATATATATATATATATATATATATATATATATATATATATATATATATATATATATATATATATATATATATATATATATATATATATTTATATATATATATATATATATATATATATATATATATATATATATATATATATATATATATATATATATATATATATATATATATATATATATATATATATATATATATATATATATATATATATATATATATATATATATATATATATATATATATATATATATATATATATATATATATATATAATATATGTATATATATATATATATATAGGTATATATATATATATATATATATATATATATATATATATATATATATATATATATATATACATATATATATATATATATATATATATATATATATATATATATATATATATATATATATATTATATATATATATTTGAATATATATATATATATATATATAAATATATATATATATATATATATATATATATATATATATATATATATATATATTTTTTTTTTTGTTTTTTGTTTTTTAGGCTTTATATTGTTGAATAAAAATACGTTTTTTGGAGTATGCCTAATGTAATTTTTTATTATTTTTTAATTTTTAAAAGAATTTATGAATCGACGTGTTTCTGTGCCATTTTTAAGCACCATTATCAAGAAGTTGATTTTTAAAAAAAAAATATAAACAATTTTTTTCTTTTACAACAAAATATGAAAAAATCTAATGCATAAACAAAACTAAAGAAAAATATTTAAACTGTCACACAACAAATAAATTAAAAAATCAAGGTGAACTTATATATAGGAGAAATATTTGTAAAAACTCAAGTTCTTTTTAGAATATTATCATAGGTATCTTTAAGATATTCACAATCTTTCTGTTTATTGATGGAGTTAAAACTTTTTTTAATCATTAGCATTTCCATAATATTTCCATAATGTAATTGTACTGCTGAATATACGGGGCAATCCAAAAGTTACCTCAAAACTCGTATTAGCCAACATATAAATGATGCTAAGAGACCTGCTAGTGATAACCAAAGTTCAATTTCTACACATATACGATCTACTGGCCATAATTTTTCAATGGACAATGTTAAAGTTCTTAAAAAGAACCAAATTATAAAAAGAGAAATATTATGGAAATGCTAATGATTAAAAAAAGTTTTAACTCCATCAATAAACAGAAAGATTGTGAATATCTTAAAGATACCTATGATAATATTCTAAAAAGAACTTGAGTTTTTACAAATATTTCTCCTATATATAAGTTCACCTTGATTTTTTAATTTATTTGTTGTGTGACAGTTTAAATATTTTTCTTTAGTTTTGTTTATGCATTAGATTTTTTCATATTTTGTTGGGATTTACTAAATGTAACATTTAATAATCTGCGCAAGATATATATTAATCGAAACAGATTTAGTTCAATTTCTACCTTTTCTTTTCAAATTTTAAATTGTTCTCTTGAAAATTATCTTAAATATCGTACTTGTCTATTTTTGCATAATTTAATAAAATATAAATGTCCAGACTATCTTTATGAACTTCTCATTTTTCCAAGATTTCAACGAAATAAGTTACTGAAACTTCCAAACAGTTGCCTTTCTTCACAATTTAGATCATCGTTCTTTGTTGAGAGTATTAGATTGTGGAATAATCTTGAAGCAGGCATTAGAATTCTTGAATCAACTTCTGACTTCAAGAGGAAATGCTTGCTTCATTTCTCCTCATGTTAAGGGTTTGGTCATTGCACAGAAGTGATAATCAATAAGTTTAGGCTTTTTGAACTCAAATTGCTATTTATTAAAGAAAGCAGTTCATTAATGTCACCAGATTGTTTTTGTAACATTTTCAATAATTCTTTATTTTCACAATTATTTAATTCTTTTTTTTTTTTTTTATTAATTAATCAATGAATAATTAATATTTTAATATTAAACTCAGTTCACGATAACTTATGTTTAAAAAGGAATTCCTTATGTGAAACTGCACTGTATGAATAAATAAATAATAATAATAATAAAAGAAAAAATTTGTATATATTTTTTTTTTTAAAAATCAACTTCTTGATAATGGTGCTTAAAAAATGGCACAGAAACGCGTCGATTCATAAATTCTTTTAAAAATTTAAAAAATAATAAAAAATTACATTAGGCATACTCCAAAAAACGTATTTTTATTCATATATATATATATATATATATATATATATATATATATATATATATATATATATATATATATATATATATATATATATATATATATATATATAATATATATATATATTATATATATATATATAATATATATATATATATATATATATATATATATATATATATATATATATATTTATTTATATATATATATATATATATATATATATATATATATATATATATATATATATATATATATATATATATATATATATATATATATATATATATATATATATTTTTTTTTTTTTTTTTTTTTAAGAAAATGTGTTGTGTAATAGGGTTTAGAATATGTGTCACAACAACACATAAATACCTTTAAGACCTAGGTCTAGACCTGGGTCCCACAACAACTGGCGTTCTGAGGTGTAGATTAACGCTTTTTTTAAACATCTGCGGGTTGAAGCCACCTGAGACTAAGTGTTCCGGCAAACTATTCCATTTGTACGCAGTTCGGACAAAGAAGTCTCTCTGCGATCTGCCAGTATGACAGCGCGGGATCTTTACCGTTTCACTGGTTGCGGCAGCCGATTGTCGAGTGGAACGGGGGTAAGAATAAGTTTGAGGCATGATGCCGCTGATTTCATCTGAGCACTGCTGATGACGATATTTGTAAAAAACAACGAGGTCAGCAACAGTGCGACGATGTTGTAGGGAATCAAGTTTTGATGTCAAAGTTCGATCACCTACAATTCGTATAGCTCGCTTTTGAACAGAGTCCAAGAGGGCCAAGATGGAAACAGAGGCAGCACCCCAAACTTGACAGCAGTACTCCATACAGGGACGAATATAGGACTTATAAACATGGAGCAATTGGTATGGAGTGAAAAATTTTTTGCATCTATTTAGGAGGCCGAGTTTTTAGACGCGCTTTTTGCCATCGCCATTACATGATCGTTCCAGAGTAGGTCATTTGAAACTGTGACACCCAATAAACGAATGTTTTTACATTCACCTATTGGTTCATCACACATACTAAATAAAATATCTTTGGGGAACTCGGTCTTTAATCTGGAAACAATCAACAGCTGTGTTTTGGTGGAGTTGAAATTGACAAGGTTTTGGTCACCCCAGTCGCGACTTTATTCAGGTCTTTGTTCACGTGTATGGCAGCGTCTCTCCGGGCAGGATTAATTCGTTCGTGCATTTTACCTTTTGAAGGAAGGGGCTCGAACGACTTGTGCAGAGTACTATCATCTGCAAAACTATTTATTGGGTTGCTGGTGATTTTCAACAATTCGTTGATATAAATCAAAAATAGGGTTGGGGACAATACTGAGCCTTGGGGTACACCAGCGTTAATTAGTTTAGACTCAGAAGAATATCCGTCTAAGGTTACCGAAATGTATCGGTCGGATAGAAAATTTTGAATCAGCTTCACAACATTGGGATGAAAACCGTACGCAACGAGCTTGTTGATTAAGTTGGCATGCAGACTCGATCGAATGCCTTGGAGATGTCTAAAGCGATAACGTATGTTTCACCACCTTTATCAATATATATAGGTCTATTCATATTAAATTCAAGTAAAACGGGAAATTTTCACATGAGTGGTTTGGAATCTCAAATTTATCATATGCATTCTGTTTGTCATCGAAAAAAAAAATATACGTATTTTTTCCCTTGAAAAACAGCATAAGTGTAAAAAAAAATCAAATTTTGTCAAAAAAAACATCTTTCGACTGGCCCCAAATAACTTGGGAATGGATAGCTTTAATTAAAATAGAAAATTGGGGTTCTTATTTTAGATTCAAAGTTACTCCCGCCCACCTACAAATAAGGGGGGTGGGGGACTATTTTTTTGCACAAATGTGTTACCCCCGTGGATTGATTAAATTTTGAATATGGACATTTTTTCCGTAGAGTGCTTATTTTTCGAGATATTTGAAAGTTTCAGGTTAAAAAATCACCCGGTATATATATATATATATATATATATATATATATATATATATATATATATATATATATATAAATATATGTATATATATATATATATATATATATATATATATATATATATATATATATATATATATATATATATATATATATATATATATATATAAATATATATATATATATATATATATATATATATATATATATATATATATATATATATATATATTATATATATATATTTATATATATATATATACCGGGTGATTTTTTTAACCTGAAACTTTCAAATATCTCGAAAAATAAGCACTCTACGGAAAAAATGTCCACATGCAAAATTTAATCATTCCTTAGGGGTAACACATTAGTGCAAAAAAATAATCCCCACCCCCCTTATTTGTAGGTGGGCGGGGGTAACTTTGAATCTAAAATAAGAACCCCAATTTTTTATTGCAGATACGGATTTTACGGCTAAAAGTACGTATGATTTGACTAAAAAAATTTGTTCGATTCATGATAGATGGCGCTGTAATCGACGAAATTCAGTTTTTTCGGTTTCTTTTACTTAGAACATATGCCTACGATTTTGTAATACATTTGAAATAAAAAATATCACGTTTCATTGTAAAAAGTTTATTAATCTAAATGGCTGGTGAATAAAGAAATTTTAGCTTAAAATAAGTTGTCAAAATGATGGCCTTCGACTTCAATGCACTTATTAATCCGCTCTTCAAATGACTGCACACAAACTGAGAAGTGTGTCTGCTTGAATTTTGGCACAAGCATTTTGGATTCGCCCAATCATATTCTCACGTGTTGTTGGTTCTTGTTTGTAAACTTTCTCTTTGAGATAGCCCCACAAAAAGAAATCTGGCGAGTAAGATCTGGTGATCTGGCAGGCCAATTCACATCTATCATGAATCGAACAAAATTTGTTAGTCAAATCGTACGTACTTTTAGCCGTAGAATCCGTATCTGCAATAAAAAATTGGGGTTCGTATTTTAGATTCAAAGTTACCCCCGCCCACCTACAAAGAGGGGGAGTGGGGAACTATTTTTTTGCACTAATGTATTTCCCCTGCGGAATGATTAAATTTTGAATATGGACATTTTTTCCGTAGAGTTCTTATTTTTCGAGATATTTGAAAGTTTCAGGTTAAAAAAATCACCCGGTATATATGGGTAGACCCCTAATTTGACCGAAAAAATTTAATAAATGGTTTTTCATGAAATATCACCATACAAAGTTTCGCGAAAATCGGGAAATATCAAAAAAGGAGTCAAATTCAAAAATTCACAGATCTTTCATTTTTTTAACCGATTTGCGTCACCAGTATATCGTTGAAAAGGTAATTTAGTCTAATTATTCAAAATTTATTGTTGCCTAACGGAAGGTGGTCAAAATGTGAGTTTTAATATATTTTCACCCTTCGGCTCAAAACCTTACTTTAATTTTTTTTTTTTTTTAAAGGTCAACAAATTACCTTTTCAACGATATACTGTTCTTGATGGTATCTTAATTTGTTAGGTTTTTATTGAGTTTTTTATGGGATATGCGATGAATTTTCAGTAAAAAGTTTTGCCGAATGAGTAAAAAATCGACCATATTCTCTATTCGGTCACAGATAACTAACTAAATATTAATTTTTTCTATAACCTCTAAAACAAAAAACCCCAAAAAGTAACAACATGCTGAAACGATTAAAAATGTAAAAGGTTAGAGCGACGAGGCGCCAATATTATTGTTCCTTTTAAAATATCTATTTAGTTTTAAATCTCTTTATCTCTCTCCCTCTCAAAATAAAAACAATATTTTAAGAACTTAGGATAAGAAAAAATAAATTTTAATAAGTTAGTTTGTTCAAATTTAGATTCAGTAAAAATTGGTCTTTAAGAATAATTAATTAAAATATCTTTTTAGATTTAAATAAAAACTTAAAATTAATACAATGAGCAAAGAAACGTACTAAAATTTTACACTGGATGTTTAAATAACGTTATAGTGCAATTATCCTTATTAAAATCACTTTAAATTTCAAAGAATATTAAATTTTCGGTAAATGATTTAATTGCTAATTTTGCTTATGGTGTATTTTCTGTGAAATAATGTGGTTAACTTATTTGTAGGTAAAATTATATAACTAAAAACTCTAAATAAAAAAATAAATAAAAAAAATTTAAAAAAACACACTTTTTGAAAAACGAACTAAAAAGTAGAAAATAAATTTTGCATTAACACCAGCGTTATGTCTTTTATAATTATATTTCCTTTGAAATTGTTAGAAGAAAAAATATTTAAATGGTATTTAACACATCTTAGCATAGATGCAAATATTAAATTTTTGACTAATTTAAAATGCTAATTTTCGATTGACAAACAGTTTTCCGTTCCCATTTGTTACATAAAATAAAAGTGGGTGGCGCATTCAGAAAGGAAAGGGAATAAACGTTGGTACATATATATATATATATATATATATATATATATATATATATATATATATATATATATATATAATATATATATATATACACATATATATATATATATATATATATATATATATATATATATATATATATATATATATATATTATATATATATATATATATATATATATATATATATATATATATATATATACAAATATATATATATATATATATATATATATATATATATATATATATATATATATATATATATATACATATATATATATATATATATATATATATATATATATATATATATATATATATATATATATATATTATATTAATTTATTTGTTTAAGCTGAAGTTTTTATAGTCGAATTTACAATTCGACCATAAAAACTTCAGCTTAAACAAATAAATTAATATAATAATTTTGAGAGTCGAATAGATATTAAATATTGATTAATCATAAAATTGAAATATATATATATATATATATATATATATATATATATATATATATATATATATATATATATATATATATATATATATATATATATATATATATATATATATATATATATATATATATATATATATATATATATATATATATATATATATGGGTAGTTCTACAAACATAGGAATTTTGGACGGCTCTGCTTATTTCCAATATTAATATGAAAAAAAAAATTTTTTTCAAATGAAATTTTTAAACCTCAACTATGTCTAGCTGGTCACCCAAAATAAACCTGTTTCGAAATATATTTCTTACAAAATATTCAAAACGTCAAATTATCAGTTCCCTGACGTCTCCCACCTTGAAAGTTAAAGCTGGTAAACTAAATAATCAATGATTCTAAGTGTGTAGAGACAAATTTACACTGTAGTAATAATTTTGAATAATGACGCTTTAATAATGTGTAAATAATCATAACATTACTCTATATTTCATATAAGATATATCTTATTAAAGTTTGTTCCACGAATTTGTTATTGTTCTCCTGTCCAATCAAAACACATTGCAAATATTGGAAATTCAAATTTCTATCAAGTTATGGCTCGTCACAAGAATTAACTAAAGTTCAATAAATATAATATTGCAAGAGTTTTACTTAGTCCGAGGTTTTATCAATCAAAACAGTCATCATTACAAGCAAGATCGTGTGTTGCTCAGTCAAATTATCAGTATCCTGGCAAGTATTTTCGTAAAAAGTATTTTAATTACAGGTAATTTTGTAGTTTTATACGTCGTGAATATGTATTGCCTTGGTATAGAGTCCGTTTATTTTTTTTTTTAGGCGTAATTTTGTCATTTTTAAGCGAAATACTGATAAATTGATAAATTATCAGTCCCTTGGTCTCAAAGTGACTTAAATATTTGGTATTTTGACTTAACTAAATATTTAGATAATTTTGAGTTAATTTAGGAGTAAGAATGATTTTTTTATTGTGACTCTTGTATTTTTTTTTTTTTTTTGACTGGCCACATTCAGAAAAGTTGAAAGAACATCATCAACTTGTCGTGCCGTAATTAGCTCCATTTTCTTCCTTCGTGTGTAGAACTACCCATATATATATGAGGTCATTTTAAGTTATAGATATAGTAAATCTTTGGACTTCGTAAGTTCCAAGTATGGAACTAAAACGATTTGTATTATAAAGAAGTATTGTCTAAAAAGATTAATAGAAGGATTTATATTTTATATGGAAAAAGGAATCGTTTTTATTGTACAGTAGATATAGAGATCGAAAGGTTAAAATTGCCTAAGATCTGGAATGGCTCATCCTGGTTATCCGTTCTATATTCTACCATCCTCTCTCCGAAGAAGTGAATCTACGAGAAATATAACATAAATAGTTTAAGGCAGTTTATTATAAAGAAGTAAAGCAGTTTAGCAACGTTTTCCTGACGATACTTTAACGGAGATAGCACCACCAACATCGACAATTGTTCCCGTACAAGGTTGAATAAGTTATATAGTATAACTGGTTCAGCAATGGTCCAATACTGGCGAGTAGCAGCAATGGTCAAGTACTGCCCAAGTAACAATTTGATTTCCTAGGTAGGTTATAAACATTTATAAAGTATTCTAATCGAAGCATTTGATGATATTCCACACTGCTAAATATATCTATTCAACCTTTATACAGCATAAAAGGGCAAGAAAAATTAATGTTATAAGACCTTAAGCACTATGATTTTTTTGCTTGTATAAATATTTTTGATACTATTTAAAGCGGTTTTATTAAGGTTTTTGCAGCTTTATAGACTCTCTTAGATTATTGATAAAAGAATTATAGCACAACTTACAGAGGAGTAATAGAGGGAATAAATAAAAAATTCTGCAAATTGTAACTAGAAAAATGTATTGTATAATTTTTTTAAATTTGTTATTGTTTACTTATTTAATTAAAATGTTTCAAATTTTATTTTTTTCAAATTAATCACTACTCTAGGGAATCGAACTCGCTTCCTTTAGATTGACGGGCCAGCGCGCTTCTCACTTATCTAATCTGTAATATGTAATAAAACGTAAAATTGTTTCACTCAAGATTCTTATGAATTTTTAGATTTTATAAATGAATTATTCAATTTAAACGTTGTTTACTATTTGTATTTTAATTTTAAGTTTAACGGTAATATTTGCAATTTAATATAAATTAAATTCAATAAATAAAAATATATATGAAAATTAAATCAACAGTTAAGAAGTTAATTTTTGTTTTCAATCTGCAATATTATTTTTATACTTCAATAACACCAAATTTTATTTTTCCTCCTTAAACCCTCTTCAAAACATTTTATACAGGAAAACAATTTATTGATGATTTAAGTTTGTTTGTCTTACACAGTTAAGCCCTGTGCATGCAAGTTAAGCAAGCTTTTCCAAAAAAAAGCTAGAACAACAGCAAAACCTCTATAACACTTCTGATAAGTTGTTGTATAATCATTTGTAGAACAAGTAATAGAATTATATTCTTTGATAAATTTTGCCTTTATTATTGTCGTATAATTTAATTGAAAAAAATTTTTAGAACAAAATTATCGAAAAATTCACCTCTATAGGGTTTTTGCTACATTAACCATATTTATAGAAGCCTTATACAACGTTCTTATGTTATAATTTTAAAATCTAAAGTAAAAATCGACCATTTCATATTAAATCGAGAGGAAAAAGCAAAAATCTTAGGTGACCATTTCCGATTTGTCTGAAAATGCGTTAATAGATTCTAATAAAAAATCTAATTTGACCGAAAAAATTCAATAAGTGGTTTTTCATGAGATATCGCCATACAAAGTTTCGCGAAAATCGGCAAAAATCAAAAAAGGAGTCAAATTCAAAAATTCACAGCTCTTTCATTTTTTTATCCGATTTGCGACAACAGTATATCGTTGAAAAGGTAATTTAGTTTACTTTAAGATAAATTATTCAATATTTATTGTTGCCTAACGGAAGTTGGTCAAAATGTGAGTTTTAATATATTTTCACCCTTCGGCTCAAAACCTTACCTTTAATTTTTTTTTAAAGGTCAACAAATTACCTTTTCAACGATATACTGTTCTTGATAGTGTCTTGATTTGTTAGGTTTTTATTGAGTTTTTTATGGGATATGCCATGAATTTTCAGTACAAAGTTTTACCGAATGAGTAAAAAATCGATCATATTCTCTATTCGGTCACAGATAATTAACTTCGCTCTTCGGCAATATTGATTGTTTCGACAAAATCTATATTTAATCCATACAGGTGAATGACCTCTCACGTAACCTTTGACCTCTAAGTTAAACAAATTATCGATTTTCTTGAATTTTCGATTTTATTATCTGTATGAATACACTATTTATTTATTTATTTAATCAACGATGGCAAACAGGCCGAGACCCAGTTCTTGCCCAGTAGTAACACAAATCTTAAGACTATTAAGAACATTAGAAAAATACAAATACATATATAGTAAAAGAAAATTAAAAAATTGAACAAATTAAAAATTAAAAAATCACAGAACAGGAAATGATATGATTTAGTTTATTTTTTTTTTTCGATCTGTAAATAGTGTTGTGCAAAATGGTTTCTTTAAATTCTGTTTAATTAATTAATTTAAAGATTGTAAAATCATTCGAAGCTGAGAATCTTGAGACTTTAATTTCTTTGTCGTTGATTGGAGTAAAGCAGTGAAATTTTTGTGTTCCTGCGATAGTTGACACTTTGTCGAATTTTTTTTCAAATCTCTTTTCCATTTTCTTGTATTCTCCTTCCGGACAAAAACGAAAAGCAATGGCCGAGTCTTTGTTCGAAATGGCCCAATGGTAGAGTTCTTTTGTAGTTGTTTGCCTTCGAATTTTTTCGGGAGACTAGCTCTTGTTGCGTTGCGCTTAAGTGCACCTCCAATACCATCGCAAGGGCCGTTTCCATGCGCCGTGGCAAAGAAATGCCATTCAACATCGAAATTATGGGCCTTTCTATGTTGACACAATTGAAAGAATTTTTTTTTGTTTTTGTACTGCGAAGCTGCTCCATCCGAAAAGAAGCATATTTTTGTGACGAATTGAAAAGTCTTATCCAAGAATTTAAAAAGTTCCTGCTGAAATTGGTATACTGCTTCATAGTTGTGCTTCAGACTCTCGGCAATTATCAGAAGACTTTTGAACTTCAACTCATCTCTCTCATCTTTGAAATAAATCGCAAACGGATGAAGTGTAACCTGCTGCTGGTTCCAATGTGCTGATTGTACTTAGTCATTAAAAAGTTTCGCATTTAATATAAAATGGTAGATCCAACCAATTTTTCGAATCGATTGGAGATGAATATATATAAGTATATACCTGAAAAACGCAGTGATAATTTTCCGCAAAGTCGGAGATTATAATAAACTCGCCTTGCCACAGTTGATCCTTTTTCATTTTCAAAAATTCAGATTGTTTCTTCGCGATGAAATCGTGTGGAATCAAAGTTGTCAGCTGCATGCTATACGACCTAATGAAATCATCGAAAGAACGCGTAATATTTTCCAAGCTCGTTCTACCTATTTTTTAAAAAAAATTATTAAAATTATTAAAATAAATTACTGAACCATGGCGTAATTTAAAAATAAGCTAGTTCAAAATTTACCGCTTTGATTGACCCATTGTTTGTATGGTATACTCTCCATTTGGTTATCTTCAAGAATTTATTCGAAGAATTGCTCCATTCCATTCACTCCGGGGCATTTATCGCATTCATTCAAATGGCATTTCATGTTTGGCTCAGCACACAACATTTTGATAAAATATTTATTTAATATAATTTTATTAAAATAATAATTTTATTAAAATAATATCTTATATTTATAGCACTAGCACTTATTTTTTATTTAATTTTATTCGTAAAAAATATTTTTTGTCACTTATTTTGTTTTTATTTAACTCTAAAAAGATATTTTAATTAATTATTCTTAAAGACCAATTTTTACTGAATCTAAATTTGAACAAACTAACTTGTTAAAATTTATTTTTTCTTATCCTAAGTTCTTAAAATATAGTTTTTATTTTTGAGAGGGAGAGAGATAAAGAGATTTAAAACTAAATAGACATTTTAAAAGGAACAAATAATATTGGCGCCTCGTCGCTCTAACCTTTTACATTTTTAATCATTTCAACATGTTGTTACTTTTTGGGGTTTTTTGTTTTTAGAGGTTATAGAAAAAATTAATATTTAGTTAGTTATCTGTGACCGAATAGAGAATATGGTCGATTTTTTACTCATTCGGTAAAACTTTGTACTGAAAATTCATGGCATATCCCATAAAAAACTCAATAAAAACCTAACAAATCAAGATACCATCAAGAACAGTATATCGTTGAAAAAGTAATTTGTTGACCTTTAAAAAAAAAAATTAAAGGTAAGGTTTTGAGCCGAAGGGTGAAAATATATTAAAACTCACATTTTGACCACCTTCCGTTAGGCAACAATAAATTTTGAATAATTAGACTAAATTACCTTTTCAACGATATACTGTTGACGCAAATCGGATAAAAAATGAAAGAGCTGTGAATTTTTGAATTTGACTCCTTTTTTGATATTTCCCGATTTTCGCGAAACTTTGTATGGTGATATTTCATGAAAAACCACTTATTAAATATTTTCGGTCAAATTAGTTTTTTTTTCATGAGACGAATCTATTAACGCATTTTCAGACAAATCGGAAATGGTCACCTAAGACCCCCTCTCGATTTGTTCTGAAATGGTCGAAATGCTACTTGGGTGGTGACCATGACTGGACCAATAACATAATTTTACTGGATGATAACTTCGGACAATAAATGACTACTATTCAAGGGGCAGAGAAAAAGTCCGAAATTTTTCATGCAAGCTTGTAGAACTGGCCCAGTAATACTGGCGACCAGTAATGCAACAATGGCCTAGTACTGGCAACTATTATTCGACCATTAACATAGTTTTACTGAATGACAACATCGGACAATAACTGGCTGCCATTCATGAGTCAGAAAAAATAGCAACATCCTGAGCAGAAATTTCTTAGGGTTCAAATACGGCCCTGATCAGGCTAGCCCTATTTTGATAGGACCTTGATCATGAGTGTAACGCTTTTGCCTAATCATTGGGATAAACGGATCAGGCACTGACCAAGTTTTTCATATAAAATTAAATAGGGCAAACCCTAGTAAGGCATTTTGTATCAGGCCCTGATCAGATTGCCCAACTAGGGGTCAGATACGAAAAACCAAATCAGGGCCGGATGTATCCAAATAAGGTTTGCCCTAAAAGGGTATTCTAATTCAGGTCCGGAACAGGCCCACATCTGGTTGCCCTAATAGGGCTTACCTTATCTGACCCTGATCAGGCCCTGACTGTATTCAGGCTTTCCCTAACTAATTTCTGGTCGGGATCATTATTGCAGCAATGGTCGAACACTGGCAGCCATGACTGGTCCTTTAAAAAATATTAAAACATATGATAAAATATTATCATGTGTATATAAATTTAAATAAATTACATACAAAATAATTAAAATAAAAATGCTTATGAAAAAAATTGTAAACGTATACCAACCTTAAGATTATTATCATAGTCTTCATTGCCGGTTAGAACAGGACGACAAAATTTTATATGGCCTATGCCAATTTTCTCTTTGTGGCATTAATTGTGGTACTTTATCTGTTCCTTCTGGCTTTGGTTTTTTAGAATTTCCCTATTAAATTTCTGTTTAACCATTATTAATTTCTTAAAACATAATGCCTACTTCTTTTTCCAGTTTCGTAATCGATTCCACCAACATGCAGGGTCTCTTAAAAAATTTTCTTAGTATCAATACCATCTCAACCAAAAGAAGAAACCTCATTTATTAGCATTAGTGAAACAGAAATTTCAAACATCGATAATGCACGATTCGGCTGTAACAATTATTCGCCAGAATATGCATTTTTTAACACCGTAGTGTCATGATATATATACACAATGATATTAAATATACAAGGCTCCTTCAGTATGAAACAAGCAGTATTTCTGAATTCTGCTTTATCTGGCTCAAAATCATCATAAATAAACACGACATATTTTTGTGTTATTTATACTGTAGTCCTACTTACCACCATAATCAAACCTTTGAAGCATTTAATCCTCTTACAGACACAATCGATATCATTTTCATCACCGCGCCTAATGCAGAAATTATATTAGTGGCTGATTTCAACGTCCCGAAAACATCTTCAGAAGGTCAATATGCTAAATTTTTTGCTAATTCCAATCAGCTAACTCAATTTGCCTCAGGGGTCACTGGTGTGATTAGACCATGATACGGGACCTGGCGAACTCGAGGTACCTTAGCTATAGTGGACTCTAGCCTGCTATTGCAAACCGTAAACCTGTTGTCATGTCTAGCGGGAACGGGGACATTGGCTTAGCCGCCCGGGTCGCGGGAAGATGCTCCCTTATTAGCACCCCTAGTGGGTACACACTAGAGAGGACTCATGTAGGGTCAAACCATGAAAAGTACCAACCTCTGGGCACCTTTCGCCCCCAGTTGTATATAGACTTCTAACAGGCATAGACGAAGGCCTGTTGGTGACCTTTATTGCGTCTTAACTCGTGGGAACAATATGGATAAACGATTACGTTTACAAAAGATCATTAACCTCCAACGGTAGCATTTTCATAATCAATGTTTAATTTTAATTTCAATGTTAATTCTGTGTCATAATATTAATATAATTTTAATTGTTAATTTTTTAATTTTTAATGTTTGTGACTAAATGAACCAAAGCGTCTATGAAAAAGTTTAGTTAATGGTTGGAAAGTTAGTAATAACAAGTTAGTTTAACAATAGAAAATGTAAGTTTAATTAAATTTGCCTTTACAAATTGTAACTCAATAATAAAGTAAATATTATGTTTTTAGATATGGAGATTGAAAAAGGTGACATACAATCACCGAAACGTCTCTCGAAAAAATTATAACGGTTTGAAAATTAAGAAAATAAAAATGATAGTTTTGAAATCTTGATTTTTAATTAAATGAAAAAATTTTAGTCTATTATCTGAGCTTCCGGCGAAGGTTGACCACTATTGCCAAAAGATAAAAACCAAAAAGATAATATGGATAAATATTTTAGTAACCTTTTAAACTTTTTAAAAATTTTGTTTTCACCTGTTTATTATTTCTTACATTTCTTACATGTCATATTTTATTATATAATAGGATTTATTGTTTAGTTACCCATTTTTAAAACAAATTATATTTTGATCAAATGACTATTACATTTGATTACCTCAATTAATTTAGCTGAAAATCAGTATAGAATCCGAACGAATCAAGAACTCAGACAGCTTCTTGGCGGTTGCGGTGTAATCAAATTCATTAAATCCAACCGGTTTAGATAGTGTGGTTATGTAGAAAGGGCTCCATTTGATAGAATGTTAAAAAAAAAGTAACCGAACAACAACCAGCTGGTAAAATGACAAATGAGATGTCATCTACATAGATAACATGTCATCTATATAGATGTATACATTGCCCAAAAAGCAATTTTAAAATCAACAACCCCGATTTTGTGAATTAAAAAACGTACAGGGTCTGCATATTGAAATCATTCGAAATTATTTTTTAATGAAAACAAATTTATCGTGTTATAACTTTCTAGCTTAACTCTTATGTTTCTATCGTTATAAAAATCAAGAGGGTGAACATTCACAAGTGAGTAAAGGTTTGGTTAAACTTTTATTGTATCAGGGATGGTTTTATTTTCTTTAGTAAAATTCGCTTGGGATCATAAAAAGATAATTAAATTATATTTTTAGTTTATCTCAATAATTGGTTGTTAAAAGTTTATATTTGACTGTGTTTGAATTTGAGAATATTTATAACAAGTAAGTGGTTTAATGTTAATTTTCTTAAGCAACAAAATAAATAGCTCTTAACTAAACGCATTAATAATTCTCTTTGATCAATATTTATGGTATAATTTGCATATAGACTTCATGAGATGAAGATTGTTATTGGTATTCAAATTGACGTAATATGTATTAAAGTATATTTGTAGTTACTTGTAAATGTTACAACTATTAAGATGATTAAAAAATGTATGTTTTAAAACAAAGTACACTGTCCCAAACGCATCACATACTTTAGAAACCTCAGAAAAACAGCTACTTAGATATTTTATATTACATATCTTCAAAATAACGTAGACCATTGAGTCAAAATCAATTATACAATACGACTGAGTATTAATTAGTATTAAGCATTTGCACTAAGCCAACCATAAGAAATAACCACCAAAATATATAAACTTAACTCTCCGACAAACCAAAAATATGCAGTGGGTTTAAATCCAAAAAGTTCTGAGATATCTAAAGACTTCGCTCTGTGTTAAAGGTTTTAAATCAGTATTAGTAACAGTATCAGTATCAACTTCCGGTGTGTTTGTGCCACTTCCAGAGAATTTTTTTTCTGTTTGACAAAAAAATATTCAAATCTCTTTAGGCAACAAAAACGATACGACACCAATTTCAAAGTAGAAACGTGATCTACGTAGGTGAAAAAGTCGAAATTTCAACTTGTCCATTTTTGATTTTTCTGTAACTTGGACAAAATAAAAAATACAACTTGTTTTACAATTTTTTTAAAGTGCATGGTTTGAGCATAGGTGGCACCCCAACATGCGTAAAAAATGAAAATTCTGCCAATCCGACGTAACTTTGAAATTAAATTGCTCAAGAACGACTATACCGATTTCAGCAAACTTTTTTTTGTTTGATAGATGATTAGTTAGTCGTTTGAAAAAAAAATTAATTAATATGTTTTGTAATTAATTTCTAAACAAAAATATTAAAAAAACTTTTTTAATGATGGCGCTAGGTAGGGTCGAAGATCAATTGGAATTTAATTAATTTTTTTCCTGAAAATAATTCGATCCTTACTCTAAAATATATCAAATTTACAAAGAGACGTTAATTTTTGTTCTTGAGGTATTTAATTTTAAAGATTTTTAGTACGACTAAAATTCTAATTTTTCATTATTTTTTTAAACAACTTTGATGAACAAGAAATGTTAAATTCAATTAAATTTAAACTTTTTTTAGATGTAGTTCTCTATCCTTTCCTTAAAATATATCAAATTTACAAGGAGGCGTTAATTCGTGTTCTTGAGATATTTAATTTTAAAGATTTTTGGTCCAACTAAAAGTCAAATTTTTCATGATTTTTTCGAACTTCAGTGGTTAAAATTTTGTTGATAAAAATTGTTCGAAAAAATACTGAACAATTAGTATTTTAGAAGGACTAAAAATTTTTTAAATTAAATATCTCAAGAACACGAATTAACGCCTCTTTGTAAATTTGATATATTTTAAAGTAAAGATAGAACTACATTTAAAAAAAAAGCCCAGTGGCAGGTATATCCGCTAGAAAAAGATAGATCTCTTGATCAGACAGATATACACAAAAGTAGAATCAATGTTTCAAATTAGTTAAAATCAAAAAACTAAGTAGAAACGGAATTATTCAACAAATTTCACAAAAGACATTAAATACATTAACCGAAACTACTTAATGCAATTTTGGAACAGTTTTGTTTAATTTGGTTAAAATTAGTCATAACATATTAAATCCACCAAAAATCAAATTAACGCCCACCAAAGATGAAATCAACTACGTCACCAACTACAATTATACCATCACACATAATTTATAATCAAACATTATCAAACAATTTTAATTCAAACCCATCTTTATTGTTGTTTTTTTTTGTTCTTATTTAATCTTTTTTCGAACGGTTACTCAGTGCAAAAAATGAAAACAAAAGAGAGCTTGATCATTTTCTTTGGTATTAAATGGCTTGAAATTTTTCTTGCAAGAGGTGCATTATAATGCTTATAAAAATGGATGGGTTAGAAAGCTGAAATTTTTTAAGGCTATAGTTTAAAAGTATGGAAAAAGATAAGATGAATTTAAATAACATAAACTGAAACAAGATGAAAGCATTGCCTTTTGCGTTTGTTTTCATTTCAACAGCCTTGGGGCCTGAACTATTTTTTTTTTTAAATTTTTGATAGATTTATATTGTATCTTTGTGTAGAAAAGTTTTCAAATGTGAGCTCGGCCATTTTCAGCTAGATCAAGGACAAAAAAGTTTGGCCAATTTTTAAAACAGACAGCTGATTTTGCAGGAACTTGGAACGCCAAAGTTGTCATTTGGATAAAAATGATAGAAATATGCTCAAATATTCAATATTTATAAATTGTATTAAAATATTAGGATTCAAACGGAAGTTATGGCGTCCTAAATTATTCGACTTTTTAGACTCTAGCCGCTTAAACGGTGCAGAGGATCATGAGGATATTAGATACAGAGGATCATGAGGAAACATTGAAAACACTGCAGAGCAGATTCGATGCTGCGGTAACAATCGATGGCACCCAATACCATGCTTTTATACGGCTTGTCGATGGAAGGCTCAAGTTGAAAAAGTTTTCTGCCTCTACTCAATGCGATTTCTTTCCGAAGACAAAAAAGAAACCAGCAGTGAAATCAACAGCTAAACCTAGTAACGCCAAGAAAGGATTAAGATCTAATGTGATTAAGAGTAAATTTTATTAGATTATTTATCTTTTTATTTTTATTATTATTATTATATATTAATTTAATTATTATTACAACTAAATAAAAAAATTTAATTTTTCATCATTTCTATAGAAAAAGTGATTTTATTCCTGAGGTTAACATCCCGACTGGAAATTATATTACTTTGGACCTTTGTTAACTAATATATTTAAAAGGAATTTACCCGGGATAAAATCGAATCGTAAATTTGGGAATCTCTTAAATTTTATATAATTAGCCTGACATTCCAAAGAGAATAATTAAACTAAAACCAATATATATATTTACAATAAATACCTTAAATTATTAACTGTTGATTGATGATCCGGTTCTAATTCTTCAATTCCCTTGGCTAGCGTTTGATCAATTAATTATATTGGATGAACTAATTTGTGAACATCAGTTGCTGCTGTTGAATTACACCTTCGTTGTTCGAAATGCCCAATTGAACATTGCATTTGATCCTTTAACTTTTCATTTATATATCTGCCTTTGAATCCATGCGGTTTCAACAACCGGAAAAACCATCAAACAAACGATTGTCTCTAACTGTGGTAATAGCTTCGAACACTGTTATCCTTGCTATTCACACTTTCGATAACATCATTGGATACTTTATCTTCATGTACTGCCACATTTTATAAAGCAGATTTCTTTTAAGATAAATTAAGTAAAAAAACTTAATGAAAACAAGAATGAAAAACTTCAGAAAAAATGTATATATGTAATCCAAATCACACACTAATGAAAACAGTGTTAACTTTTTTGTTTGATTTAATGTTTAATAACAAAAACAATTGAACATTTTCTTTTGAAAAGCAACAATGGAATGAATCTTTTTTAACTTGCAAAATGTGATTTTGCTTTTGACATCTTATGATGTCAAAACAAAATCGGGTAATCTTCAAAATTCAGCAATGATTAACAACGACATCTGTTCATTAGTATTGGAAATAAAAATTTAGTACGTTCGTTGGCTTTTTATAATATATTCAAAATCAATTAGCAGTTAAGTTGGGAAAATTTTAAAAGTACTATTAATGTAAAAAATGAACGGAAATTAATGTAATACATTTCTATTGAATTGAAAACAAAGAGGAATTTGATTTTATTATTGTTTTGCGATTATTGCGATCGTTACACCATGAATTCAAGGTAAAAATCAAGATTTCTACTCTTGAAATCACAAAAACGTCGCCATCCCCTCCATGATAGAAGCCACCAAAGCACTATTAAACTTAAACTAATAATAGAAATTCTAATAACTAATAAAAAAAATTATAATAACTAAGTAATATTAAATATAACACCTATTTAAATTCTAAAAACCGAGAATTAAATTTATAACTATAATAACTAATGATTAAGAATAGATGTTTAATTTATGACAACTAATAATTCTAACACTAAATTTAATTTTATAAAAAAAATATATTGAAAAACTTAGGCTTGGTATAGGAAACAGACGCTAGAGATTTCGATGGTAAAACCCGTAAAATCATGACTCGCAATCACCAACAATAGTAAAACCAATTCTCAACAAAAAAAAAATGGAGCCAGTACGACGGAAATGTAAAAAGGATGAAAGCACAAAAACGAAAAAAAACAACGAACGCCCAATTCGAAAACATACAAGATTTTCTTGTAAAAACAAACTTTATAAAGGAACAAAAAGGACCACCGTCGTAGCCAATCTTTGCTGAATCTTTCACAAAAATTCCTAAAACATTATATATGTAAAAGTATAATTTATTTATTTAATTTCAGATATACTGAAATAATTATATATACCTAAAATTAGTTATTGACGATAGCACCCCTAAAATATATTTATTTATTTTTAAAAAAATTGAAAAAATGAAAATTATTCAGAAAGGATGTTTATTTATTGGATGCACCGTCCTAACTTTGAAATATTGATTTATTTTTTTTTTTAAAAAACAAAGAATATTTATTTATATCTTGATGTAATTTGCTTAGTTAAAAAAAATTATTTATTTAGTTACCTAAAATTAACTTAAATTTTAAAAAAATTATTTATTTACCTAAATTTACTTTATTTAATAAAAAATTTTATTTATTTAATTTTTGAAAAATTGTTTGATTTAAAATTATTTAATTCAAAAAAAATTATTTTATTTAATAAAAAAAATTTTTATTTATTTAATTTTCAAAAAAAATTTGTTTTATTTATTTTATTTTTATTTAATAATATAAGAGATTCCAAAAATCAAGATTCGTCTGGAGACAATTTAAAAAGTAAGTATGGTACAATATCCATTTCATTTAAATTTGAAATATCGCGTTCGCGAGCCCACTCCAACCATGCATGTGAGAACTGACTAGAAAAGCCCCTAACGACCAGATTCTACAGAACAGATTCTCCCCAACCTAATAAAACAATCACAACTGTCACGATTAGACACTAGGTCCATTTCTACTGACCCAGTTGTGCTTGTTTAACCTACGAATAAATTACACCTAAACCTAATGCGAAAGTTGAAGAACGCTCCCGAGCACCAGACTTCAAAACCTAAACTCCATGAAAAACTGTCTATTGTAAAGCTAAATGGAAAAATGGCAAGTTTTTGAATTTGTATGAGGTGAAGCCTCTGATCCTGAAAGCAAAGTATAATTGGTTCTTCTCTTCATTACACCGAAGAAGCCTCTGAGCAGGGAATGGTACTACTGGTTTGCACCTAAGTACAAACACAGCAACACCACTCTTCGTCCCTGAGGACTTCCTCGCCGAATGAAGAGAAGAAACCAATGTTCTTCGATCGCATAACCCCGATGGCCATAGGCGATCTAAGAACGACATCAATGTTAAAGGGATAAGCCCCATGGATGGCTTTTTAGGCCTACCGCTGGGAAAAGTGAATCAATAAACCTAAATAATATATAACTTATCCATAATCTAAATAATTTCTTATTTAAAAATGCTAAATCGAAACATGAAATACATAATATGTGTTAATAAAGTTTTACATGAAATTAATTAAATTTAATCTTCAGACTAAATAATAAATTGGTAATTTAAAAAAAAAATTACGATTATTTTAAATTCAAAACTAAGCTTACTAATTTTTAAGTTATTAACTCTAATATATTTGTTTAGGTTAAATCTTTCGCTTTATTTATTGTATCCAAAACAAAAATAAATGTTAGCTAAAAATAATTATTTCTATATTTATACCACTTTTTAAAATTAATCGCAATGAAAAAATAATTCTAAAAAAAATGGTGGTAGCTAAAATGGACTCATACGAGATCTGTATACGTACATTAGCGGATCAATATGATGACAAATGTAGAGATATTGATTTGGATCCGGTTCACTCTATAAAGTTGATGGGAATTAATTATTTTCAATTGTACTTCCATAAACATAGACCAATAATACTTTGAAAGTAGTGACGAAAGATTTAAACTTATACAAAACTGTTGAAAAGCTGTTTGGTCAATGTTAACCTTTATTACGTTAATAACATCCTAAAACTCATAGAAACATGACTTAACCACAATCAGAAAAACATACGATTAATTTCATATATAAATTAATTGCATCATCCAAAAATATGTACAATATATAAACAAATATATGTACAATATGTACATGGTAGCATAAAAAAATTCAAAAAAAGCTGCTTCCCCAAAGCGGTTTTTTTTTTTTTCCCAAATTAAAAAAACAATTAGTATTACTAAAAGCAAATGACAGCACAAAAAAACAATCTCCAAAAAAAATTGCTGTCCCAAAACGGTTTTTTTTCAAACAAGCAACCACTTAACTAATTATACAGTGAGGGACAGGGGCCTCCTGTGGACCAATCCACTCCTCTACCTGTCGCATGGTCGGTGAGATGGGAACCACCTCAACCAGCTCCTCTATTTGAGTACTCTTGGTCGAGGAAGCTCCCAGCTCCACGACCAAGCGACTCTCCTTCTCCTTCTTCCTCCTCTCCTTTCTCTTCAGGTGTGAGCTCCTGTTTCTCTTGACCCGTCTCCTCTCACGCCAGCCCACATTCACTTCCTCATCCACTCCATTCAGCTCCTCATCCACTCCATTCAGCTCCTCATCCACTCCATTCAGCTCCTCATCCACTCCATTCAGCTCCTCATCCACTATCTCACAAATCAAATCATCCAGAAACTCATCATATTTTTCTTCGTAAATATCATCCATCAATTCCAAAAATATTTTATGTTTTACCTCATCCAGAATCACATTTATCATTCCATCCACTACATTCCTCGCCTCAACCATTCTCTCTTTTCTCTCCTCATTCGCTCTCCCATCCACCTCATTCATCCAGGGCTCAAACCCACCTGGCCGACACCTCCTTATCAACCCCTGACCCCTCATAATTGTATACATTCTTATCAAAATTCAAAATATATAATTTCCTAATCAAAACGAAACCAATAACTGGTTTATTTCAAGATACACAAAAAGCTGATTGACAACCACGGCCCAAACCGATTGCCACCACCCTATTACCAAAAAAAAACCACAACTGGTTTATCCTAAAACTTACAAAGAGAAACGCGGAATTCTTTAAATTTTTGAAAATATAAATTTAGAGTACTTATGATAAATATACACATGAACACCTTAGAAACTAAACCTTTATTTTTTTCCTCTAGCTTTTTAACAAAATTTAGCTAAATAAACCGACGCGAAAAACAAACTATTAATCTGAATTGAAATAATCAAATAATATATAAATATATAAATATAATAATATAAGATGTTCCACACAAAAAAAAGTTTTTTCAAAAAAAAACCGGCTTGCCAACGCCCAACCTGGAAAATATTTTCCCACCAAATTATTTATATATATATATCTAAAAAAAATACAAGAAATATAACTGTAATTAACCTAACGGGTCCCTTTTGTTCGGCGCTAGTTATTATCCAGGCCCTGATACGGAGCCAGTTATTACTTTGGACCTTTGTTAACTAATATATTTAAAAGGAATTTACCCGGGATAAAATCGAATCGTAAATTTGGGAATCTCTTAAATTTTATATAATTAGCCTGACATTCCAAAGAGAATAATTAAACTAAAACCAATATATATATTTACAATAAATACCTTAAATTATTAACTGTTGATTGATGATCCGGTTCTAATTCTTCAATTCCCTTGGCTAGCGTTTGATCAATTAATTATATTGGATGAACTAATTTGTGAACATCAGTTGCTGCTGTTGAATTACACCTTCGTTGTTCGAAATGCCCAATTGAACATTGCATTTGATCCTTTAACTTTTCATTTATATATCTGCCTTTGAATCCATGCGGTTTCAACAACCGGAAAAACCATCAAACAAACGATTGTCTCTAACTGTGGTAATAGCTTCGAACACTGTTATCCTTGCTATTCACACTTTCGATAACATCATTGGATACTTTATCTTCATGTACTGCCACATTTTATAAAGCAGATTTCTTTTAAGATAAATTAAGTAAAAAAACTTAATGAAAACAAGAATGAAAAACTTCAGAAAAAATGTATATATGTAATCCAAATCACACACTAATGAAAACAGTGTTAACTTTTTTGTTTGATTTAATGTTTAATAACAAAAACAATTGAACATTTTCTTTTGAAAAGCAACAATGGAATGAATCTTTTTTAACTTGCAAAATGTGATTTTGCTTTTGACATCTTATGATGTCAAAACAAAATCGGGTAATCTTCAAAATTCAGCAATGATTAACAACGACATCTGTTCATTAGTATTGGAAATAAAAATTTAGTACGTTCGTTGGCTTTTTATAATATATTCAAAATCAATTAGCAGTTAAGTTGGGAAAATTTTAAAAGTACTATTAATGTAAAAAATGAACGGAAATTAATGTAATACATTTCTATTGAATTGAAAACAAAGAGGAATTTGATTTTATTATTGTTTTGCGATTATTGCGATCGTTACAATTAGTTCAGGGAACCCGGATTATGATCAGATCCGGATCAGATTTTCCGTAATACGGCCATCTGATCAGTTCCTGATCAGCGTACAGTACCGTTTCCCTTGATCCGGTTATCTGATCAGTTCCTGATCAGCGTACAGTACCGTTTCCCTTGATCCGGCTAATTGATCAGTTAGTGATCAGCGTGCAGTACTTTATCCGTTGATCCGGCTATCTGATCAGTTACTGATCAGCGTGAAGTACTTTATCCGTTGATCTAGTCATACGATCAGTTTCTGATCGAAAAAACTCATCTTATCCGATGTCCTGAACTGGATAATAATACAAAATTTAGTTTTTTGCCTGATCCATTCTGTAAATAATATATTGCTCATTAAACAATAAATTCGTTATTAATGGTATAACTGAATTATTATTTTGATTATATTATCGACGTCATAATAGTACATTTACCCGAGCAGAAATTAGTTAGGGAAAACCTGAATACAGTCAGGTCGTGATCAGGGCCTGGTCAGTCCTACAAGGGCAATCCCTATTAGAGCAAGCTGATGTGGGCCTGTTTAGAGCCTGATTTAGAATACCCTTTTAGGGTTTACCTTATTTGAATACTTTCGGCCCGGATCAGGTTTCTCGTATTTGACCCCTAGCTGAAATTTCAATTGGTTAAAATTCATTAGAGTATTATCCATTTTAGAAATATATAGTTAAAATCGTTTCATGTATATTTTAGTTATAGCTTCTCGGCTGAAAGACTATAATAATAGTGATTAAGGTGGTATGTATGTTTGAATTTTCTCCATTGTAATTTTTTTATTTTAATTTGATTAATTTATGTATATAATATATAAATATATATCAGGGTCTGGTCCGGATATCCCAATCAGGGCCTGATCCGATTATCCCAATCAGGGTCTGATCCGGTAATCCCAATCAGGACCTGATAGGGCAAAAGCGTTACACTCATGATCAGGGCCCAATCAGGCTGTCCTACCAATGCCTGATCCGGGTTAGGGCAAACCTGATCAGGGCCTTACTTGAGCCCTGACAAATTTCTGCTCGGGTACTTAACTTAAAATTTTTTTGTGAAAAAAATTTTCTCATTCTTCACGAATTTTTAATAACTTTTTAAAAAGTTAATTATAATATACTTAACTGTAATAATTAACTGTAGACTGAATCTATTTAATTGTTTAATATTTTGTACTTATAAGTACAAATTTATTGTAGAATCGAAAACAGCATTTTCAAACTTACAGTTGTGAGGGATCTTGCTTATTAACCTTAAAGCATATAATTTAAATTCTTATCTTGCATCTCCTCTTTACTCAAGAATTTCCAGATGTTTTTTGTTAGCAGTAATTGGTGAAATACTTATTATGTTGCTCAAAAATTATTCTATTTGAAATATGACAAGTGATCTAAAGCAGGTATGGGTGAAGTTAGTTTTCGAATCCAAACTTGGATCCATACCTTCATAAGAGCCTATGTGACAAAGAGTTTTATGATGCCATTGGAAAAATCATCAATAATGCCAAAACTTGGACTAAATAAAATAAAAATAAGAAATAATTAACAAACTTACTAATTTAAATTTATAAGCATTTGAAGTGTACTTGAAATTATGAACAAAATTAAGGAAAAATGGTAATATTTTTTTCATTTATTTAATGTCAAATTAATATTTAAGAACAAAATTAATTCTAAACCTTTGAACGGATCTGGTATGGATCTCTTGACCAGACCGGACATGAAACTGTTGAATGGATCCGGCATGGATCTTTAAGATAGATCCGGAATAGATCTTTGAAATGGATCCGGAATGGATCTTTGAAATGGGTCCGGAATGGATCTTTGAAATGTATCCGGCATGGATCATTTAAACGGATCCTGTACGGATCCTATATGGCGTGACGATTTTTTATCATGTCCGGATCAGGAGGCCTGATTCATCCCTGATCAGTCGTTAGGCAATCCTGATAGGGATCGGACCCTATACTGATCTAATTTCTAGTCGGGATATTGTGGGAATTACAGTATCGAGGGTATGAAATTTTAGTTAGGTATGTTACATACCGTCGGAAAGGTTAGTTTGTCTAGTTTCTCAGCATAAGTTTTATTTTTGGAGTTTTAGAAACAATTACACACATAAATACGTATTTTGGCAATTGTGAGAATATTTTTTGCATGTATCAAAAATTTAGCTTGTTTTACTGATTTATTCTGAGGTGTGTTATAGTTTTAATTTTTTATTTAATTTCATACTTTAAGTTTTCTTTATTTTTATTTTATCTTTAAATTTCATTTAAATGGCTTCATTATATTCTTAATTATATTAATTTAGTTATATAAATATAACCATTCAATTATTTCTTGTTTATTAATAGTTATATATATTTAACACATTCATTTAATAATAAAATTAGAAATGTTTAGATATAGATACTTACGATCATTTTGATCTTGAATTATTAGAATTTAATGCAATGTTGTATATAGTGTACAAAAGAAAATATTCTTGTTTGATAACAAGAATGTTGTAAAAAGGCTCAGCCTTAATTGTATATGTGATAATTAAATAAAAAAAAAAAAAAAAAAAAAAAAAAAAAAAATAGGAAAAAATTCAAAATAGTGCCTATGCTAAAAATTGAAAAACCTTTGTCTTGAGTTACAAAACATTTATTTTGATAGATATCCCACTCGCATCCCACTAAGCGACCAAAAAGTTCTTAAAGGAAAAGGTCTTAGCTTTCTTTTGATCAAAAAAAAAAAAGAAAAACAAGGCCTTTTTTGAAAAAAAGTCAAAAAAGTTTTTGATTTTGCAAAACAAAATTCAAAGATTATTTCTTTTGTTTTTAAACTTTTTTTTTTCAAAAGATTGAAGAAATAGCTATCTAAACTATTTGGGACAAATTTTGCTAAGAACAATAGGTAATTACCCAGCTAGCACAAATTTGTAGCAATAGAGCTAATGTAACAAATAAAAGAGTCACAAAATTAGATGCATACATATGCATGACTGTAGCTCCATTGCGACAGAAAAAGCAGAATTTACGGTATATTTTGATACAACTTTGGTCGCAATTGGGCGACAAATGTGTTATAGCTATGTTTAAAATGTGCTGTTGTAACAAACTAAAGTTGCACGCAACAAGATGAAACAACGAATGTTTTGGCTTATTTCAGTTGTATATTGTAATGTTTTAAAAATGTTTTTAATAAGTATTCCTTTACATGATTTTTATTGAAATAATTTATAAGTTTTATAAGTTATAATAGTCAAACATAACTCAATAAGTACTTTGAAAATGAAAAACTTCATGATTTTTAGACCAAAATTTTATAACGGATGCCATTTGGTCGATGAGTGTGGTTGTTTTACCTCTGGAAAATTTACGCGCCACCCAAAAATTGAAAATTCAGAAAATAATTGGAAAACTGGAAAATTTGTGAGTTTTTATTATAACCATAAAATCCACAAATATATATCTAAATACATTTTGTAACGCTCCTAGTGTCATATTGCACCGTAAATTGTTAGAGGAAATAAATAATACTATAGTAAATCGCATTAGACTTTTCTCAAATAAAACCGCATGGCGTAGGAAATACCTAGAACAACGAAAAATATGGCGAACATACAGCTTCAAGACAGATTGCTTTCAAAGTTCTTGAAACTAAATAAAAACCTTATTGCAGCGCCCTTGTTACTAATGGGCTATCTAAAACTATAGTACTCGATCCATTTTCTTCTTCTGTCATTGCAACTGTATAACAACCTCATTGTAGCATCCTTGTTTGTTCTGTCATTGCAACTAAATAAAAACCTCGCTGCAACGTCGTTGTAACAGTAATTTGAGGAAAATGTGTGTAGCCACATCAAGGTTGCTAGCTCGTTACTATATTTGTCACAACTACAATAAAATAACATTTTTTAGATGCATTACAAAAATAAAAGTTTTATTAACGTTAATTTAACTTAAACATAACTTCAGCCTTTGCAACTTTTATGAAACATTTTAACAACAAGTGTATTTTTCTGTAACAAAATAAAAACAGTTTTGTAACTGAGCCGAATGATTTGTTGCCAATCGCTAAGTCGAAACTGTAATATAACACATATGTGACTAAATTTGTTTCAAAAAACTGAATTGCAACCGAATTGTAACATATTTATGTTACAAATCGAAATCTGTGTTGAGATATCGACAACCTCATGGTCATGATTTGTCATAAGTTATATTATATTCATATATACTAACCTTATCTAACTATTATAATCATATATACTAACCTTATGTTCATATTAAATATTTTCATATTTATCTATCATATTTAAATATCACACAGTTTGTATATATACAACTCACCTTACACATAAATGTCTAGTGAATTATAAAAAATGTTTTTTTAGTCTATTATTTTTTAATTATACTTGTCGAAAAACTAATAGTAAAATTTCGTACTAATAAAATCATATAAAATAACTAAAAAATAAAAACTATTATTTGGTGAGGATATATCGTATACCTTACTATTCATAAAATTTTATTCTTTCGATATCTATTTCATGCACATTTTGATATATAAAATGATTATTAAACATGAAAATTATTACTTTGTTATTCATTAGTTTGTGACTAGTAATCACAGTTTCGGTTCTTTCAATATTTTATGCCAGCGTTTTATATTCCACGACTAAATATTCATAAAAATGTATGCCCTAAAGTTATGGATATTGTAATAATATTATAAAAAGTGCTTATCAGAAATAAACATTTATAATTATCTTATACAAAACTTATGACCTGCAAACATAGCTTCATTTTTATCCGTGTAAAAGAAATTGCAATATTTCTCTTTTTCAAATGACGAGTGGGGGGGGGTTTCGATAAAAACAAATCATTAAATCGAGCATTCAATGAGTATAGACGTTTTTTTTTATTTTTTCTGTAAAATATAAATTATTTATTTATTTATTTATTTCTATCTTTTCGTATTAACTAATTACAACATATTAACAACTTATAATTACAATTTTAAAACAATTTTAAATTTAAAACAAAAAACAATTAACATTTAGAAAAAAATTAATAAAAATTGATAATGAAATTAAGATTTATATTAATAAAAAGGGAATGAAAATTAGGGAATTTCAGTGATCTAAAATTAGATCAATTGCGAAATTTCCTTCAAAAATTCGAATTACATTTAAGACAATGAACTATAAAGTGGGGCAAAAATTAATTATTATATTACTTAAAAAAAAAATATAAATGAACACTTAAACAAACTGAATAAGAAAAGAAACCATAGACAACAATAATTCAAAAAACAAAGGCAAAGAAAAGAAAAGAAAATGCAGTAAAACAGATATTAAAATTACAAAGAAAAAAAAATCACAGTACGTTAATGAAAAAAAAAAGGAATAACAGTTAAAAATATTCGTAACAAATAATATAGACGAATATTTAAGCAATGAATTTGTACAACTTTCCTTATCAGCAATCAAACTGAGCAAACACAAAAAAAGTAAAGGAAAAAAATGAATGAAAATGCAAATTAACGAAAATTAACGAACTGCTGATAAAAGATTCTCCACTCTATACAGATTTAACAGCCATTTCCACAAAAATTTGAAAAAAGTTTTATATTAAGTATAATTTTAATATCAGTTGGTAGTTTATTAAAAATATTGGGCCCATTGAACAAGAAAAACTTTCAAAAATGTTCACATCTGGGCAAGGATGGATTAAAATTCAAATTTCTCACTCTTGGTCCTAATCTTTCCATACTCCTATTACCACTTCGAATAAAAAACAATTTAAGGCATTTAAAAATATATAAATATCGCAAAGGCAATATTTTCAATTGTCTGAACAATGGCAAAGATCTTCCCAGTCTATTTTTCCTTAAAATTATCCTAACACTATGGTTCTGGGCAATAATAGCATGGTATAATGTAGACTTATACATACCTCCCCAACAAGTAATTCCACATTGAATTTTAGATTGAATCATTCCATAATAAAACATTCTTAACATTCTTAATTAATTAAATTTTCATTTAATTAATTAGCTTAGTACTGATAAAAAGATTTCCCATAATCTTTTCAAGTTGAGATATTTAAGTGCATCACGTCATACCGGAATCACGACATGCATAGGTCACAGAGTATCTTATCATTTTTCAAATTTCTAAGCCAATAAATACAAACATGTCATTAGATTGAGGGACCCACTACGCTTGTGTATCTTCGACAAGTATTTGATTATCTTCTGAGAATATTCAAGAAATCTTGAGAATCTTAAACGAGATTCTTAATAATCGTCACAAAATTTTGAGAATCTGTCCGAATATCTTGAGAATTTTTAAAGAATCTTGAGAATATTTATATGTACAGAGTATTTTCAGAAAATCTAGAGAATGATGGAATCTTTTAAAATCTTTAAATCTCTAGAGAAACTTTAAAATCTTTAGAGAATCTTTATATAATCTAAAAATATTTAGAACACCTGTTTTCTTTGTGATTTTCTATTCCTTTTTATTTAAACCACAAAAAAACGAATGATCGTAGTATGTATAAAATATATTACATAAAAGCAAAATTAAACACAAAAAACTGTTTAAAACAAAATAAAGTGTTTCAAACAAAAATATGTAGTTTTATTTTTTTTTAAACAGTGTTTTTTCAATTCTGCTCAATTTACATGCAAATAAATCAAAACCTATTCAAATGTATACGATATTGGTTCAACGAACTTTGCCAATATATTAAAATTAATTACGTAGACACCTATAGTTTTTGCGGGCAAAATAGCTCGCTTACGTAGTCGCGCATGATTAGTAAAATTAACTTGTAAATCTGAAAATATTGTTGCCAATTGATCTTTTTGAAGATGAACACGCAAATTTATTGTAAGGGATACAAAACACTTCGCCATTTGTGTGATTCTTTCATCTGCATATGTAGCACGTGCAATGATCGGCAATATCTGTCTGAAATCATCGGCCAGTAGCAGTCTCAAAAATGTACATTTTGAAAATCACCGTTGCTACTAAATAAATTAGTAGTATAGTCAAAGTTTAGTTATAGTTTATTAAAGAAATCTGTAGTATCACGACAGAGATAAAACCTATTGTACGAATAGACAAAGTAAAAAAAAACATTTTGTAGGAATTGACAAACCGATAGTTGGATTGGAATGCAGAACTGTATCAATTCAACTTAAAGTAGTTAAATAATGATGCAATTTCAACTTTGAAATATCATCGCCTCGGTAGGTTAATTGTCGATAGCGTGTCTGCCAAAACTGATTCGTATAAGAGAAAAAATGGAGTTTTTCTCTAAGAAATATGCAAAAATAATCTTTCGAATTGAAAAATTCAAAATACTTAATTACTTGAGTTTAAGTTTAAGTGCTCAATCTCTATTATATAATTCAAAATTTTTAATATTCAAATCAAGTGAATTAAAAATTATCATATCATACTTTAAAATATATTAGCATATTTAAAAAGTTTACACAAAATCCAATATCAGAAACTGATGTTATCGAAGATTGAAATAAATAGGTAATCAAGAGGCCTGCTCCACGCAACTTATCTTAATATCACCCCAAAATTAACCAGGTCTTTGTCCTGCCAATAATCCATTCTATTCGATTACCATGTACAAATGTTATAGATCTTTAAAAAAACAGGTATTGTAGTGGTCATAAGCCGAAGCCACTACATAGTATATATCGCGTACCAAAACCATAAACCAAACGTTGCATTTATCAATATGTAATCCAAACACAAACCCAATTGCGTCATAACATAAATCATAATCTTAATTAAAAATAGTAACACTGTAACAAACAATCTCTCCATTATCAATATCAATGAAAACCCTAAAACTTTCCTAATCAACGCCAACAAAGCCAAACGTCTCATTTATCAAAATTTAACCTAAACATAGGCCCAATCGTCTTAATTCAAACCTTTGAAAATAAAGATTCTTTCTTAAAATTAGTTGCAATGTAACGTGAAACACAATCTCTCAATTATTAAAATCAATTCCAATCAAAATTCGAACCTATGACAACAAAAAAATCATAAACCTAAATGCATATTATTTTAAACTAGTGAAAATATCAAAAATAATTGATTGAAGATCATTATTTGTAAATAGTAAACAAAAAAAAGTTTGTCCTTCGATTATAAAACATAAAAATTTATTTTCAGCATCCGAAAATATTTTGTACATTTAACGGGATTACATATTTACATGTATGCATAAAAGAACTTTTTATTTTCTATCATATTTCTTTACGTGTAGTTTTTGTTTATTTACAAATAACAAAATAAATAAAATTTGAAGCAGAAGACAAGAGAAAAATCAAATTTATTCTTTTTTTTTAATTTTCATTCTAAATATGTGTATTAAATAGATACAAAACAGGCCAAAAAGAGAAACACATTTAAAATATATATATTTTATTCATTTGTTAAAATCTCAAAAAGAAAATTTGTATTTTTCTTTATTTTTTAATTCTCATACATATTTGTGTGTCATACGTAACTTCTCTAGTATACTCTGTGGAAAAAACATAAAATCACAAGTAAAATTATTATGCTATCAAGCATTCATACGACATATTTTAACTTATGCCTGTCCAATATGGTTTAAGTGCAATGCAACATATATGGAAAGACTTAGAGTATTTGAAAGAAAAACATTTCGATCTTGTTTAGGTAAAAACAGATCCCAAAAAACAAACTATAAGCATCTTATTAGCAATAAAAAAATTTATAATTTAGCATATTTGCAAAATTGACCAATTTATAATATACTTAATTCGTCAACATTTCTCTAGATATCGAGAAATTCCACCCGAGGCTTTCATTTATGTAGACGCTAATGGATATATTATGGACCGCAATAATATACCATTGATATATCATGTAATGAGAGGCTATACAGACAAAAAAGTTACATATGAACCAACTATTGATGCCAATCTAGCCCACCCAACACTTCGTTTCAATACTAATATACCTACACAAATATTAGGAAAAAAACGAAAAAATTCTCTCCACAATATTATCCATGGTGGTTGATTAACTATTAATAGATATAAATAGTTTTAGTCTGTTTCCTGAGAAAAAGTTAGATATTAAAGCAGGGGCGTCAATTGGATAGGGCTGGGGGAGCATTGCCCCCCCTTAGGATCTGATACTATCAATACATCGATTCAATAAAACCATCCAATAGTGGTAGAATTATACACTATAAAAATTTCAATGTACTGTTATTTTGTAAATTTGTCCTACTTAAGGAGGACACTTAACTAATATACCAATTACTAATATACCAATTTTATCGCATACTATTAATTGAAATATATCTGATAATATAATTATTACGTTACATATTATTTTAATCCAACTAAAGTACAGTTCACTGCAATATTCAAACCACTCAGAGCGCCGCCATAGGCGTAACTAGGTAGGGGCCCAGAGGGCCCGGCCCCCTCTAGACGAATTTTGGCTCCCCGTAGAACACGAAGGTCATGAAGCATATAACAGTTAGGGAACTAAAGAATTTGCTGTTCAAAATTATTTCAAAACGTTAGCATCAATATTTAATTAAACTATTTCTTTTTATTTGTGATATATGATCATCTCGATAGAAAAAACCACCTACCATTAAAGCATTAGAAATAAACCAAATCGAACAATTTATTGACAAGTATGAAAAAAAATTTTACAGTTCATATCACTGATCTTCATTTCAATTTAATAAGTACTACCAATAATACTACCACAAAAGTATCTACAAAATGGTCGCTTATCTAATCGGTTCACCATATTATCGAAGTTTAAAAGATAAAACATTTTCTTTCCAACATGTGACGTGTCAGATCAGATGTCAGAATTCATATGAATTCACAATTTCTGGAAAACACTCCTTCCAATTTGTTCAAAGAAAACTATCGCAATAAAAACAATATAGACTTCGTTTTAAAAAATACGGTCTCATTGTTCCATAAGACCTAAAACCACACCGAAACACCAACACTTCTCGTAGTTTCAAGTTTGTTTGTATCGCCATTAGCAAATTGATTGCGTAATTCGAAGTCTGATGAATTTATTTCTGGAATTATCTTAATTTTGTATGGCTTAAAATGAAGATCGATGCGCACAGTACTGCATTAAATGGTTGGGGGAGTGTCTGATTACTGTAAACAATGAATTGCTAATTTTGGACTAATTTTGATTTTTTCAATAGCTTTGACACAGGGTGCCTCAAAATATGTTAAGAAATTTTTGAGACTAGGAATATTGATTTTGTATAATTTTTGTTTGTTTGAAAGTTACTAAGTAAGGATTTATAATTTATAATACAATTTATAATTTTATGTGTTTTTCCAATTTTAATTTGCCAAAAATGTCGGTTTTAAAAAGAACATTTTTTTCTTTTATTTTTATGATTTAAAGATTTATTATTTACACAAATATATATCTAAATATAAACATAAATAACTGCATTAAAATCGGTAGATGTAGTAGCAACGGCGTCAAAAGTGACACTAAACACCGTTAATTTCACCGTTCATATTCTATAGGTGCCGGGTTACCGTGGCGTTAAGGGCAACTATATAACGGACGCACCTGTTAAGCAAGGGACTGAACTCGATCTGCTACAATAAATGGAAGCTCTAAAGCCGGGCATTCACATACAACGGAAACAGAAACAGAAACCGAATTTCATACAAATTTGACAGCAACGGAAACAGAAACCGAATTTAGAAACAGAAACAGAAACGTAAAATTCGTCTGTTTTGTCTGAAACGGAAACAATTAAAATTTAATTGTTTCAGTACCGAAACTGTCACATGACCAGAAACTGTCACATAATATCAATTATTATTTTGAATTGTGATAACAAAAGCTTTGAATTTTGAATTTAATAAATAGGTTTAATAAATAAAAATTATTTGTTTTTGTTATTCTTCAATTTTATTATTCATAATGGATAACAAATTCACAAACTCAAACAAAATTCCGTTTCCGTTTCTGTTTTATTATTCACCACCGTCAACCAAATTAGAAATAGAAACGGAAACGGAAAATTTTCAGTTTCAGTTTCGGTTTCTGTTTCCGTTGTATGTGAATGCCCGGCTAAAGCGGGTCGTTTGCCCCCCTCAAACAACTAACTTATGACAGGGGTAAATGCGTAACCTAAAGGGCGGTAGTCAAACAAAATTAGCTGCAAGATAAGCAGGTTAATCTTTCCCACACTAGAGCTGCAGCGTTTCAAAGAACTTATATCCTTGAGTAGGCAGAATAATAGTTCATTGGTAAAGTCATCACTGTCTACTGAATCCTTGGAGAGCACCCAAGTACTGATTCAATTAGCTGTAAGGATGAGGATCAGAAGGAACCACAGCGTTTCATCTACTTTGCACGTGTCCAACATTCGCCCTTTCTACGGCAAACTCTTTTGGAACGCACACATAGTTCGAGTAGGGGAGCGAGATTCTTTGGTATCATAACCTACGTATTTTGGTCTTACTATGTCGTCCTGATGTTGTGTTTTTGGTGACAGTTACTGCAACCTAGCCTAACATAAATAACCTAGAAAAAAAAATTGATAGTAAATTTGAAAATAAACTTCAAATTGACACACCCGTTATGATTAAAAGAAAGAAATAAAAACGGAAAATTTATTAATTATTTTACTCAGAATATTATGGAGCCAGGCCCACCCTAGAACAATTTCCTAGTTACGCCAATGAGCGCCGCCGATACGAAAGGCGGTCGTATTGCTTCAAATATTCTGATGAAATCAGTTTTATAAACAAAACACGATCGTTCTTCCAAAAACGCCGTGGGTGCGTATTTTGACAAAATTCATCGTACTATAAGGTGCGCGGCCTCACCGCTTTTAGAAGAATGATTATGTTTCGTTTATAAGATATTCGTGTCTGAGTATTTAACATTCAAATTTCAATTGTTATTGGCCATTGGTAATTTATATAAACTTAAAAGTAAGAACATGCAGGAGAACACAATCTAATTATACCCCACTTATTTGGAGAACCCTGACTGTTTGACCCTGTTTTTTATCTATATCATATTGTACAACTTTACAAGACTTTTTTAAAAACAATAAATTAAAAACAATTCTAAATGTAAAATCCTATAACATATCAAAAGTTTTCTTGATAGTTTTGCTAATTTTTATAAAATGAATGAAAATAATTACGGGAGTAATTTAAATTTTCTGTGCTATTTCCAGTGATTTTATAATAGTGAATGTTTTATGATGGACAAGCAATATTTTCTAATGACACGAACAAATATTTAAGTTATGTAAATATTTTCAAAGTATGTTATGAAAACTTGCTGACAAATTCTTTTCGCTATATGGACTATAATTTTTAATTTATAAAATAGCAAAAATTATATGTTTGGTGGGTTATAATAAAATCTAAAACGTATCCTAAACGTCAATCTTTGTTCATTTTTTTATACAGTCACAGGGAGGGAGAAACTATTATTTTTTTGTGGTAGGTTTTTCTTATAGATTTAAAAGAAGCTCGCAATAATTGTACAATTTTGAATCAAATGAAAAATTTACACACGTTTATGGGTACTGGTAGACATAACTCTTTCTCTCTGAGACAAATAAAGAAAAACAAACAAAAAAAACAAACCAAAAAACGATTCGACATAAGAGGAATCACGTAGGGATTGCAATCCCATGCGGTTTTATGGATCCTGGGACTACGTGACTCATAAATATTGAAACGCGGGATGCCCGGGATCTAAAAAATTGTATAGAAAAACCATCCTTTTCTTTTTTGATGCTGCACGATCTGCTGTCGTTTACAAATTCACTCTCTGAACAGTTACAAAGCAAAGATATAATAATTTCTAGCACAAGCGCTTTAATTAAAACTACTTCCTTGATGCTTAAACAATGCAGAGATGATACTAAATTTAAAATTATTTTTAGCAAATGAAGGGATTGTGCAGAACTTTGCGGCATTCGCTTCGATGAAACAACACCATAAGACAAAGATCTAGCAGACCAACCAAGGTAGCTCAAAAGCATTTTATTTTTATTTCTAAGCCCATGCATTTAAATGCTTTTAAATATATGTGTGTATAAAAATGTGTATGTTATGTTTTACGAAAAAAATCTATTTATGTCATTTAAATTCTCGCTCATTTAAATGTCATTCGTTCCCATATCCGTAAATTAATTTGTTATGAACACTTTCGGGTTGGCTAAAAACAATTTGTTATGTAACGGTGGTATGATTCAAACGAAAAAGAATTTTGGGCTTGACTTTCTCATAAATCGTCGCGTATATATCAACAACTGTGTATATCAACTTGTTGTCATCATCTCTGTTTACGCCTAAATGTCGAGATATTTTTTATGAATGTAAAATTAGATTAACCTGTATTCCGATCTCTCCAAAATCAATTATGCTTCAGTGCAATTTATTTTCCCGCGATCAATTTCCTTTTTACCGCGAAATATGACATTAATGAGATCTGTACAAATTTCTAAAAATTCACTTTCTTCTTGGCGATCAACATAAGCGATTCGATATTTAAAATTAAAGGTGATTATATCATATTTTGGATACTTTTGGATACAGGTGAAATTAATAGTTATATTTTATTTTGTGATTAAATTTATGAAATTAAAAAATACAAAAATAACTTTATGTGCGAATTAATTTTTCATGCGATTATTTAAACTAATATTATATAAACTATTTTTTTGTGATTAAATTTATAAAATTTAGAAATATAAAAACAATTTTTTTTGCGAATTTATTTATGTATTATATGCGATTGATCGAATTTTATATGGAAATTATTATTTTGTGGTTAATTTTATAAAATTTAAAGGACATATAAACAGTTTTATGCAAATTTATTCATTTTTCTTACGAGATTATTTAAAAAGGAAAAACAATATATAAATTTTTTTTTTTTTTTTTTTAATAAAATGTGTTGTGTAATAGGGTTTAGAATATGTGTCACAACAACACATAAATACCTTTTAAGACCTAGGTCTAGACCTGGGTCCCACAACAACTGGCGTTCTGAGGTGTAGATTAACGCTTTTTTTAAACATCTGTGGTTTGAAGCCACCTGAGACTAAGTGTTCCGGCAAACTATTCCATTTGTACGCAGTTCGGACAAAGAAGTCTCTCTGCGATCTGCCAGTATGACAGCGCGGGATCTTTACCGTTTCACTGGTTGCGGCAGCCGATTGCCGAGTGGAACGGGGGTAAGAATAAGTTTGAGGCATGATGCCGCTGATTTCATCTGAGCACTGCTGATGACGATATTTGTAAAAAACAACGAGGTCAGCAACAGTGCGACGATGTTGTAGGGAATCAAGTTGTGATGTCAAAGTTCGATCACCTACAATTCGTATAGCTCGCTTTTGAACAGAGTCCAAGAGGGCCAAGATGGAAACAGAGGCCGCACCCCAAACTTGACAGCAGTACTCCATACAGGGACGAATATAGGACTTATAAACATGGAGCAATTGGTATGGAGTGAAAAATTTTTTGCATCTATTTAGGAGGCCGAGTTTTTTAGACGCGCTTTTTGCCATCGCCATTACATGATCGTTCCAGAGTAGGTCATTTGAAACTGTGACACCCAATAAACGAATGTTTTTACATTCACCTATTGGTTCATCACACATACTAAATAAAATATCTTTGGGGAACTCGGTCTTTAATCTGGAAACAATCAACAGCTGTGTTTTGGTGGAGTTGAAATTGACAAGGTTTTGGTCACCCCAGTCGGCGACTTTATTCAGGTCTTTGTTCACGTTTATGGCAGCGTCTCTCCGGGCAGGATTAATTCGTTCGTGCATTTTACCTTTTGAAGGAAGGGGCTCGAACGACTTGTGCAGAGTACTATCATCTGCAAAACTATTTATTGGGTTGCTGGTGATTTTCAACAATTCGTTGATATAAATCAAAAATAGGGTTGGGGACAATACTGAGCCTTGGGGTACACCAGCGTTAATTAGTTTAGACTCAGAAGAATATCCGTCTAAGGTTACCGAAATGTATCGGTCGGATAGAAAATTTTGAATCAGCTTCACAACATTGGGATGAAAACCGTACGCAACGAGCTTGTTGATTAAGTTGGCATGCCAGACTCGATCGAATGCCTTGGAGATGTCTAAAGCGATAACGTATGTTTCACCACCTTTATCAAGTATGCTGTTCCAACAATGCGCTACATAGTTTAATAGATCGGTAGTTGATCTTTTGTTTCGAAAACCGTATTGGCTGTCGGATATTAAATGATTTTCTTCCAGAAATTTTGAAATATGTGTATTAATATAATGCTCATAGACTTTGGATAGGACCGATAGTAAAGCTATTGGCCTATAATTTGAGATATCGGATTTTGGTCCCTTTTTGGGGACGGGCTGGACATTTGCCAACTTCCAGCACGAGGGAAATATACCAGATTTGTAGGATTGGTAGAATATTTTAGTTAAAGTTGGTGCAAGTTCTTTGGAAAAGGTTTTTAAAATAATGGGTGGAATATTGTCCATTCCTGATGCTTTGTTGATGTTTAACCCCTTTAAAAGTTTAGCGACTATTTTGGGTTTGAAGTGAAGTTCATTCATATTAACTCCTGAAGACTGGATTTGGGGTATTTCTTTAGGAGTTTCCAAAACAGTGGAGTTCAGAGCAAAGCGTTCAGCGAACAAGTTAGCTTTTCTTGCGGGATCATTGACGATTAAATCACCATCAATAATAGGGGGAATAGAAAATTTTGTACCAGAATTTAAAGAATTAATGGCACTGTAGAAACTCTTGTCAGAAACAGACATAGACGTAAGTTTTGAGGCTTTCGCTCTGTCAATTTCGGACTTTTCGTTTGAGATAATCTGATTAGATATTTTGTTGGCCTTTAGATATTGGGATCGATTAGTGGGAGTTTTGTTATGAATCCAAATATTAAATGATCTACGTTTGTTTCTAAGTGCCGTTTTGGCAGCTTTCGAATACAAGTATTTTTGTTTGGGTTTTACTATGGAGAAAGGGACAAATTTATTGATAGCAAATTGGATGGTTTCTGTAAAGTTTTGAGCAGAAACATTTACATTGTCAGTGTAAAAACAATGACGGTCGAAAGGGAAACCATGGAAAAAATTTTGAAGACCACTCTTATCCATTTTTGAGTAGTGAAATATTTTACGGGGTTTGGGAGCTGTAGTTTTAAGTAAATCAGTTTTGATAACTGATGAGATTAAATAATGATCAGAATTTCCAATACTACCTTTCGCAACATCGACACTCGTAATATCTGGCATTGTGGTAAGATAGAGATCTAGTAGAAAACTATTATCACCGCCATTACGGGGAGTGAAAGTCGGGCTTTTTACAATTTGGAATAGGCCCTGAGACGCGGCAAAAATTTCTGCCAGTTTTCCACTATTGTCAACATCGTCGGTCGATTTGGAGAATTCCAACCATGATTTGTTGTGGACGTTGAAGTCACCGGTAACGATAACTTCACAATTAGGGGACTTTGCTCTAATCTCGTCCATAATTTTTGTCAGTATATTAAAAAAGTTTGGGTTACGTTTGTTGGGGGACCGGTATAAAGCTATTGTAAAAAAAGTCATTTCTGGAAGACAAATCTTTAAAACCATTGTATTGAAGCCGTCACCGTGTAGTTCAAAATTTGGAAAGCGCGTGTACGCAACACTCTCATGAATGAATGCGCATACGCCCTGATGGAGTTTGAAAGCTGATTCGAGCCTATATTTGGAATTAAGCGATTCTATAAAGAGAAAATTTTCAGAAACTTGTGTTTCTGTAAGGAATAGAATGTTCGGTTTGTCGTGCTCAAGATGATGTTGCACGTGGTCATGGTTAGCGTTCAATCCGCAGATGTTTTGAACATGTATTTTAAAATTTTTTATTGATTCATATATGTTTTGTCCCTGAAAATTCCGTGGACATGCCGCTTTATGGGCGGGTGGATTGCGCAAATTTGCTTTACCACTTGCAGACTTATTTTTTTTCGGTTGTACTGCCATATATATATCAAAATGTTTATTTTATTTTTTTGTGTTTTATTTTAAAATGCATAACTAAGTAAAAAATCCTATCATACTACAAAATATGACATATGCCAATATTTCATGATAAGATGAAGAAATAATAACAAAATAATAAGTGAAAAACAAATTGTGAGAAATTTGCAGAAAACAAAACAAAACTAAATGCCAATAATCCAGCTGATGCAGCGCACCCCAGACGCACCGCCCACCACCTCAATCGAGGCACAAAGCCCACACATAACTACGTGTTGGTTCGATTCCTCGGAAGAGCTAATGAGCGGTACCGCTACGGAACGCTGCCCAGCTAAGACTGGAAGTGCTGCCGTTGACTAATTAAAGTTCGTCCGCCAGCACCCTAAGATATCATCTTGGCTAATGACATCTCCTGCCATTGCCAGTGGTATGTGATATCTCACGCTAACTCATATGTCAATGGCAGGGACTGGAGTACGCAGGGTAGTCAGACCCGTAGATCAACATTGATCATAATCGATCAAAATCGATCCCTCCTGCGGATATAATAATAATTCTTTTATTTGTTTACAATAAAGAAAACAAACAATTATTTTTTTATTTTTAAGTGATCCTTTTATATTAATAAATTTATGAAATAAACTTAAATAATTATAAACAAACTTATTGAATTATAAATAATTTACAACAAATTTATTGTTTTTATTATTATTAAATAAAAATTATTAGGTGATATGGTAGTATCCATTTGTTAATATTTATAAACTATCTCAAACTATTTCATGGTCCTTCGAGCCGGATTTAACTGGCAAATATTATATCAAAACTATCTACAATAAATTAAAAAAAAAAAAAATATTTATGTGTTTGTAAATTAATGTCACAGTGTGTTAGATATCAAAGTGATTTTAAGTGAAACGAAGAGTGTTATCAATATTAAAATAAGTTTCAATTTTTCTTGTGCGATAATATAGTGCTTTACTCTTCTAAATTTTAAAATGGCGGATATACGTTCAATGCAACGAATCTTAAATAGAGTTAAACAAATTGAAACTTTCGCAAAGGATCTCACTCATGAGTCAGCAGAATCTATTAAAACAAATTTAATATTATTAAAACAGGAATGGGAAGATTACAAAGCGATGTCTGCATTATGTGCTGATACTCCGGACATAATTACATTGCAAGATCAACTTGAGGCTAAATTTTTCAGCATCAAAGGAAAACTCATTAAAGCAGAATTAGGACAAGGACAATCGATACCACCAGTTGATCTTGACGCAAGTCTAACCGAACTAATGGCGAACCAGCGATCATTTTTACAAGAAGTAAGCCATCTAAATAACAGAAGTGATAATGACGTTCGTTTACCTCGCGTCAATATTCCATTTTTTACTGGAATATATGCAGAGTTTCCGTCATTCCGTGATTTATTTGATGCATCAATCAACAATAACGCGAGGATGTCCAAGGTTCATAAGCTCCAATACCTTAAAGGACTGCTGAAAGGAGAACCGTACTCATTAGTGCGACATCTCGCTATCACCGAAGCCAACTATGATGAAGCCTGGAGTATCATCGTAAGCCGATACGATAAGAAGAAACAAGTAGTATTGACACTCCTCAAACAATTTATGGAGCAGCCATCAATTACACAAGTTTCAGCAAAGTCACTTCATTATATGCGAGACACCTCAGATGAGGTACTTAAGGGAATCAAAGTTTTAGGTGAAGGATACCGATCCCGAGATCCATGGTTGATTTACATACTAGTTAATAAGTTTGATCAAACTACAAAGCAAGGGTGGGCTCAACACAGCTATGGTATTGAAAATCCCACAATCGAAAATTTATTGGAATTTTTAGCTAAACAAAGTGACACTTTGGAGGCTTGTGAACCTGCAAAACGTATACCAATCCGCCAGCTTCAAAATCCAAACATAAAAGTTAATCATGCTACTACCAACGTTATCACCTGTATTAAATGTGGCCAAGGACACTATCTACGAAATTGCAGTGAATTTTTACAGCTGTCAGTGCACGAAAGGAGAGGTTTTGTAGCCGAAAATAAACTTTGTTTTATATGTTTATTCAAAAACCATCAATCAACGCATTGCCGATCACGTTTTCGATGCGACATATGCAAAGCAAGGCATCATTCAATTCTGCACACAGAAATGCCTTCCACTTCGGCAAGCAATATAGCTATTAAAAGTGCATCTGAACCTGAAGATTCTCAAACAAGCGATGTTAATGTTGCAACAATGAGTGTTGCCCATGCCATGCCCATCAATGGCTGTACTGCTATTTTACCCACTGCGGTAATAAGAGTACTGGATTCTGCACATCAGTATCAAAATTGTCGAGCTTTGTTGGATTCTGGAGCACAAGCTTCCTTCATTTCTGAATCGTGTGCTAAGCGACTTGGACTGGCACGAACTAAAGCGAATTATTTAATTAAGGGTTTAACATCAGGAACCGAAACGACAAAGGGAAGGCTGTCATTGGAAGCTACATCACTTTACGCAACAAATGAAAATCTTAATATTGATGTTTTGATTTTGAATAAATTGACGGATGGTTTACCAACGCGAGACCTCAGCGATTTAAATTTAGCAAGAATTAAAGGATTAAGGTTAGCTGATCCAGACTTTTATAAGTCACAACCAATAGACATTATAATAGGAGCAGACAAATTCTTCAATATATTAAGAGAAGGTCAAATAAACAATTTAGGCAATAATTTAATAGCACAAAACACAATGTTTGGATGGGTTGTCTCAGGCGAAATAAACAGCGATACGGAAGGGAGTCAATCTACTCGATGGAATTATTTTATTGATCTGAACATTAACGAGACTCTCAAAAAATTTTGGGAAATGGAGGAAATGCCAAATCATGGATCAGTCACCGAAGAGGAAAATAAATGCGAAGAACATTACAAAACTAACTTCACTAGACATAAAAGTGGTAAGTTTATTGTAAAATTGCCATTCAAGGATACTGAAAGCGTTTTGGGTAATTCTTTAAACATTACTCGTAAGCGACTTTGCAATCTACAACAAAGATTACACCGTGATATTCCGCTGAAGAATGAATATATTAAGGTAATGCAAGAATATTTAACGTTGGGTCACATGCAAGAGATTCCGGATCAACAACAGATGATACCAGACGATAAATGTTATTATTTGCCACATCATGCTGTAACCAAAATAGAAAGCTTAACTACGAAGTTACGAGTTGTGTTTGACGGATCAAGCAAAACTACTAATTTGAATTCTATAAATGACATGCTAATGATTGGTCCCAACATACAACCTCCGTTGTGGACAACGTTGAACAAATTCCGTCACAACAAGATTGCACTTACGGCGGACATAGAAAAAATGTACCGTCAAGTTCTTATAGCTGATCAAGACCAAGATTTTCAACGTATTTTGTGGAGAAAAAATTTAAGTGACCCAATAAAACACTATAAGCTCACAACCGTTACCTTTGGAATGGCCAGTTCTTCATTTTTAGCTACACGTTCATTGCTACAAGCTGCATATGATTGCGAAGCAGAATACCCAGAAATCGCAAAGGAAATTTCAAATAAATTTTATATTGACGACTATTTATCGGGAGCAAGTACAATTGAACATGCCAAGCATTTGAAGGAAAAAATAACGCTGTTGCTTGAACAAAGAGGATTTTGCTTAAGAAAATGGCAGTCAAACGCAGCAGAACTGTCAGCACCTATTGCAAGCCCTGAATCTATGGTTACAATTGACGAAACAAATTCGACGGTGAAAATATTAGGGTTACAATGGAATTCTGTAGAAGATTATTTCACCTTTAAAGTAAATTTGCCATTAGAAGCAACCCCTACAAAGCGCACGTTAATATCTAACGCGTCTAAGATATTTGACCCACTTGGCCTTGTTGCACCATCGATTGTTCTAGCGAAAATATTATACCAAAAATTATGGTTAAGAAAATTGGATTGGGATGACCAGTTGCCTGATGATATTGCGATTTTGTGGAATCAACTAAAGGTGGACCTTCCTTACTTAGAGAAACTCAAACTTCAACGTTTTGTGTGCCTGAATAAACTACAATTACATGGTTTTAGTGATGCGAGCGAAAGAGCGTATTCAGCAGTGGTATATGGCAGGTATTTGGATGAACATGGAGATATACACACGACAATCCTTGCCTCTAAATCTAAGGTAGCACCCATTAAACAGATTTCGTTACCTCGGTTAGAATTATGTGGCGCTCATCTTCTTGCAAGGCTGATAAGAGAAGTTAGATCTACTTTTGAAGACCCTTTAGAAGTCTACGCGTGGACCGACTCAACCATTGTTTTAGCATGGCTATCTGACCATCCAACAAAATGGAAAACTTTTGTGGCGAATAGGGTGTCGGATATTCAACAGTTAATGCCAAGAAATCATTGGAATCATGTCAAATCAGCAGACAATCCTGCAGACTATGCATCCAGAGGTGTTATGCCATCCAAACTCTTGACATTACAACAATGGTGGCATGGACCACCATGGTTAACTGAACCAGAAGCGTTGTGGCCAATTGTGAAGAATCAAACTTATTATAATGATACCATTTGCGAAATAAAAGGGGAAATACCATTGTTTCACATTAAAGAAATCGAAAAGGATGAAATATATAGTATGCTGTTAAATAGATTATCTTCTTTCACTAAAATTATTCGTATTTTATGTTATGTAAACAGATACATTCAAAATTTAAAAACGGTAAAGGAAAAAAGAAGAATATCGTTTATAACGATCAGTGAAATCAATGAATGTACCGAACAATTGATAAAATGGGTACAACGGAACGAATACTTCAACGAAATACAGATCCTGTCTAGAAATCGAGAATTGGGAAATGGCAGCAAATTATCCAGTCTGACGCCATTTTTAGACAACAAGGGTATATTACGTGTTGGTGGAAGACTCAAAAAATCAAATTATCCATATGATTTTAAACATCAAATCATTCTGCCAAATTCCCATATCCTCAGCCGAATGATTATTTCCTATTATCATAAAAAATATCTCCATCCTGGTCCATCCCACACATTCTATCTAATCCGCCAATCTTATTGGATTGTGCAAGGTAGAGGCACTATACGAAGCGAAGTGAAGAAGTGTATCCAATGTTTTAAGAGTAGAGCGACTACTGCAAAGCAGCTTATGGGTGATTTACCATCTGTTCGCATCACGCCAGCGAAACCATTTGCAAACTGCGGAATTGACTATGCTGGGCCTATAATGCTAGCCAGCAAACGTGGCAGAGGAGCTAAGATGGTAAAGGGATACATCGCTATTTTTGTATGTATGGTGACCAAGGCGCTACATATTGAAGCTGTCACAGAACTAACCACTGATGCATTCTTAGCTGCATTGAAAAGATTTTCGGCCAGAAGAAATTGTCCCAACAATATATATACCGACAATGGTACCAATTTTATTGGTGCTAACAGACTTCTGAAAGAGGTATACAAATTTCAAAATAAATATATTAACGATTCCCTCATTACAGAATTTTGCGTCGAAAATCAAACAAATTGGCATTTTATACCACCATCGGCCCCTCATTTTGGTGGAATATGGGAGTCTGCTGTCAAATCTGTCAAGTCTCACCTTAATCGTGTTGTTGCAAACGCCCATTTGACATTCGAAGAGATGTCAACACTGTTATGCCAAATAGAAGCTGCATTGAATTCTCGACCGTTATGTCCAATGTCAGAAGACGACGATTGTTTTGAGGTGCTTACTCCAGCACACTTTTTGACGGGCTCATCTATGATTCCAACACCTGATTATGATCTGACCAATACTACATCGACTACATTATCCAGATGGCAGCAAGTTGAAAGGCGTACCCAGAGTTTTTGGAAAAGGTTTCATTTAGACTACATCAACAACCTACAACAAAAACATAAATGGAAAAGCAGTCAAGAAAATATAAAGATTAATGATTTGGTGCTTATTAAGGATGAAAATTTACCACCTTCTAAATGGGCAATGGGAAAAATAATTACCACACATCCAGATGATTATGGAAATGTTCGCACAGTTACAATCAAAACTTCAAACAATACTATAAAAAGACCAATAACCAAGGTCTGCAAACTTCCAATCGAGTAGCTGTATGGTTGACGGACTGTCAACGGCCGGGAATATGTTTACGCCTAAATGTCGAGATATTTTTTATGAATGTAAAATTAGATTAACCTGTATTCCGATCTCTCCAAAATCAATTATGCTTCAGTGCAATTTATTTTCCCGCGATCAATTTACTTTTTACCGCGAAATATGACATTAATGAGATCTGTACAAATTTCTAAAAATTCACTTTCTTCTTGGCGATCAACATAAGCGATTCGATATTTAAAATTAAAGGTGATTATATCATATTTTGGATACTTTTGGATACAGGTGAAATTAATAGTTATATTTTATTTTGTGATTAAATTTATGAAATTAAAAAATACAAAAATAACTTTATGTGCGAATTAATTTTTCATGCGATTATTTAAACTAATATTATATAAACTATTTTTTTGTGATTAAATTTATAAAATTTAGAAATATAAAAACAATTTTTTTTGCGAATTTATTTATGTATTATATGCGATTGATCGAATTTTATATGGAAATTATTATTTTGTGGTTAATTTTATAAAATTTAAAGGACATATAAACAGTTTTATGCAAATTTATTCATTTTTCTTACGAGATTATTTAAAAAGGAAAAACAATATATAAATAATAATAATTCTTTTATTTGTTTACAATAAAGAAAACAAACAATTATTTTTTTATTTTTAAGTGATCCTTTTATATTAATAAATTTATGAAATAAACTTAAATAATTATAAACAAACTTATTGAATTATAAATAATTTACAACAAATTTATTGTTTTTATTATTATTAAATAAAAATTATTAGGTGATATGGTAGTATCCATTTGTTAATATTTATAAACTATCTCAAACTATTTCAATCTCGTTTAGCAATAACATGTCATGACCATTTGTTATTTGGAATTTCGGGTTGGCTTTCAACAAAACGTCATCGGCTCCCATTTCCGTAAAACACTTCCGTAGGGTTGACTGGATTTGAAAACCATTTCTTATGAAACGGTGGTATACTAAAAACTAGAAAAACTTTTGGGTTCACTTTCTTTCGTCATCTTTCGTTTAGCAATAACATGTCATGACCTTTTGTTATGGTCAACGAACTATATGGCCATTTAGGCTGGCAATCTCATGAAAGTTGACGTGAATCAAGTTGACATGTCATGGCTTACTCTACAGTTTTCGTCAACAAACAATGGTGTCAACAAACAACTTTCTCTTTTTTTTATGAAAAATCTGGATCAAGAAGTGGATGGTATGACTTTCAATTGAAAATTGCTAGAACGGCTCATATACAATCGTATCGCACCGATATTAAATGACCAGATCCCAGTCGAACAAGCTGGTTTTCATCCCAATCGCAGTTGCACTGACCAACTGCTTTCTTTAACATCCTACATCGAAGCTGGGTATCAAAAACAATTAAAAACAGGCGTGGTATTCATCGATCTTACTGCAGCATATGACACGGTCTGGCGAATTGGGATTATATTTAAGCTGTTCAATGCCATACCTTGTAGCACCATCTCGCGTTTAATTAACAACATGCTGAGTAATCGTGTATTCAAAGTTCATCTAAATAATTCCTGTAGTAGGTCTAAAATGCTTAACAATGGTTTGCCACAGGCTTCCCTCCTGGCGCCATTACTTTTTCATCTGTACATACATGACATTCCTGACACAACATTAAAGAAATTTGGTTACGCTGATGATTGGACCCTGGCCACTCAAAATAAAGATATGGGTGTCTTGGAGGATTTGCTCTCAACTGACCTGGCAATAATGAATGACTATTTTCGAACGTGGAGCGTATTTCCTAATCTAAGTAAAACCGAGAGCTCTTGTTTCCACTTAAACAACAAACTGGCAAAACACGAACTAGCAGTGTTATTCCTTGAAAAATTTCAAGATTTAAATTATTTTTAAATTTTTTTCTTCAAATATTATTGTTTATTATTATATACTATTACACACCAATTTAAGTTATAAATAGTTTGCTTGAACTAATAATTGAAGATAGTTAGATCAAAGTTTGTTATTCCGGTAAATTACCGGTTAACCGTTTTATAAACTTTTCTTCGAATTACCGGTAATTAAAAATGTCGGTAAATTTGCAAACCCTAATCCATGTTTTGTTTTAGGTAGATTTCATAGAAGAGTCCACCTATTTAAAGTTTAATTTTTAATGTGTCAAATTAATTTTTAATGTGTCAACAAAAACCAAACGCTAAATGAAAAAAATTGGAAATTTAGAGTAAAACTTAGGATTTTCTAACGATGGTGAAAGGCTCATAGTGTTCCTGATTTCTCGACTTTTAAATTTCTCGAGAAAGAAAACTAGAAATACATATTTCTCGAGAAATCTCGAGATCTCGAGAAATATATTTTCTTAGAATTCTTTGTTTATAACGTCAAATTGAAAACCAATGTATCCTTACAATTATTTTTTAACTATGCATATTAAACGAAACAATTTTTTTAATTGTAAATAATAAATTTAATAATTCCGAACAACTTCCATTTACAGGGATTAAGCCCAAATTATCCGATTCAGTGATATTACAATATATTTTAAGATCCATAAATCTTTTGTTGTTGACGTCAGTCCATTCGTCTACTGATATGCTAAACTTTTTGTTACTGTTTTTAATAAATCAATTTTATTTAGCAACTAAAGTTTTTAGTTTCGAAAAACTTAATGATTAGTTCTTTTACATTCGAAGGATTTTTCGGAAAATTATTTGTCGAATAAAGCTGTTTTTTGTAATTCTGTGGAAAGAAAACCCATTAACAGCCACTAATTGAGCAATTACTTTACTCATCGACGGACACTGCCTTGACATGAATTTATCGATATTTTGCATATCACTGTTGATTTGCATATCACTGAATAATTCTTCCACCTGTGCACGACTCTGGCTGTTTTCTTTTCAAAGAATGTATGGCATTGAAATTTCGATCAAGACCAGTAGTTGCAGAACCTTACACAATATCGTTTTACCACAAATATTGCAGTTTTAATGATTCCTTGATTAATTCCTTATTGTTTTTGGTAAAATGTTTCCAGACATCATCGTATTGATTTGGGTAGAAATTTGATGAAAACTTTTAAAGTTTTTAAAACAATTTTGCTTACTATATATATATATATTGTTTCTTGAAATCTTTTTGTTTCTGATTGTTTTGTTCTTCATACAAAATGTCAAACTACTTAGAATGCAAGTGTGCATAAATCTACCTTACCGTAGACATTTCTGAAAAGTGCAAACATTTATATTTTTGATTGTTTTTAGTAAATTCGACGTTTAATTTTTTAAATAAAGGAAACATATTTTTCTCGAGAAAAATAAAAATTTTCTCGAGAAATGGAGATTAGATTTTTGTTAAATTTCTCGAGAAATATTTCTCGAGAAGAAACACTAGGCTCAACAATATAAGCTGTGTTTTATTTGCCCAACCGGAATTCGTATTGAACTGTCAAAAAAAATATTTCAAATAAAACGAACCAAGAATTGGATTGTACACATATTATTTCCTAGAGGTTGGTAGAATTTGTACAGAAAATATAAAATGTAAATGTCAATAAATCAAATGTAAATATCAAAATCCTGATCCATGAGATTTCTATATGGACTTGCATATTTATTAGCATCAAAACAATCAACAAATGTCAAACACCAAATGCCAAATTAGAAAAAATATAAACAAAACTCCATTTACTGACAACCTATAGTGTAAAAAATTGAAACGGTGCGCAGTTGGTGATGAACACGCGAACTAAACCGCTATTCCAGGAGTGCGTTCGATTACTAATGAGATATTAACCATTTAATGAATCATTTAATGAATGACAGATGACAGCGTTCGAGAACTTGAAAAACCGATTTCATTTAAATTTTCATTTAATGAAACCACGCCTCTTTTCATTTAATTTTAAATGCAGTAAATAGCATATTTAAGTTTTAATGAAGTTTTTTATTTAAAAAAATTTCAAATTGAAAACCGTAAAATTTTGTTTTATAATTTTTAAATAATTTAGCAAATTGGGTATTACGAATTAATTGTATTATAATGAATTAAGGAATTAATTTTATATATAATAATTAATTCTCAATTGAAAAATATAAACAAAATGGATGAAAATTTTGAAATTAGTGAGAGATAAAACCAACAGCTCCTATTACCAATTACTGTAATTGATTCACTTCGTGAATCGGATTGGACTTTTATCACTTTGTTTCTGTTCAATATACTGTTAAAACTATACAAATCACAAGCACATCTGATATTCCATCGTTTTTATAGTAGGAAAAAAATAAAAGTTAAAGCAAAGGAGATCACTCCCGCCATCCGGATTGTCCCTACACGGATCTTAAATTTTGGAAATCTCTTATTATTCTTCAATTAGCCTATCATTCTAAAAACTAAGTTGAACCACATAAAAAATTATAAATGCAATACTAATATAAAATTAGACAAATACCTTAAATTAACTTGTTTCTTTTGTTGAAGCTGCTTCAGAGTTTTTTCAGGATTTTCATCTGGATGCCGTTTTAAAACTAATTTCCTGTATGTTTTTTTTCAATTTCTGCGTCTGATGCGGTTTTAGTAACATCAATTATTTCGTAACAATCAACCATTTTTGTATATTGTTTGTGTTAATTTTTCCTTTCTGGTTAGCAATCCCTTATCTTATATGGTGAAGGTAACCTTGACTAATCTTGAAAGCTGAATAACTATGTGGTATCGTTTCTGATTTTGTTAACGTTGAAACTACCACAACCATAAAACCATATGATAACAGTACAAACTCATGTATTATAATTGAACAAACAGCTATTCAAATTGTCGATAAAATATTTTGTCAATAAAGTAACACGACCTTGACGTCCTCACTCTTCATCCACAGGTAAAACAAAACTTAAAATTGTTTTATAATTTTCCATACATTAATTCAAACGAAACAATAGTAATACACTAAAACAATGTTTTGTTTTATCTAATGTTTAATAATAAAAAAAAACTCCTTGAACATTTCGTTTTAAGAACCAAGATCGAATTGCATTTTCAAATATCAAATTGGAAAAATGTGATTTTTCCTTTTTTACATCTCATGATGGCAAAACAAATCGGGTAATATTGAAAAATTCAGCAAAGATTAATAACGACATCTGTTCTTTAGAATTGGAAATAAAATTGAGTACGTTCGTTTGCTTTTTATAGTACATTCGAAATTTAACTAGCAGTTAAGTATTAGAAAATTTTAAAATTATTATTAATGTAAAAATGAACGGAAACTAATGAAATACATTTTTATTGAATTGAAAACAAAGAGGAATTTGGTTTTATTATTGTTTTGCGATTATTGCGATCGTTACACCATGAATTCAAGGTAAAAATCAAGATTTCTACTCTTGAAATCACAAAAACGTCGCCACCCCCTCCATGACAGAAAACCACCGAACTACTTCCACCTATTAAACTGTATCTGGGATCGAGATACCCACAGTCACTGGCGTCAAGACCGATGACCGGTTCCAACACTCATGAAGTCCTTAAGAACTTCACTGAGCATTGAGACCGACCATCCATCCGAACGTCAGCACCATGGACACCCCGATACAACCAGTAAGTATGACCTGAAGATGTGAACCCCAGAGACAACAATCAGCCAGAGGAACAACCCTACCTAACGAAAAGACATCATTCCCTGATGTCTTTCGCATGATGGACTCCAAGATTCTTACCGCTCATATCTGTGCACTCATAGAGTACATTTCCAATCTTAGTCTTAATCATTGCAGGTAAGAACTTTGGAGCCAATTTTGCCGAGAATTTTTTTGTAGCGTCACTCAAATGATGTTGCCGTACAAACACACGTTGTTGTGGTTGAAAAGTCCGTAGTTTAGATCGCAGGTTGTACTGATGTTGCGATTTTTTGAAAGCTGCTTTTAAATTTTGTTGAACCCGGTTCCTGAGCAGAGTCAAATGATCAGAGCGTTCTATTTCCTCACCAGCATCTTCACCAAGCTTGTGTAGTGATCTCAACAAATGGTAAGTATTTCCATCCGATATTGGATGTTGTCCAAATAATAAATAGTACGGTGAGTACTTGGTAGCAGAATGTACTGCAGCCCGCAGTGCATATGCGATTTCACCAATTTGTGAGTCCCACTTGGTATGTTGACCTTTTATGAACGCTCGAATTGCTGCTAGGACTGACCTATTGACCCGCTCTGACGCGTTGCTTTGAGGACTATAGACACCGGTCCTAATGTGTTTAATGCCGAAATCTGACAAAAGACTTTGAAAGTTCCTACTAGTGAACTGTTTACCATTGTCACTGTGCAGAAACTCTGGTACCCCATATGTAAGAAACACTTCATTCCTTAGAAAAGCATTCACCTTCGGTGAAGTTGCGTTTCTAAGTGGTTTCAGTAGTACAAACTTCGTAGCATGATCCAGAACTATCAATAACACCGTATTCCCAAGTGTAGAACGAGGGTACGGTCCCAAAAAATCTATATAGACTCTCTGCCATGGACGTGCTGTTTCGAATTGATATTGCATCGGAGGACGCAATATCTGATTCGTGGCTTTTGTTTGTTTACACGTGTCGCAGGACACAACATAGTTGTGTACCTGTGACGCCATGCCCGGCCAATAATAAAGACGTCGAAGTAATTCTAAAGTCTTTTTAACACCTCCATGAGCAGCAGTACTATCATCATGATGTTTCTGAATCATGTTGGAAGTCATCGGTTTTGGTACCCAGAGCTTCCACACAGGAACATCGTTGGGTATTGCATCAGGTCTTGGCTCAATACGTATGTATAGCTTATCATCCACGACTTTAACTGATGGAAAGTCCTTTGGAGATGATTGAACTTTAGCTATCATATCCGTATATTCGTTGTGCCGATAACCTTCATTGTCGAGTTTAATGTCGTTAATGTGATGTGTTAATGCTTCCGTCAATTCCTCGTGTGTATCGTCATAAAGACGAGATAGAGCATCAGGGACTATATTTTGGGTACCTTTTTGGTGGACAATGGTAAAATCCATATGTTGGAGTTTTAGGCTCCACCTAGCCAGACGACCACTCAAGTCTTTCTGTGACATAAGCCACTTCAGACTTGAGTGATCAGTCACAATCGTAAATCGGTGACCTTCAACATAGCCCCTAAATTTCTTCACACTAAGAATTGCCGCAAGACATTCAAGCTCAGAAACTGAATAGTTTCGTTGAGCTTTATTAAGTTTTTTCGACATGAAGGCTATCGGACACTCTTGTCCGTCAGTATCAACCTGATACAGTACACTACCTATCCCTGTCAGACTCGCATCGCATCTAATAAAGAACTCTTTATTATAGTCAGGGTTTACTAATACTGGTGCTGTAGTCAGCAATCGTTTTAAATTTTCGAAAGCAGCCTGCGCTTCCAATGTCCATTTCAATTTCCCAGAACTTTTCTTTAATAAATCCGTAATCGGTGATACCACGCTTGCATAGTTTGGTATGAAACGTTGGTACCAACCAGCCATTCCTAAAAGACGTCGTATTTGTTTTACTGTAGATGGAGCTGGGTACTCTGCTACAGCTCTTACCTTGTCAGGGTCTGTTCGAAGACCATCTTCACCAACTAAAAATCCCAAGTATTTCACCTCTCTCAGAACAAATTTACTTTTCTTGAGGTTTATTGTTAACCCAGCCGCTCTTAACAATGAAGAGACTTTGGACAGCAACTCCATATGTTCCTGGAACGTGGAAGAGACTACCAATAGATCATCTAAATAAACAAAGACATTTTCGTGATATTGATGTGGTATCACTTTGTGCATTAGCCGACACATTGTCTGGGGAGCATTGCACAATCCAAAGGGCATAACCCGGAATTGATACAATGGACGACCAGGCACTGTGAAGGCTGTCTTGTCTCTAGATGCTTCTGCCAGAGGAATCTGCCAGAAAGCATCTTTGAGATCAATACTTGAAATGTACTTTGTGCTATTTAGACGACCTAGTAAGCCATCAATCAAGGGAAGTGGGTAAGCGTCCTTTTTCGTTAGTGAATTGACACGACGGCTATCAATACATAATCTGTTTTTACCAGATTCTTTTTGTACCAAAACCACTGGCGAGCACCAAGAACTGTTACTCTCTTCGATCACGCCCATTTGAAGCATTCGGTCAAGTTCGGCATAAACCTTTAGTTGAACAGCCGGCGATGTGGGATAGTGCCTCTGTTTAACAGGTGCATTATCACCAACATCGATGACATGTTCAACCAAAGAAGTCTTTCCGAGTCCAGACACTTCAAATGACGGGAAAGAATCCTTGATCATATCCAGTTCATGTTGCTGATCAGTGGTGAGGTTATGTGTATTAAAAGTTTGTAGCTCTGTGCGAGTCAGTTCATTAACAAATAAAGGAACAATACCAAATTTCTCCCAGAAATCTATGCCCAGGTAGAGCTCTTCTCGTAATCCAGGAACTATATGGAACCGCATTGGTTTAGTGGAGCCATTCACAGTTATTGGAATTTCTATCTAACCCAAAATTTTATTTGCAGTACCATCCGCCGTACGAATACACGAAGTGTACTTACGGTAAGTTGTACCTGCTGATTCCAATAATTCCAAGGAATTTCTTCCAAGTATTGTGATTGACGCTCCACTATCCAATAATCCTGAAATGTGTTTGTCCAAAATCTTAATTGTTAATCGCGGCCGAGGATCCTTTGTTTCTGAAAGGATAGATGAAATACAAGCTTTACGAAATAATTTCCTCATCCTCCAATATCTAATGTTACGTTCCAGACGTCTAAAATACGTTCGATGTAATGATGGGAAATTAAATGTATTAGGTGATTTTATTCTGGTTTCCTGAGTGGTGATCGATCGTCCTGCGTTGCTACATCTCTCGTCGTTTTCTTCGGGCTCAAAGGATGTTGAACCGAGGGTACCATCCCCGAAGCATGTACTCTCGGACGGTAGTTTACCGACGGGTGACAATATGAACAATTTGCATATATAACGTCCGGCTTGTTACATTTCCAGCAGTGCAATTTTATCCGATTCTTAGAGCAATCAGGAGCTCGATGACCGTTTACTCCACATCTGAAACACACTATTGGTTGTCTAGACATTGATGGACCAGGTTGACTGTTATCTGATGTTATGCCAGGTCGCTGCAATATCCGTCTCTGTGTTGAATCCACCGCTTCAATATACCCATGTTGTTCTGGTTCAGCATCCACCTCATAATCATCCATCTGTTGTACCTCGCTAATTCTTAAATTTGATGTTCTAGTTGGAACTGGTGTGGACCACAAACGTTCAAACTTCTGACACAAAGTCCGAAGTTCATCAATAGAATGTATTGTTGCTGCAAGTGTAGCATTTTTGAGCTCCACACTCAGTCCCTCCCGAGCAATCTCTAGCATTTCACGGTCAGCAAATGGACGTGCTAAGCGACGGTTTAACGAACCAATCTCCACTAGATATTCGTATACGCTCTCCTTTGACTTTTGTTTGCGGTTCAGAAGAACGCGCAAGATCGCCTTATCATCAGTGAGCGTACCGAAGGTTTGTAGGAGTCCCTCCCTTAGCACTGGATAGGTCACCACCTCATATTCATGAGTTAAGTTCAAATAGTATCTGTCGGCAGCCCCCTTGAGATACCGTGGAACGATAGACCTAAGGTCGTCCCAATTCACGCGGTCCCTCCTGGCAGCCGCCTCAACTCTGTGAAGAGTGACCATCTCCTGTGAAGGTTGGAACCCAATTTGAGTCATAACGACTCAAATTGTTCCCACGAACCCCTCGGTACTCCACTGGTGCTAACGCTGGAGCCGCGTCACGCCATACCTGAGGAGGTTGGTTGTATGGTGGTGGTGCTGTTAGTGGAGCTTGTGGATAATTTAATGATTGTTGTTGTACCAATGCTGGATTGTTGTGTATGTGTTCAGCTTGGAAAGATGGACCCAATAGTGGTATTGCAAGGTCCTCTGCTCTCAAACCTGATTGCTGAAAATAAGCCGGTGGTAATTGATCCGACCGTCTCTGTTGTTGATGGTCTGTACGATTCAGACTATTTATTGTCTCAGTTATTGGCTGTACTGGGATCGGTGTGGATCTCTCACCTGGTCGAAAAGCAGGTGAAGCAGATGGAGCAGATGATACTCCTGGTTTATTCTGTATAATTGGACGTGTTGACAGTGATCCTATTATATCCCAAGCGCGTGACAATTGCGAGATAGCGTAGGTACGGGCTTCTTGCAAGTCATTGCGAGGACCCAACCTATTCATCCTACCTGTATAATGCAACACTCGATTCGCCAAACCATCTAAGAAGATCTGATTAACCGGTGGTTGAAGTCGACGTACCTGATCTAAAACAACTTGTGCTGCCTGCACCACCGTTTGAGACTCAGCTACCAAGTCTCTCGCATGAGATACCATTACTGGAACTGCACCATGATTTACGTGGTTTCGCAGTTCCTCTGCCCAATTGACCCCTCTAAAATCCACACCCCGAACCAGACATTCGATCTGCAGTTCACTGGATTCCAAACCATAGAACGGATAGTCCACGCCAATGTGACTTGACATTTTGATGGTAAAATTTATAAAATCCAGAATTCACAAAAAAAACGTCAACACCAATAATAAAACCAATTCCAACTAGAAAAAAGGTGGAGTTAATTCGCCCGGAAAAATTCGTCCGATGGAAGTTGTAAAACGCAAAGAAATGAAAAAAAAACAACGAACGCCCCAATTCAAAAAAAACACAAAAACCTTTTTGTAAAAACACCCTTTGTAAAGGAACAAAAAGGAAAGACCACCGTCGTACCCAATCTTTGCTGAATCTTTTACAAAAGTTCCTAAAATATTGTATGTGTAAAAATATAATTTATTTATTTAATTTCAGATATACTGAAATATATATATATACCTAAAATTAGTTATTGACGATAGCACCCCTAAGAATATTTATTTATTTTTAAAAGAAAATTGAAAAATAAAAATATTTAGAAGAATGTTTATTTATTGGATGCACCGTCCTAACTTTGAAATATTGATTTATTTTTTTAAAAAAAAATAAAAAATATTTATTTATATCTTGATGTATTGTGTAATTAAAAAAATTATTTATTTAGTTACCTAAAACTATTTAAATTACGAAAAAAAATTATTTATTTACCTAAAATTATTTTAATTAACGAAAATTTAATTTATTTAATAAAAATTTTATTTATTTAATTTTTGAAAAATTTGTTTGATTTATTTTATTTTTATTTAATATAATAAGAGATTCCCAAAATCAAGATTCGTCTGGAGACAATTTAAAAAGTAAGTATGGTTACAATATCCATTTCATTTAAATTTGAAATATCGCGTTCGCGAGCCCACTCCAACAATGCATGTGAGAACTGACTAGAAAAGCCCCTAACGACCAGATTCTACAGAACAGTTTCTCCCCAACCTAATAAAACAATCACAACTGTCACGATTAGACACTAGGTCCATTTCTACTGACCCAGTTGTGCTTGTTTAACCTAAAAATAAATTACACTAAACCTAATGCGAGAGTTGAAGAACGCTCCCGAGCACCAGACTTCAAATCCTAAACTCTATGAAAAATTGTTCTATTGTAAAAGCTAAGTGGAAAAATGGAAAAGTTTTTGAATTTGTATGAGGTGAAGCCTCTGATCCTGAAAGCAAAGTACAATTGGTTCTTCTCTTCATTACACCGAAGAAGCCTCTGAGCAAAGAATGGTACTACTGGTTTGCACCTAAGTACAAACACAGCAACACCACTCCTCGTCCCTGAGGACTTCCTCGCTGAATAAAGAGAAGAAACCAATGTTCTTCGATCGCATAACCCCGATGGTCATAGGCGATCTAAGAACGACATCAATGTTAAGGGGATAAGCCCCATGGATGGCTTGTTAGGCCTACCGCTGAGAGAAAGATATTAATTATAACCTTATACAATACCATATATATATATAAAAACACCAATAATTGGTTTTCCAAAAGAAATTCAAAAAAAAAATTAATCACCAATAAAAAATTGAAAATACAAAAAATATATCCTGCACACACCCATATCATGTTCAATGAGCGAATTCAACGAACCATTGTACTTGTATTTGTATACAATAACCTATTTACAACTATGTACAAGAATATTTACAATATGTACAACCCTGTACATTGACAGTACCAAAAAATATTTACAAAATATGTACAATGTCATTCCAAAATATGTACACGATTATATACAAAAATATGTACAATGAAAATATGTACAATATTATTCCATAAAAAAAAATATGTACAATGAAAATATGTACAATATTATTCCATAAAAAAAAATATGTACAATGAAAATTACATTGGAACTATATACAAAAAAAATTATTTACAAAAATATTTACAAATATGTACAATATGTACAAAAACAAATTCAAATGACAGCACAAAAAAACAATCTCCAAAAAAAATTGCTGTCCCAAAACGGTTTTTTTTCAAACAAGCAAAAAAAAATGCATAAGCTTAGCTTATCCAACAACCAGGGACAGGAGCCTCCTGTGGTCCAATCCACTCCTCTACCTGTAGCGTGGTCGGTGAGATGGAGACCTCCTCGACCACCTCAACCACTTGAGTATCCTTGGTCGAGGAAGACCCCATCTCCACGACCAAGCGACTCTCTTCCTTCCTCTTCTTATTCCTTTCCCTCTTCTTCAGGGTCGATTTCCTATTCCTGGAGATCCTCCTCCTTTCACGCCAGCCCACACTCGGCTCTGACAGAGGGAGATCCTGGATCAGCTGTTCCAGGAGGTCTCCAACTATCTGTTCCGAATGTGGATCTGGCTCTCCTCGATCCCCAGGTCTCGTTCTCTGTAGAACAGGTCTGTAGACCCGTCCCACCTCCTTCTCCCTATTTCCCCTTTGTATAATCTGGACGCCGTTGAAGAGAGACCGAACCGCTACCACGTCTTCATCATTAAAGGCTGCCTGCCCCTGTTGTCTTTTACAATACATATTGAAAAATTCAAAAAAAATTTTAATAATAAAATATTTCCTCTGTATATATATAATCTATATATACACGAAAAAGGTATACATATAAAAAAACCACGCTGGTTCTCCCAACAAAAAATATTATCAACAAAAAAAATATTCTTTTCAACCAAAACAAAACTAAGCTGGTTTTTCCAGAAAATTTTGACCACACAAACCAAAACTGGTTTTCAAAAATCGCGCTAAGAATATATAATTAAAATTGCGCCAAAAATATGACTCATAACTAACCGTTATATCAAAAAAAAATTAACCGTAATCTCGGTTATCATTAACAAAAGCCAGGTTTTTGTTTCGGCCCACGTATGTAATTGATTCACTTCGTGAATCGGATTGGACTTTTATCACTTTGTTTCTGTTCAATATACTGTTAAAACTATACAAATCACAAGCACATCTGATATTCCATCGTTTTTATAGTAGGAAAAAAATAAAAGTTAAAGCAAAGGAGATCACTCCCGCCATCCGGATTGTCCCTACACGGATCTTAAATTTTGGAAATCTCTTATTATTCTTCAATTAGCCTATCATTCTAAAAACTAAGTTGAACCACATAAAAAATTATAAATGCAATACTAATATAAAATTAGACAAATGCCTTAAATTAACTTGTTTCTTTTGTTGAAGCTGCTTCAGAGTTTTTTCAGGATTTTCATCTGGATGCCGTTTTAAAACTAATTTCCTGTATGTTTTTTTTCAATTTCTGCGTCTGATGCGGTTTTAGTAACATCAATTATTTCGTAACAATCAACCATTTTTGTATATTGTTTGTGTTAATTTTTCCTTTCTGGTTAGCAATCCCTTATCTTATATGGTGAAGGTAACCTTGACTAATCTTGAAAGCTGAATAACTATGTGGTATCGTTTCTGATTTTGTTAACGTTGAAACTACCACAACCATAAAACCATATGATAACAGTACAAACTCATGTATTATAATTGAACAAACAGCTATTCAAATTGTCGATAAAATATTTTGTCAATAAAGTAACACGACCTTGACGTCCTCACTCTTCATCCACAGGTAAAACAAAACTTAAAATTGTTTTATAATTTTCCATATATTAATTCAAACGAAACAATAGTAATACACTAAAACAATGTTTTGTTTTATCTAATGTTTAATAATAAAAAAAAACTCCTTGAACATTTCGTTTTAAGAACCAAGATCGAATTGCATTTTCAAATATCAAATTGGAAAAATGTGATTTTTCCTTTTTTACATCTCATGATGCCAAAACAAATCGGGTAATATTGAAAAATTCAGCAAAGATTAATAACGACATCTGTTCTTTAGAATTGGAAATAAAATTGAGTACGTTCGTTTGCTTTTTATAGTACATTCGAAATTTAACTAGCAGTTAAGTATTAGAAAATTTTAAAATTATTATTAATGTAAAAATGAACGGAAACTAATGAAATACATTTTTATTGAATTGAAAACAAAGAGGAATTTGGTTTTATTATTGTTTTGCGATTATTGCGATCGTTACATTACATTTAACGATTGAAAATAAAATTAATGAATAAGTTTTTGCAATCAATTCAATCACCAGTCTCAAACTGCAGATTCCTTAAAGTTTTCGAGTTAGTTATAATCTTAAAATTGAATTTGTTTTTGAAAATTTTTAAAATAAATTTAATTACGACGGAAGTAATTGAAAAATAATGCATTAACAAGGAGTAAGATTTTAATTTGATTATAACTTTTATACTCCAACATTTCGTTTATTTATTCATAGAAGTGTCAAAATTTTTCAAATTTGACATTATATGCATTAAATGAAATTCGTTCGAATACTAAATGAACATCGCGTTTTTTGATTGGTTCATTAAATATTTAATGAAAATGAAATCTCATTAAGTTCTCGAACGCACTCCAGATTTTCAAAACCAACAATTTGTGAGTTTTGACATTTTGGAATTGAATACATGTAATTGTTAGTGAAATTTGGCAAATAAAACACGCCTATAGGCAATGTTTGTGGAACTTCAAAGTCCTTAGTTCCTTAGAAAATGTCCTTAGAATATTGAGAAATAAACCAATAATATAAAAACCAAACTTTTATCTAATAATAATGTTAACCGACTTACCTGTTTTCAATGATTTACATATTTCCGACTAGTTCCGTGATTCGATTCGTTTCTTTTAGCACACCAAAGACACAAACCAACTTTTTTAATAGCACAATTTTTTTATATTAATTCTACAAGGAAACCAATTTAAGAAAATCAACGCAATATGAACAATTGATCACTTGTTATCGTATTGCAATTGAATTTCGGACACAAATTTAAAATTTTAACCACTTTTTAACGCAAACACAATCAAACTAAAAGATTATATACTTTAATGCTTTTTTGCACTATTTTTCTAACACTATATTTTATTATTAAAACCACAACGACCGAATCCGAATAAATTATCCATAAATTTTTATTCAATTAAATGAAATTAAATATTATTAATTAAATGAAATCAAACTTTTACACATGTTTTAATTTTAATAATAAGTTTAATTAAAATTAAAACTTATTCCCGACGAAACGCGCACAAATTTGTTTTCAACTGACGCTTCATTTCGATTTAAAGAACGATATAATTTCATACACTGTAAATTTTTAGTTTATAAACATTTTCATGCAACTCTCATCGAAAAGTTGTACACATAAATTGAACGAATCTTGTTGTAAACACAAATAATTACAAATAAATAATAATAAATAAATGGCGTCTTGTTTGTTTACTGATTTTAAAGATTTGTAAATGCATTTGTGTAAATTTATTGTATTTGCAACTTGATCTACCAAAAAATCTAGATTCAGAAAAAATATTTTCAGATCAAAACAAGAGCAATTTTTTGTACAAAAAGAATACGAAATGCAAAAAAAAGTGATCTGACAGCTGCTTTTTTTGCTCTTAGATCACTTTTTTTGTCAAAAAGAAAACGACATAAGTTCCAGTTGAAAAATATTTTGTGCAAAATCATTTTTGCACATTTTTGACATCACTTTTGCGGAAAAAAAGTTTTATGTGGTTTTCTTTTGACTTTTCTAAATCAATTTATAAATTCGGGTCTGAAAAGAACAAAAAACAAAAGTTGATGTGAAATATGTTTGTATTAGTGATATTTAAATGGCGGTTGTCTACTTTTAAATTTAAAAAATTTCGTATAATAGCATATTCTGCAATTGCGTATTGAAATATTTATATTAGTTTCAATTTTTATAAAAATATTAAATTTTTCGTCAAGTGACGTATTTATTTATAATTTTTATTATTATTGTATAAAATAGAATAAAATAAAAATATAATTTTCCTAAACGCGTTTCGACAAATTTACTGTCATTATCAATAGGAGAGTTAAAACTAAACTTATACTAAGTTTACACCAGTATCTAATTTGCTACGTATCAAATTTGCTAGCCATTTTCACCATTATACTTTTTAAATTTGATACGGTGATGTAAACTCTTATTAATTAGGTATGACATATTAATTTTTAGCGGGTCCTTTTCATTGTTAATTTTTTGGTTAGGAAAAAATAATTTCCATATATATTTTTTCTAAAAAACTGAAAACATTTATTATATTAATGCCAAAATTTATTTTACTTTTAATTTCAGCAAAAAAATCACATCAAACATAAATATATATTTATAAAATAAGTTGATTTATTTTTATTTTAAATGTCATACCTAATTTTAGTGTTCACACCGTAAAAATAATACCTATTTGCTACGTACCTAATTTGATACGTAGCAAATCGTCCTACCAAATATTTGGTACGTACTTTTTTGATAACTGTTTACATCGACCATAGTCGACCTAATAAGTATAGTATCTACCTATTAGATCCTGGTGTAAACTTAGTATTAATATTACGAAAATTATTTATTGTGGTGAAGGATTAGTTTTGAATTTTATTGCCGTTTCGTAGAGTTCGTTGTTTTTTATGGTTAGTTTGTCATTTAACAATATGTTGTTGTCTCTTTTTGATGTTTTGTATATATGGAATTCTTCGACGGTGTCCATAAGCTTCCCCTTTTGACATTTTTTAATTACTTCGACGTCTACTTCAAAATTGTTTGTGTGTGTGTGTGTTGTTCGGTAATTAGATGGGCTGCAAAGTTTGATTGGTTGTTGTTGGTATTGTTGCTAGGTAGGTGTTCCTTGTACCTTTTTATTAGTTTTCTACCTGATTGGCCTATGTAGAATTTTTCGCAGGTATTGCATTTTAATTTGTAGATGCCGGTTGAATTTTTATTGTCTATCTCTGGATTGTTCTTTAATTTATTTTTGATGTTGTTGTTTGTTTTGAATGAGACTTTGTAATTGTATTTTCTGAAGAGATTTTTGATGTCGTGTGGTATGAAGTTGGGGTATTCGGCTGGTATGTATTGTGTGTTGTTTTCATCTTCTGTTTTTAACAATTTTGAGAGGCTGTTCTTTTTCTTTTTTTGTTTTTTTATTAATTTATCTATCATCTTGGTGTCATATCCATTGGCTGATGCGATTTGTTTGATAGTCCTAATTTCTTGGTTGTAATCCTGTTTGTTCATTGGTATGGTGAGTAGACGGTGGACGAAGCTGTTATATGCTGCTATTTTGTGTTCTTGTGGATGATGTGAGGTAGCGTGTATTGTGACGTCACTTGTAGTTGGTTTTCTATATATACTAAATTGAAGTCTATCTTTATTTTTGGTGATGTTTAGGTCCAAAAAATTAATTTTATTGTTGTTCTCAATTTCACAAGTGAACTGGATTCTTTTATCTATTTTATTGATATTGTTGCAGAATGTTTTAATTTGTCTTTTATTGCCTTTGTATATCACGAAAGTATCGTCTACATATCTGCTATATGATATAATCTTGTTGTGTTGCTTGTTGTACTCTGGACTGCATATAAATTTATTTTCATAGTAATTTAAAAATATTTCGGCCATCAATCCCGACAGTGGTGAACCCATAGCTAATTCTTGATCTTGAGAGTAGTACTCATTGTTAAACGAGAAATAATTTTGTGCAAGTATGGTTTTGAGGAGTTGTTCTATTTCGTAGATTTGGTTGTTGGTTAGTTTGTTGTGATCTTTTAGTTGGTTGACGGTTAATTCTATGGCTTTTTCGACAGGAATATTGGTATACATGTTCGTGACATCTAGTGATAACATTGTGTAATCTTGTTCTTTTTGTATGTTTGACACTTTTTGGATAAATTCAGTGTGGTTTTTGATGCTATGGTTGTTCTTGATGTTTATATTGTTTTTTATTGTTTTTTATTATTTTTTCTAGTTTTAGCGATAGTTTGTAACTTGGAGCGGTGGTGAAGTTTATCAGTGGTCTGATTGGTGTGTTTTGTTTATGGATTTTAGGTAATCCTGTGAATACGGGTGCGATTGGGTTGATCTGTTTGAGATGGTTGTTGTATTTGTTTTTGAATAAGTTATTGCATTGATTAATTGTGCTGTTTATTATTTTGTTGTATGCTTCTGTAGGATCTTTATCTAATTTTCTGATGTTATTGTTGTGTATGAAATCTAGTGATTTTGTGATGTAATCTTCTTCATATAATATTACTGCGGTGTTGCCTTTATCAGCTTTAGTCAAGATGGCTTTATCCTTTTTTAATTTTGCTTTGATTTTGTTTATTGTCACTTTTTCCTGTTTATATTGTTTTTTGATATTCCTGTATAATTTGCTACCTGATTTAATATTTCTTTTGATTTTATTGTTAAGTAATGCTCTGATCTCGTTTTGTGTTTGGGTATCTTTTACATGTTTTATTGTTTTTTCGATGTTGATGACTTCGTTTTCTAAGTCGTTTTTGATATTACCGGTGTTGCTGATGTTATATTTTAATCCTTTGTTCAAGATTATTTCTTCGTCTTCGTTGAACTCTATTTGGGTATTGTTGATGAATCTTGGATAAAACTTGTGTTCGTTTACTGAGACTTGTGTTCTTTGGAGATTGTTGGTTGGATTCGCATGTTGTAACAACTTTTCAATTTTCTTATTTTGTTGCGATGTGATTTTGTTCTCGAGTCTTTGTGTTTTCATGTGTATGAAGTCCATGACATCGTTGATGATTATTTGGCTGATTTCATTGAAAAGTTGAAGGTGAAGAACTTCACCACCGCTCCAAGTTACAAACTATCGCTAAAACTAGAAAAAATAATAAAAAGCAATATAAACATCAAGAACAACCATAGCATCAAAAACCACACTGAATTTATCCAAAAAGTGTCAAACATACAAATAGAACAAGATTACACAATGTTATCACTAGATGTCACGAACATGTATACCAATATTCCTGTCGAAAAAGCCATAGAATTAACCGTCAAACAACTAAAAGATCACAACAAACTAACCAACAACCAAATCTACGAAATAGAACAACTCCTCAAAACCATACTTGCACAAAATTATTTCTCGTTTAACAATGAGTACTACTCTCAAGATCAAGGATTAGCTATGGGTTCACCACTGTCGGGATTGATGGCCGAAATATTTTTAAATTACTATGAAAATAAATTTATATGCAGTCCAAAGTACAACAAGCAACACAACAAGATTATATCATATAGCAGATATGTAGACGATACTTTCGTGATATACAAAGGCAATAAAAGACAAATTAAAACATTCTGCAACAATATCAATAAAATAGATAAAAGAATCCAGTTCACTTGTGAAATTGAGAACAACAATAAAATTAATTTTTTGGACCTAAACATCACCAAAAATAAAGATAGACTTCAATTTAGTATATATAGAAAACCAACTACAAGTGACGTCACAATACACGCTACCTCACATCATCCACAAGAACACAAAATAGCAGCATATAACAGCTTCGTCCACAGTCTACTCACCATACCAATGAACAAACAGGATTACAACCAAGAAATTAGGACTATCAAACAAATCGCATCAGCCAATGGATATGACACAAAGATGATAGATAAATTAATAAAAAAACAAAAAAAGAAAAAGAACAGCCTCTCAAAATTGTTAAAAACAGAAGATGAAAACAACACACAATACATACCAGCCGAATACCCCAACTTCATACCACACGACATCAAAAATCTCTTCAGAAAATACAATTACAACGTCTCATTCAAAACAAACAACAACATCAAAAATAAATTAAAGAACAATCCAGAGATAGACAATAAAAATTCAACCGGCATCTACAAATTAAAATGCAATACCTGCGAAAAATTCTACATAGGCCAATCAGGTAGAAAACTAATAAAAAGGTACAAGGAACACCTACCTAGCAACAATACCAACAACAACCAATCAAACTTTGCAGCCCATCTAATTACCGAACAACACACACACACACAAACAATTTTGAAGTAGACGTCGAAGTAATTAAAAAACGTCAAAAAGGGAAGCTTATGGACACCGTCGAAGAATTCCATATATACAAAACATCAAAAAGAGACAACAACATATTGTTAAATGACAAACTAACCATAAAAAACAACAAACTCTACGAAACGGCAATAAAATTCCAAACTAATCCTTCACCACAATAAATAATTTTCGTAATATTAAGTTTAGTTTTAACTCTCCTATTGATAATGACAGTAAATTTGTCGAAACGCGTTTAGGAAAATTATATTTTTATTTTATTCATTTTATACAATAATAATAAAAATTATAAATAAATACGTCACTTGACGAAAAATTTAATATTTGTATTTTATAAAAATTAATATCAGTGACGCGAAAAACAAAAAACACTCCAAATGGCCAACAACCATCCAGGAAACTACAATTTTAGTTTCAATTAGTTTGTAAATAAAATAATTTTGTTTTATTCATTCATATTTGTTTTCAATTTAAATTACTTCATTTTAGAGAAAAGCGTCTTCGTTTTTTTCTTTGATGCATCTTATTTCATCCACCCAATGAAATATAATATTTTAATTCTAATAAATCCATTTTAGAGTTTTTTATTAGGAGTTATTTTATTAAATGTTAGTTACATTATTGTATCTTCTTATATATTAATACGCTAGATTAAAACTTTGTGGAGTATAAGGCTTTTTTATTCGCAGATGGATTCAATTCAAATTTTCACAGCTAACTGATATTAGTGTAACCTATATTGGGATCCGGATTCAAACAAATCGGATCATAAATAAAAAAGTTATTATATACGGAAAACTTTTTCTATACATATGCATTATAAGTTTACATACATATAAAAATATATTTGCTATCGAACAACGAACTTTATTTTGTTATTCTTTTTTATATTTAATTTTTTCTCAGCTGTTAGTATATTTATTTCTTTGAATGTGAATAAACGTACATATTGTTTTTCTATGTTTTAAATTTCATTTCGAATTTTTTCTTATGCGTAAGATAGGTTTTGAGTTAGATCGTGTGAATCCTTTTGTTCGTTCTTTTAAATCAATGCATGAATTTTGTGAAAGACCTGAGAATGTTACTGCTGATGTGTCAATGGTTATAAAAGTTAACAGAGAATGTGATATTCGTCGTTTTAATGATGCTGTTCAAACTGATGTGGTTGCTATTTTTAAAAATGATGAATTTTGTTAAATTTGTCAGATGAAGATAGAATTGATGGAAATGAAATGATTAATAAATTTGTATGTACTGAAATCCCTGATCCCATTCTTTTTCCTAAATTACATGAATATGTGAAACGTCATATGATGCATGAACCATGTGGTGCTCTAAATCCCAATTCTGTTTGTATGAGAGTGGTAAATGTAGTAATAATTTTCCAAAACCTTTTTCTGAAAATATTAAAGAATATGTGAATGGTTATCCTTTGTACCGTCGACGTGATAATGGTATGAGTGTTGATGTACGTGGTGCATCTCTTGATAATAGATATGTTGTTCCGTATAATATTTATCTTCTTGCAAAATTTAATTGTCATATTAACGTGGAAATATGTACGACTGTTAAAAGTGTGAAATATGTTTACAAGTATGTATATAAAGAGTATGATTCTGCCAATGTTGAATTGAGAGTGAATGGAGAGAATGCAGTGAATAATGATGATGCGATTGTGGAAATGAAATTCAAGATTTTTTGAATGGACGGTATGTTGGTTCGACTGAAGCTGCTTGGCGCATATTTGAATTTCCAATGCATTTTCAATCTCATACAATTATTCGACTTGATTGTCATTTGCCTAATAGACAAAATGTTTATATCAGGAATGGTAATGTGGCTGGCACAGTCGCAAATGTATCAAGAACAAAATTGTTAGCATTTTTCCATTTGAATTCCATTGATAATTTAGCTAATGAGTTTTTGTATACAGAATTAATTATGTTTGGTATGACCAAAGTAAATCGTGGAAAAGAAGACAACGTGGGGCTGATAAAGTTGTTGCTCGATTATATATGGTTACTCCAAAAGATATAGAATTGTTTCATATGCGTTTACTTCTGTTGCATGTTCGTGGTCCAAAATCTTTTTTTTGATCTACGTATGTATGAAGGTGTACCCTACCCTACTTTTGTTGCAGCATGTGAAGCTCGAGGTATTGCAACAAATGATAATGAATAGCGTGAATGTTTACTTGAAGCTTCAGAAATTCAATCACCAAAACAGTTTCGTCAATTATTTGCATTTATCTGTGGTTTGAATGTTCCTCCGAATGCTTTAGCTTTTTTTCTTGACAGCTCATGCAGGTTGTGGCAAAACTTTTGTTCAAACGGCAATCATTCATAAATTTAATTCACTAAATCTTTCGTGTATTGTAACTGCCTTCAGTGGTATTGCATCAACTCTTTTGATTGGGGGGCGAACTTTGCATAATGTTTTCAAATTACCAATTCCATTATTAGAGAATTCAATGCCAAATATAACTCCAAACAGTGTACATGGCACATATATTAATAATGCATCAATCATTATTATAGATGAAATTTCAATGTGTTCTATTCATGCTTTAAAATTAACTAGGAAGGCCCGGCGTGCTTCGCTACGCTTACAAATAAAGTTTTTGCGTAGACATTTTGTTGACGTAGAAGCAATGATTTCAAAAAGTGGTAACGAGAAATGCTAGCATATAATTTTTAATTTTTCTTTTTAAATATATGAATGAAAAATAATCAGAACTCTAGCTGATCAGTTCGGATATATGAAAAATTAGCGATCAAATAAGTTAGAGATAAAATAAGCTTACTTGAAAACTTATTTGATCGCTAATTTTTCATATATCCGAACTGATCAGCTAGAGTTCTGATTATTTTTCATTCATATATTTAAAAAGAAAAATTAAAAATTATATGCTAGCATTTCTCGTTACCACTTTTTGAAATCATTGCTTCTACGTCAACAAAATGTCTACGCAAAAACTTTATTTATAAGCGTAGCGAAGCACGCCGGGCCTTCCTAGTATATATAATACAAAACACAATAATTAATTCTTCAAAATTAAACATTTCATAGTTATATAAAAATTGTCGTTAACAAAACGTTTATTTTTTAAATTTTCTTTGTTGATATTAGTAATGTCAAAAAAATTTACGAAAAAATGCATATTTTTTTTTTTTGATGTAAATGGGAAAAAAAATGATGTTATTGGGTGAAAAGAACAAAATTTTTGATTTATATCAATTTTTTTTTTATGGATTTGGGTGAAAAGAACTCGACATTAGTAAAAAAAAACAAAATTGTAATTATTTGTGTTTACAACAAATTTCGTTCAATTTATTTATGCATACAACTTTTCGATGAGTTGCATGAAAATTTTTATAAACTAAAAATTTACAGTGTATGAAATTATATAGTTCTTCAAATTGAAATGAAGCGTCAGTTGAAAACAAATTTCTGCGCGTTTCGTCGGGAATAAGTTTTAATTTTATTTAAACTTATTATTAAAATTAAAACATGTGTAAAAGTTTGATAATATTTAATTTCATTTAATTGAATAAAAAATATGGTTAATTTATTCGGATTCGGTCGTTGTGGTTTTAATAATAAAATATAGTGTTAGAAAAATAGTGCAAAAAAGCATTAATGTATATAATCTTTTAGTTTGATTGTGTTTGCGTTAAAAAGTGGTTAAAAGTTTAAATTTGTGTCCAAAATTCAATTGCAATATGATAACAAGTGATCAACTCTTCATATTGCGTTGATTTTCTTAAATTGGTTTCCTTGTAGAATTAATATAAAAAAATTGCGCTTTTAAATATGGTGGTTTGTGTCTTTGGTGTGCTAAAAGAAACGAATCGAATCATGGAACTAGTCGGCAATATGTAAATCATTGAAAACAGGTAAGTCGGTTAACATTATTATTATATAAAAGTTTGGTTTTTTATATTATTGGTTTATTTCTCAATATTCTAAGGACAGTTTCTAAGGAACTAAGGACTTTGAAGTTCCATCGTTAGAATTTAGTTTTAAATCCTAAAAAAAGATTTTAATCCTAAATTTTACTTCAAATTTTCAATTGAAAGTCATACCATCAACTTCTTGAGCCAGATTTTTCATAAAAAAAAATTCTATATAAAAATTCTAGTGAATTTTAATTCAAAGTATAAGGCTAAAACAAAAGAATATTTAAACACACTTTTTCTTCACGTAAACAAAAATGTAAAACAAATTAAATAATAAAATTCTTAAATTATTATTATTATGTTCTATCTCGCATCTTCAGTACATAATTGCGTTAAAGCTATCGATATGGACTGTGTTTAGGAAAGTCACGGGTTCAATCCTCCATGTAGTACTTTTTTATTTTTTTAATCCTGTATTTAAATTTTTCGATTACATTTTTTTTTAACTTATCGTGCTATTAGCCATTCCGTTTAATTTAAATCAAACAAAGGGAAAGTTGTTTGTTGACGAAAAGTTTAGAGTAAGCCATGTCATTTCAACTTGATTCACGTCAACTTTCATGAGAAAGTCAACTTAAATGGCCATATGGTTCGTAGACCATAAAAAAAGGCCATGACATGATATTGCTAAACGAAAGATGACAAAAGAAAGTGAACCCCAAAGTTTTTATGTTTTTTGGTATACCACCGTTTCATACCAAATTGTTTTCAAATCCAGCCAACCCTACGGAAGTGATTCACGGAAATGGGAGCCGATGACGTTTTGTTGAAAGCCAGCCCGAAATTCCAAATAACAAATGGTCATGACATGTTATTGCTAAACAAGATGATGACAACAAGTTGATATACACAGTTGTTGATATACACGCGACGATTTATGCTGGACGAAAGTCCAGCCCAAAATTCTTTTCCGTTTGAATCATACCACCGTTTCATAAAAAATTATTTTTAGCCAACCCGAAAGTGTTCATAACAAATTAATTTACGGATATGGGAGCCAATGACATTTTGTTGAAAGCCAATCCGAAATTCCAAATAACAAATGATCATGACATATAATATGTTGGAGTGGATTCACATGGATTTGTACAACTCTCTTCCGGCTAATATAAAATCTTTAACAAATCTATCGGATTTAAAAGGGAAATCCGTAATGTCAGGTTAAATATGTTTAGGTCTGATTATTTTGCACATCATTAAAGTACATGTAATACATTCATCTCATAAACATATATTTTTTTTGTGTTGTTTTTTGGCTCCCTCTTGTTGGAATAAAAAATAATAAAATATTAATGTAAATTTTGTTAATTTGATCCTTTCATAGTCTTTTAGCCTCTTGGGAGAAACTTTAAATAAAATAATGTATGAATTATTACAAGGAAATATATAAACATTCGTTAAAAAAATTATTATATTCTTCTAGCAAGAAGGGCCAGTCTTAAACAGTCAGTTTTTCCAAATCTTCTACTTTATTAAGTCACCTACAGGCAATAGCATAATATAACCACGATTTTATTCGACAACAGCAAAATAAACAAAATAAAAGAGAAAATTTAATTAATCTATTCTATTTATTAGTTCCAAGTTTTACTAATATTAATTTGAATAAATAACAGCACTTATCTTTTGTAAAAAAAGAACAAAAAATACCTATCTATCTATTTCACCAAACACAACATCTAATGTCCCAATAATAGCTACAACATCAGCTAACATGTGATTCTTTCCAATTTTTTCTAATGCTGCTAAGTGTGCAAAACCAGGTGGTTTAATTTTGCAACGATATGGCTTGGACGAACCATCAGATACTAGATAAACACCAAATTCTCCTTTAGGAGCTTCAACTGCTGTGTATGTTGCACCGGGAGGTACTTGATATCCTTGTGTAAACAATTTGAAATGATGAATGAGAGCCTCCATTGATTGCTATAATTGGTAAATTTAAATTCAAAATTTAATTTAAATTCAAAATAGTTTAAATAGTAAGTTTTTATACTTTCATTTCATGTCGACTTGGTGTTGATATTTTTGCGTCGTCTGTTTTTATTTCTCCAGCGGGCATTTGATTCAAACATTGGTCTATAATTCTTAGAGATTGTCTCATTTCGCCAACGCGACACAAGTAACGATCAAAACAATCTCCTTTTGTTCCGATTGGAATATCAAAATCAACTAAATCATACGCATCATAGGGTTGAGATTTTCTTAAATCCCATTTAATGCCCGATCCACGTAGCATTACACCACTAAACCCTAAATTTAAAGCTTCTTCTGCTGATACAACACCAATATCTTCTGTCCGTTGAACCCAAATACGATTTGTAGTTAGTAAATCTTCAACTTCATCTAAACGTTCCGAAAACTTTGATGAAAACTCATAAATGTCATCTAGTAAACCAACTGGTATATCTAATGATACACCTCCAGGACGAATATATGCAGCATGCATTCTTGCACCTGAAACTCTTTCATAGAATTCCATTATTTTTTCTCTTTCTTCGAATAACCAGAAAAATGGAGTAATTGCACCAACATCAAGAATATGAGTTCCAACAGCCATTATATGATTTAAGATACGAGTCAACTCGACAAAAAGTGCTTTAAATAAAATAATATTAATTTATTTTAAATTTATTTTGTAAACAATTCAAATTACTTCGTATATATTTGGCTCTTAATGGTATATCAATGTTCAACAATTTTTCAACCGCCAACGCATAACATTGCTCATTTGACATCATAGATACATAATCCAATCGATCGAAATAGGGTAGAGCCTGAGTATATGTTTTATATTCTATTAGCTTTTCTGTTCCCCGGTGAAGTAGTCCAATATGCGGATCTGCCCGTACTACCGTTTCACCATCCAACTCTAGTACTAACCGTAACACACCATGTGCAGCGGGGTGTTGAGGACCGAAATTTAAGGTTAAATTTCTTACAGATTTCTCAACAGGAGCTATTTTTTTATTCCACGGCGGCACTTTCCATTGTGATGTGACTTCATCGGGATACATTACTGCTCCACTGTATTGCTTTAAAAACTCCGGATCTGGGTACCATTTCGCTGCATTACGCTGCTGTCTAAACCCAAACAAATTATTGCGTTTATAAATGCCAAATTAATACACTTCTTTAGTTATGAATAGATCAAAACAAACCAATCACTGCATCATATTATGTAATAACATATTAACATTAAATACTTACATATACGGCGCACAAGCATTTTGTTTTAAATTTCTACTTAAGAAAGCGACTTTAAATAATTTCGATAAAGAACTCTGGATTAACATATTAATTTAGATGATTATTTCTTTTCTTTTATTTAAAAAAAAACAAACGAAACCTTGCAAAACACAAATTTTTAATTGTGATGAAATGTCAGATTACAGAAAAAAAGTAAGTAAGGGGCATAATAGACTATCAAATATGCTGGAAAAATATTTTCTATCCAAGTTTTAGTCAAATAATTTTTTTTTTATTTGATGACTGCGAAAAAGCTAATTACACTAACTCAAATATTCTATCAAATATTTTTATAATCTAGTGGTTCTAATATTAATTACAACTGTTGAATAGTAAAGAAAACCTGTAAAACCCATAAACAAACAAATATATTTATAAAGGTGCTTTTTATAAAGTTGAATAAAATTAAAAGATCGAAACTTAACAAAATTATTTTAAATTTATTTATTTATTTTTTTTAGTTTAAATTTTTCTTTCATCTTCATTTTAATTACAAAACTCAATATAAAATTGAATAATACACTAATTTATATCGATTATTAAAACATACCGTTTCCCACTATTCCCGCACGAAGTAAAATAACATCAAAATTGTCATCCAAATTGGAAAAGACTATTTTTGACCAAGTAAATGGCGAGTTTATTTTATAGGTAAAAGTCACTGTCTAATTTCAAGTCAAGTTTTCTTATTTGACCAATATATTTGATAGTGTAAGTTACGCGTAGTAAAGTATATAATATATATATATAGACAGTTAAATTGTACAATTTAATTGAAGAAAATATTTTACGAATTGCTGTGTCAAAAAGTAAAGTAAAAGACCTTCTATTATTTTATTCAATAGACCTTTTTTCCAAACAACATCTTCCAATGATTTGTATTTCGAAAACTGTACATAATTGTTATTTCTTGCAAACCAGGATTGTTTTGCGTTGTCTTTAAGTTGTTTTCACTATATTTGCATTATTATTATTTTTGCAGTAAATTTTAATACATGATTACTGATTTCTAATTATCATTTGATGTAATCTGCCATCTTTGATGTAATCTGCCGCAATGTTGAGGAAATATAATTATTTAAAGTTTAAAAATAAATATCTGCTAACTATACACTCAATTTATTTTAATTAATCAAAAAACTATTATTTTCTAAATTATGAAAATATATAATTGCTATAAAATATATAAATGTTAAGACTATGACAGTTACCATTATGTTTAGAAGACTTCGTTCTTCAAAAATGCATTAACAAAAGGTGAGGTTTTACCTCTTGGAGGTTTGAGTAACACAAATCCTAACAAATGATCAAGGACAATCAATTTTACCGTATTCCCGAATTTGATCTGGGATAAGCACCCGAAAAATTAATATAAATATGCACACTCCCATTGTCGAAAAGCGACAAACCGAGATTGCATTTGGGGGATCCAATATCTGGATTATTATTATTATTATTATTAGTTTTTATTAGTTTCTTAGAAACCTTTAATTTTACAATTTTTGTTAAAAAAAAACTCAACTAAATGAGTACATTAAATATCTACTATTTACAAAATAAATATTCTTGTATGTGTTATTTAAAAAGAGTACTCAAAATTTAATATTTTTTCTGTTATATAAATTTTTACAGGTTTAACAAATTTAGCAAAATTAGATTCAGATTTAATTTCGTGAGGCATCTCATTATATATTTGTAATCCTTTGTACATTACAGAGTTCTGTGTTGCTGTTTTATTGAATTTTTGAAGACGAAAATTGTTTGCATTTCTTAAATTGTAGTTAGAACTTTCACTTACATAGCTTAAATATCTGGTTAAATTTTGGTAGCTTCTTAGAGTTGTCCGGAAACTGCTAGTGTCGTTGTGTGATGATGAGATAGAGATGAGGTTTGTTTTCCTCTGGATGGAAAGATGCGTCGGAGAAATTTATGTCAGGAATTGTTGAATTGGTAATTCTAACTTTAGTATTTGCAATTCTACAGTTGTACAACCTGAACATCTAGTACATATTATGTTACACCTATCTTATTCTAATCACCTAGGCTCATTGTCAAAATGTATTTCTGTAGTGTTAAAACTAATAATAATACTTTATAGTAAATAAAATATAAGTCTTTTTATTTACTTCATCAATCTACAGAACATCAGGTTATGGGCGCATGCACCAAAGTGCAGTAAATTGCAGTGTTAGTTTTCTCTGGATTTTTGGAGGTGTATATTGTGAATATTTGAAAAATGGCAAGTTCGAGTCATGTGCCGCTTATTAAAAAGTTGAAAGGTGCTGATGATTATCAAAACTGGAGTTTTGCATGCAAAACATATTTGAAAGGTGAAGGACTGTGGAAGTGTGTGGAAGGTGATGAAGAAGCAACAAGTAATGAAGATAAAATGGCAAAAGCTGCTCAAAGAATAGTAATGAGTGTAGATGAAAGCCTTTTTTCACACATTATAGATGAAGACACTCCCAAAAAAATGTGGGACAACCTTAAAGCAGTTTGTGAGGATAAAGGTGTCAATAATCAAATGAGATTGATTAAAAAATTAATTAATACAAAATTAGATGATTGTTCTAGCACTGAGGTGTATGTTGAAAAAATTTTAAGTCTAGCTCAGCAACTGAATAAGCTTGGATTTACGGTTTCAGATGAGTGGACTGGCACATTGTTATTACTTGGCTTGCCAGACAAGTACGAGCCCATGGTTATGGGTTTACAAGCTAGCGGAACAAAAATTACGGCTGCAACAATGCGAACAAAAATTTTAGCCACCGTCCAAAAGGATAATATTGATTCAAATAAAAGCGATAACAATGAATCTGCTTTCCTTTTAAATAGGTCCTTAAAAGGGCATTTTAGTCAAAATAAGAGGTTCGGTCAAGGGAGTAAACAATATACAGTAAACAGTAAACAGTATAACTTTAATAAAGAACATATGCAGTGTTACAAGTGTGGAAAGTTTGGACATCTTAAGCACGAATGCAGTAGTGAGCCTACATAAATAGAGAGTGGACAGGTAATTTTCGAAGTGGACTGTTCGAAAAAATTCAATATGGCGGCTGGACTGTTCGAAAGATTTTTATCAAGGTATTAGTGTGTATATTATACTATATATTTTTTGTTGTCAATGTCAATATTGCTAACATGTTTTGCATTTTTAATAATAATAATAATGAATAATAATACTATTTATTTGACAGTAAGCTATGAAAGCTTCTATTTACAGTAAATTACATCACATATGTCTCTTAATATTTATAACTTAATAATTTATATAAACTTTTACTTTAAAGTTAAGGGAGGAAATGATTACATTAGAATTATGAAAGATACGTAAACTAATGTATGATTTGACTAGATATGAATTTAGATGAACGAATATCACAACGTAACAAAAAATAAATCATTGCCTATTTATGTCTTAGTTTAATGCTTGGGGGATATTACTTTTACCTAGGCGCCAAGAATTTTTTTTTAATTTGATATAGAATCACTCACTGAAGCGAATAAAACCAAAACGAGTTGTGTATCAACCCCGGGGGCCAAGATACAGGCCTTTAAAATCCATACAAAATTGCACTGTTTTCACAAATTTTTTTTCTATTTTAGCTTTATTTCCTATCATCAGCGTAGATGTGAAATTCAGAATTCGTTATGCAATTAGCTATTTCATTTATGAAAAGCGAGAACAAGATTGGTCCTAGGCTAGGACGAATCCATGAGGAACACCACAGTGCTGTGACATTATTTCAGATAGAATATTATCAATTTCAACAATTTGCGATCTGCCAGTCAAGTACGAATAAATGAGCCTGCAAGCAGACGGTGAAAAATTAAAAAGAGATGAAAGTTTACGACAAAGTTTTTTATGGTTTATTGAATAAATGCTTTCGAAAAATCAAGCAGCGCAAGTACCGTGAACTTTTTTGCGTCAGCATTACGGCGTATATCATCTACAATGTGTAGTAGAGCTGCGGCTGTACTATGACTAATCCTATATGCTGATTGATGTTTACAAAGCAGTTTGTTTCTGTTCAAATATTGTACCATTTGGGTTTTTATTATTATCTCAAAAGCTTTAGAGAGAGTAGGCAAAGCACTTATTGGTCTAAGGTCAGACATAGACAGAGGATTTTTAACTTTAGGAATTGGTGTTATTTTAGCTGTTTTCCAACAAGTTGAAAAAAAAACGGTTTAGTAATTATGTTATTGAAAATATATAAAAGAAAAGAAGAAATTTCAGGGAGAATTAATTTGATGAATTTTAATGAGATATTATCAAGACCAGTCGCGTTAGTTTTAATTGAATTGATAGCAAAGAACAATTGTTCATGTGATATATGTTCAAAAGCAAAATTTGGAATGTTAGCATCAATTTCCGGAAAAACAGGGTCAACATGCGAGTCATGTGAGGGTTGGATAGGAACATCAGAGCAGTAATAGCTATTTAAATCATTAGGTTTAAAAGGAATTACCTGGTGTTCATTTTCTTTACCAATTCCAAGGCTTTTTACATTCTTCCAGAACATCTTAGGCGGCAGTTCAGGGTTTAGTTTTTTATTCAGATGTTCGTATTTCGACTTCGGGATTGATGCGGTAACAATATTTCTCAGCCGTACATAGTTTACCGGTTTTGATCAGAGCGAGTTCTGGCCCACTTATTGTATGCCCTAATTCGTTCTGTAATTTTTATTTTGATGTTAGTAGTGAACCATTCAGGTTGTTTTAAACTAACATATATTTTCCTAATCGACGAATTCGAGTCGAATTTCGAACATCTCAATTACTAGCATATTGAAATGCTCAAGTTGGCTGTCAATATCAGTCAAGTCATAAATTATATTCCACAGTAATCTTGTACAGTATGAGATAAGTTCTTCAATATTTACATTTTTATAATCTCGGAAAGTTATTATCTTCTGGGATTGATTTGGCATTGCATCATATGAGAAAAATACAAGGTCGTGATGAGATATTCCGGGGAGAGATATTTGATTACGAAAGTTTACTTTGTTGGTATTACATAACACAAGATCTCCAGCAAGGATGAGCTGGTTGACGAGAAGTGAGTGGGTTCAGAATTAATTAGACTTATAGAGAATCCTAGAATACTTTCAAATATTCCACATCCAGGTTTAGAAGAAAGCATATCATAATTAGAATTTAGCAATTTTCCACTAAAAAAAAAGTCTCAATAAAGTTTGAATTGAATTGCACAACACTTATTATTTAAAAAAAAAAATTTCCCAGAAACGAATAATTCTATATTACCATGCTAACAAAAATAAATACAAAGCCAAATACAATAAAATATAAAATATATAACGTTGTTGATAATGATTGTGGTGGGGTTGGTGAAGTTTCCTGTATGGATTGAGGCGGTGGAGTTTTTTGTTTATCAACTCCATTCATCATTTTTGGTTGAACACCATTATTATTTACTACTTTATTCTTGTGTTTCTGTTTAGATGATTCGTTTACTTTAACACCACTGATTTCTGAATTATTTCTGAATTTTTAATTCGTTTTTGTTCTTTTTCAAACGATGAAAATTTATTTTCATTTGCTTGTACTTTAACAGAGTTTTTAGAGAAATCGCCACTTTGCCAATCTTTCGCTTTAATCAGAACATCACGAGCTAAATATTTACGATCATTACAAATTTGGCCGTTTTGATTCATAAAATTAGCAATCACTTCCCAAAGTTGGATCATTCCAGCCGGGAGTAGATTTACAGCTTTTGTAAGAACTTGCATATTTTCCGATGTCCACATTGCCGTTTTATCAATTACTTTAACTGATGAATTTTGATTAGATGATGATTCAGATTTAGTTTTATTTGAAAACAAAGCTCTACGTTCTTCTTCGATTTTATTCTCGATATTATTTAATGTTTTCATAAAAATATGCCGACCACCTTTTAGAAGTTTTCTGTTGAATTCAAACAATTACAGGTTGATGCTTACATTTTAAACAAAGAAATTACGATGACCGTCAGTTCTACAATCAATGGAATGGAATAAAATCAAAAATAATATTAGGGAAACTTATTTTATGTATCTTAAATTTTGCACGAACATGAGACTTATTAAAATATTTACCTAATGTTTCATAAGCCCTTGTTATACAGGTAAAGTAATCATCTTCTGTTTTAATTTCTTCTTCTTGAGCTTTCCTTTTATCCGGATGATGTTTCAAAACAACTTTCCTATACGCTCTTTTAATGTCATCGTCAGACGTATTATATCTAAAAAAATAAAAGTTAATATTACTCCAATATAAAATTATGATCACTTAAATGTCAATAATTACCGATGACTTTTTTAACCCAAAACAGCATAATGATCTTGATCTTGCCATTCTTTTGGATCCAAACTTCTTAAATAATCAACATCAATAAATATATCGAGATCTTGATCAGTAACCTTTGTCGATGAATTCTCCGAATTAATCAAACCTTGTCCATCGTTCGAGTGTCTTGTATGATATTTTATGTAATGTCTACCAACATTTTGTATTTGTTTTACAATCAATGGACTTATTAATGAAACCGTTCCAATATTCCAACTACTATTCTCCATTATCATCAAAGTACAGAGATCTGATTGCACAAAATAAAAAAAGAAACCCGCGGTTTTAACCTCAAACACGTGGGATATTTTAATTATAAATTCATACAATTAAAACATTCAAAATTCACTAATAGCACTTAAAACACGTAGGATTATAATAACTTAATTAATTATTATAAAAAAAATTTGATATTTTACATAATAAATCATTTTCACGCTTTATATTTCGTTATATAATTATAATGAAATGTCAGTTTTAAATATCAAATGACTTTTTTTGTTTTTGTTTACTTTCGAAATGGCGGCCATATTTTTCGAAAATCTATGGCGATTTGTATGTATTAGTACGAAATTTTTGACTTCGTTTTCATTTTTACAGATAATTTAGGATTTATAAATTTTTTTCTTCTCTACAAAATTTGATTATAATTGCATATTAAGAGGCCCAAATGATTTTTTTGCAAATCTGAGACAATAAGCATTTTATTTAAAATTAACGGAAACTAACGGAAACTGTCAGTTTTAACCTGTCCACTCTCTATTTATGTAGGCTCACTAGAATGCAGAAGTAAAACCAAAGTCAAGGACCAAAGTCATCTCGCTCAAGATTCATCTGGAGATTCAGATGAAGATGCAGCCTGGATTTTATGCTTTTCAGCAAAAGAAATTTGTTTAGAGGACTGGTATTTGGATTCAGGGGCGACGCAACATATGTCGCCCGTAAAGAAAAATTTTGTTAATTTTCAACAAATTGATGATCGCAAAATAACAGTGGCAGACAACAATAAAATAACTGCAGTTGGAATTGGTGAGGTGCAACTTAATGTTAAAGTTTCTAATAAAACTAAAAATTTAACAGTAAAAGATGTGCTGTATGTACCGCAATTAGCTGCAAATTTGATTTCTATTAGCAAACTGAGCGAATTAGGCTTGATGATCACATTTAAAAATGACAATTGTACAATAAGCACCAAGTCAGGCAAGATTTTAGGTACGGCAAGAAAGTCAAAAGGAATGTATAAAATAGACATAGCTAAAAATAATGAAAAAGCTCTAGTTTCAGTAAATAAGCCAAAAGTTGAGATGAAGTGTGACACTCATATGTGGCACAAAAGGTTAGGTCACTTGAATGAGAAGTATATGATCCAGTTAAATGAATTAGTAGATGGGTATAAAGTTACAAAATCCATAAATGAAAAATGCCAAATATGTCTAGAAGGTAAACAGTCAAGAAAACCTTTCAAAAATTCAACGAGTATCACTAGTCGTCCTTTAGAATTGATACATACAGATCTAAATGGACCAATGAAGACTAAATCTATAAGTGGATGTAAATATTTCCTTATTTTTGTGGATGATTTTAGTCGATACACCATGATATATTTTCTCAAGAAGAAAAGTGAAGTTAAACATTTTTTTGAAGTTTATAAAAACTTAGTCGAAAATCAATTGGAGTTAAAAATCAAAGCGTTCCGAAGTGACAATGGAACCGAATATGTAAACAATGATGTCAAAAAATTTCTAGAATCTGCAGGAATTGAACTTCAAACAAGTTGTCCATACACTCCGGAGCAAAATGGAGTGGCAGAACGAAAGAATAGAAGTATAACTGAGAAAGCAAAATGTATGCTTTTTGAAGCCAATATGCCAAAAATTTTTTGGGCAGAGGCATCGGCAACTGCAACGTATCTATTAAACCGTTCTCCAACAGCATCAGTCGACAAGAAAACTCCAATTGAAGCCTGGTCTGGGGTAAGGCCGAATTTAAATTATCTAAAAGTTTTTGGATGCGAAGTAATGGTGGGTGTTCCAAAGCAAAAGCGCGAAAAATGGGACAAACATTCGATTAAGCATATATTTTTGGGATATTACCCAAAAAGTAAAAATTACAAGCTGTTTAACCCTCAAACAAACCAAATAGTCAAAAGCAGAGAATGCGAATTTTTCGAAAATAAGATGCATTTTAAAAGAAATGAAACTAAGAAGATTGAAGTAGCGGCTGAAGAAAATAGTCATGAAATAAGCTCAGATTTGATACCCTGCTTTAATACGGACTATGAACCAGAGCAAAATAGTATTTTAGAAGATAATATTCCAGAAAATCCAGTCGTAATTCCGACTAATGAAAGCTCAAGTTCTGGGAGCACTAGTAGCAGTACTGAATCGCAGAATATTAGGCAGGAAAATGCAACGAGTAGATCGAAAAGAAACACCAAACTGCCAGCTAAGTTCGATGATTACGTTATGTTTGTTGAGAGTGAAATCGAAGAGCAAGAGCCTTTATCTTGGCAAAGTGCCGTTGAAGGACCTTTTAGTAATCAGTGGAAACAAGCAATGAACTCTGAAATGATGTCATTAGAAAAAAACAAAACTTGGAGTTTAGTCGATCTACCAGAAGGCAAAAATGCAATCAGTTTAAAATGGGTCTTTAAGATTAAAAGAAATGAAAAAGGTGAAATTTCAAAGTTTAAGGCAAGACTGGTGGCAAGGGGGTTCATGCAGAAATATGGATCAGATTTCCAAGACACCTTTTCACCTGTCGTGAGATATTCAACAATTAGATTTTTGCTGGGCATAGCGCTGCGAGATGGCTTGCAGATTTTCCATTTTGACGTTGAAACAGCATTTTTGAATGGGGACTTGCAGGAGGACATTTACGTTCAACAGCCGGCCCCGTATAAATACATGAATCATAAAAACAAGGTTTTGAAATTGAGCAAAGCTTTGTATGGCTTGAAACAAAGTTCGAAGAATTGGAACGAGAAACTAACTAAACTCATATTGGATTTGGGCTTTAAACAATGTTCAACTGATATGTGCGTATTCATTTTTAGAAAAGAAGAGAATCTAATGTACGTCGCAGTCTATGTAGATGATTTGATAGTTTTGGCAAATTCAATTAAAGTGAAGAATCAATTCTTTAATTTTCTAAAAGAACACATCATAGTTAAAGATTTTGGAGAGTTGAAATACTTTCTCAACATTCAAATAAACCATAACAACAAAGAAGAAGAGATATATCTCCGGCAAAAAACATACATAAATCAGATTATTCAAAAATTCAACATGCAAGATTGTAATCCCTCGAATACTCCGTTGGATGCAAGTCAGAAATTATCAAGCTTTGTCGAAAATTCGGATTTGAATGAAACTCGAAGAGAAGCCCGTTTTCCGTATCAGGAATGCGTTGGAACCATTTTGTATTTGAGTCAAACTACGAGACCGGACATATGCTATGCTGCATGTGAATTATCTAGATATAATAACTATCCAGCTCAAGCGCATATAACAGCAGCCAAACGTGTTTTAAAATATTTAAAAGAAACTCAGAATTTAAGTCTTTGTTTTTCAAAACAACCAGAAAATGTCCTAATCGGCTATGTAGATGCAGATTGGGCCAATGATGAGCAAGACAGGAAATCCATCAGTGGTTATGTTTTCATGTTCATGGGTGCTCCGATATCCTGGAGTTCAAAAAAACAGAGAACAGTAGCTACATCATCATGCGAAGCTGAGTATATGGCTTTAGAAGCCGCATGCAAAGAAGCTGCTTGGCTAAAAAAACTTATACAAGAAATTGACCCGACACTTGTGCAAAAACCTACAAAAATTTATTGTGATAATTCAGCTGCTATTGAACTATCAAAAAATCCAGTGTATAAGTTCAATACTAAACATATTGATATTAAATATCACTACGTACGCGAAGTTATAAAAAATAAAGAAATTGTGTTAGAAAAAATTAACACGAAAGAAAACTTAGCGGACATCATGACTAAACCGTTGTTTGGTCCTTTACATAAAAAATTTACCAGTGGAATTGGTTTACACGACAAAAATTATTAAAATTTCAAGAATTCAAGATTACAAGTGTTTGAAGAACAACTTTATTATTTTCGATTGTTTATTTTTAAAATAAATTCATATTTCCAATGAAGTTAGAATTAAAGGGGCGTGTTGAATTGGTAATTCTAACTTTAGTATTTGCAATTCTACAGTTGTACAACCTGAACATCTAGTACATATTATGTTACACCTATCTTATTCTAATCACCTAGGCTCATTGTCAAAATGTATTTCTGTAGTGTTAAAACTAATAATAATACTTTATAGTAAATAAAATATAAGTCTTTTTATTTACTTCATCAATCTACAGAACATCAGGAATCAAGGAATTACACAATTTTCCTTCTCGATTTTTGAATATTAAAGAATCGCTGTATTTATAGTTGATCAACTTCACTTAATAAATTTTTCAGTTGCTTGACTGATCTAGTTGTTATGCTCTCTTAAAATACCATCAATGCACCACATTCAAATCTTTTTCATGAGATGAAACACAATTTAAATTTGTTAAATAGTTTAATAAAATCAATGCAGCATTTAATCTTCTATTAGTAATATATTTATTCAGGAAAGCAATTCAATCCAAATAACGTGGAGATGTAAACTTTACAATATTCAAACTTATTTATTATTATATTTATTTAAATTATTTACGTTGACTTTTTCTCAAAACAGTTTCTTTTATTTTCTACTCAAGAATGGCGTGTTAATATAAATATACATTATAGATGAAGCAAAATATGCAAATTAAAAGATTTATCAATAATTAACAATATTAAAGTTATTAAGGAAAAACAAACACAATGAATAATAATGAAAAAACGAATGACAATTTTTGTTTTATGATTCCAGGCAACTTTTCTTTTTTATTAAAAAAAGCAGGAGTTAAAATTTTCAAAATAATATGATAAGTTATTGCCACAACACTCCCCCCCTAGTTCCATCGAAGATGGGACGATATAGAAATTATTGTGCTACAGCACGAAGGAAACGAGCAGGGGTACGAGTGGTTCTACCTGCTCGTGTAATTGTAGATGCAGGATGGAATATCTGAGTTTGAGGAATGAGATTAAATCTAACCTTCTTAGTTGAAACAGTCGCTTTAGCGTCGCGTTTCCTCGCATCTTCAGAGGTAGAAGGGAAAGACGAGGATGTGTCCGGAAAAGTAAGATGGACTTTATCTGTAGAAGACGCAGTTTCATCTGCGCGACTGAGATCAGTACTCAAAGTAGGTGAGTTTAGAGTAAAGTCATCTTCAGATTGTTCCCTAAAGCAAGGTTTTAATCTGTCGATGGAAACTCGAATGTGTTGACCTTTACGGTCAATAACGAAATTTTTATCATCGCGACTGATGACTTGGAAAGGACCTTCGTATGGAGGTTGAAGAGATTTACGTACTAAGTCAGTACGTAAGAAGACATGCGAACAAGACTGGAGATTTTTGGAGACGAAAACATTAGGAGAAGTGTGTCTTGACGCAATAGAGGGACGAAGGTGGTTGAAATGTTGTTTCAATTGAGAAACGAAATCAGATTGAGGAGTAGAAGTGGAGTTTTCGGTAAAGAATTCATCAGGAAGACGAATGTTAGTACCATAGACGAGCTCAGCCGATGAAGATTGGAAATCTTCACGGAAAGTGGTTCGTAAACCAAGTAGTATTGACGGTAATATACGCGTCCAATCCGTTCTGTCGTAGGCCATTATCGCAGATTTTAAAGTTCGGTGCCAACGTTCAATGAGGCCGTTACATTTCGGATTGTAACTTGTAGTTCGTTTGCGTTCGAAACCGATTAGTTTTGACAACTCGTTAAAGAGATTGGATTCGAATTGGGAGCCCTGATCAGTGACGATTACTGAAGGTACTCCGAAACGAGAAATCCAATTGGAGTAGAGAGCTGATGCTACCGTTTCAGCTGTGATATCCGAGATAGGAATGGCTTCAGGCCAGCGAGTATAGCGGTCAATAATAGTGACACAATAGCGTTTGTCCTCAGAGGTAGGAAGTGGACCAATAATGTCCATATGAATCTCGGAAAATCTTTGAGAAGTGGAAGGATAGTTACCTAAAGGAGATTGAGTATGGCGAGAAACTTTTGCCTTTTGGCAAGCCAGGCAGTTCTGAGCCATTTGTCGTACATCCTTTTTAATGGATGGCCAAATGACTTTTTCAGTAAGGAGTTTGACAGAACTGTGGACTCCTGGGTGAGATAAATTATGGAGACTATTGAAAACAGATTGACGAAATTGCTTTGGAATAAAAGGTCGTGGATTACCAGAAGAGGTATCACATAAAATAGTTTTGGCATTAGAATTGCCAAACGATACTGGAAAGGATCGGAATTGAAGTGTGGGACTAGTGTCCACTAATTCCTTTAGTTCGTTATCGTTGAACTGAGCGTCAGAAATTTCATCGTAGTTAATGTTTTCTGGAATTGATATTTGCTCGACACGAGAAAGTGTATCGGCAACTACATTATCAATTCCAGAAATGTGGCGAATATCAGTCGTGAATTGACTGATGAAATCTAAATGGCGGAATTGGCGAGGACTAGCTTTGGCAGGGTTCTGCGACAAAGCGTAAATGAGTGGCTTATGATCGGTAAAGAGCGTGAAGGTTCTACCTTCAAGGAGATAACGAAAGTGTTTAATTGCAGAGTAAGCTGCAAGGAGTTCGCGATCATAAGCGCTGTATTTCTGTTGCGTTTCATCGAGTCGCACAGAGAAGAAACTAAGTGGTGTCCAACAGTCGTTAATTTTTTGTTGGACAACAGCGCCAATTGCCTTATCGGAAGCGTCGACCATTACGGCAAGTTGGGCAGAGTGTAAGGGGTGAGAAAGAATTGTTGCCTCACTGAGTTGCCGCTTGCATAAGTCGAAGGCTTGAATGGCGTCTTCGGACCATTGAATGACACGTTTGTCATTCTTTTTGGAACCTTTAAGGAAATCGTTGAGGATAGCTTGATTGCCACCAGCGTGAGGAATGAATCGGCGGTAGAAGTTAATCATTCCGAGAAAACGACGGAGTTGCATTACTGTTTCGGGACGTTCGAAACAATTGATAGCATCGACACGTTCAGCAGTAGGTTTGATTCCAGATGAATCAATAGAATGTCCGAGAAAGTCAACGTTGGTTTTAGCAAAGTTGCATTTATCAACGTTGATAATGAGACCAGCGTCGGAAAGACGCTCAAAAACAGTCCTAAGATGTTTGAGGTGTTCCTCAAAGGTTTCAGAAGCAATAAGGAGGTCATCTATGTAGATGAAACAGAAATTTAGGTCTCGGAGAAGAGAATGCATAAACCGTTGGAAGGATTGCGCAGAGTTTCGCAATCCGAAGGTCATTCGAACGAATTCGAAGAGTCCGAACGGAGTTGAAATTGCAGTTTTTGCAATATCGCGCTCATCAATAGGAATTTGATGATATGCGCGGACAAGATCGATAGTGGAGAAAAATTTGCATCCATGAAGCTGATGCGAAAAATCCTGAATATGTGGAATAGGATAATTATCAGGAATAGTAACATTGTTAAGAGAGCGGTAGTCACCGCAAGGTCTCCACTCGCCGTTCTTCTTTTTGGCGAGGTGGAGAGGAGAGGACCAAGGGCTTTTTGACGGTCGGCAAATGCCTTGCGACAACATAATGTCGAATTCCGTCTTTGCGATGGCCAATTTGTCAGGAGCTAATCGTCGGTACTTACAAGCGACGGGAGGACCGTGAGTCTCAATGACATGAGTCACGTTATGTTTGACTGGCTTAGCTAGGTCATGAGGAGAAGTAATACCCTTAAAATCATTAAGGATATTTCGAATATGTATATCAACCGTATCATTGTTGATGGTTGTTAGCGAGAGCGTTGGAGAAGTGGAGATTTTGGCAAGAGTGAACAAGGATGTTAGTGGATCGACGAGGCGTCGATTTTTAATGTCCACTAGGAGACCATACTTGTTCAAGAAATCAGCTCCAAGAATAGGGATGGTAACATTGGCGATAACAAAGGTCTGACAGAACACACGTCTGAGACCAATGTTTAGAGTTAGGGTTTTGTTACCATATGTACTAACAGGAGTGGCGTTAGCAGCGTAGAGAGTGAAAGCTGATTTCTTCGAGAGTTTTTCTTCTGTAGTTGCGGGGAGAACTGACACTTCAGCACCTGTGTCAACTAAGAATTGTCGACGGGAGTTGATATCGAATATCAAGAGACGTAGTTTGGAGAAGCTATCATCACATGCCGCCTCATGTGATGAGCTTAAAAGTTTTTTGGAGAAGAAAATTTGGGCAAAATAATTTGCAATCGGGGTCACATTTGCGTGCGTTATCCCCGTAAGTGTGATGGTAATAACATATACCATCGAACATTTGAGTGCGCGACTTGGAACGAGGTCGCGCGGAAGATTGATTAGGGCAATTGGAGCGATTATGCCGAAAATTGTTGTAGTCGTTTCGATCCTTGGATCTACTACGACTACGAGGGAAGGGTCGAGAAGAAGATTTTTGCTGCAAGGCATTCAGCAGCTGTGCGTGTTGGGTCTGCAATTCTTGATATCGCAGAGCCCAGACCTTGTCCTCACTGGAGGAAGAAGAAGGAGCGGCAGGAGAATCTACCGCACTTAGATTAGGACCAACTAATGTGACAAAAATTCTGTCGGCTATCTCAGCAGTCTTTGGCAAGTCAGCCTTCACTACCGCGATAGCGGAACGCACAGCCTGTGGAAGTTTATCCTCCCAAAGAATTTTCAACATCTTTTCAGATACTAAACCTTGGGATTCAGCAGTTAAATCCCGAAGAAATTGTGAGGGCTTTTTATCCCCAAGTTCCATACCGCGGAGCACGTTGCGCAAGCGATCAGAAGGGCTGCTTGATAAGCGGTCTAAAAGAGCTTCTTTTAGCTTATCATAAGGATTAACCGTGTCTGGTTGAGAAATAATGTCTCTTACCAGCGTAGCAAGACACGGCGTTAAGACACCAAGTACATAACCGTACTTGGCTTGCTGGGACTTAATGTTGCCCAGAGAGAATTGGCCCTCAAGCATGATAAACCAAAGTTCTGGTTTATCAGACCAAATGGGAGGGACTTTTGGGGTAATGGCGTTAATTTGGGGAGTGGATGTTGGAGAAAAATTTTCTACCGAACTTGCAGGTGGCGGTTTTGGAGAGGAAGGTGTAGATGAGGAGGCAGATGTTTGATGGAGTTGCATTCTGGCAAATGCAGCTTCCATTCGTTCATCTAATATCTTGTCAAGCTGCTCTTGCGTTACCGTGAAGGTCTGAGCAGCTTGTTCCTGTTCAAGTTCGATTAAATTGGGTGGGTCGCTCGCAGACATTACTGAAGTGGGCAAGGAGGACGGCAACGAGGTAAAAGAATGTTGCAGCCAATAAAAATTCCAAGGCGTGTTGGTTCACGATAACCAAACCGCAGATTGCAACCGATAAAGTAACAACAAAAAAAAATTTCTTTAACAAAACAAATCGGGAGTGAAGATAAGAAAAATATTTATAATATAATTCCAAAAAAAAAATGTTTGCGTCAATAAAACAAAATTTATTTAATCAACTCCTGATTTTTATAAATAAAAAGAAAAATTACCTGGAACGATTCTTATCGGGGTCACCAATTTTGGTAGCTTCTTAGAGTTGTCCGGAAACTGCTAGTGTCGTTGTGTGATGATGAGATAGAGATGAGGTTTGTTTTCCTCTGGATGGAAAGATGCGTCGGAGAAATTTATGTCAGGAATCAAGGAATTACACAATTTTCCTTCTCGATTTTTGAATATTAAAGAATCGCTGTATTTATAGTTGATCAACTTCACTTAATAAATTTTTCAGTTGCTTGACTGATCTAGTTGTTATGCTCTCTTAAAATACCATCAATGCACCACATTCAAATCTTTTTCATGAGATGAAACACAATTTAAATTTGTTAAATAGTTTAATAAAATCAATGCAGCATTTAATCTTCTATTAGTAATATATTTATTCAGGAAAGCAATTCAATCCAAATAACGTGGAGATGTAAACTTTACAATATTCAAACTTATTTATTATTATATTTATTTAAATTATTTACGTTGACTTTTTCTCAAAACAGTTTCTTTTATTTTCTACTCAAGAATGGCGTGTTAATATAAATATACATTATAGATGAAGCAAAATATGCAAATTAAAAGATTTATCAATAATTAACAATATTAAAGTTATTAAGGAAAAACAAACACAATGAATAATAATGAAAAAACGAATGACAATTTTTGTTTTATGATTCCAGGCAACTTTTCTTTTTTATTAAAAAAAGCAGGAGTTAAAATTTTCAAAATAATATGATAAGTTATTGCCACAAAATAACCAGGCAGTATATTATTCTTGATTTTAAATATAAATATTAAAGCTTTAAAAATAATTCTTTGTTTAACATACATCCAGTTAAGCTCTAGAATCATTGATCTTATCGGCGTGTACATATCACGTTTTAATATTGATCTCATTGCCTTATTCTGCAAAAGTTGCAGTCTTGACATAAATTCCATATTAGCACCAAACAAAATAGTAGCGGAATAGTCAAAATGAGGTAAAATTAAAGCATTGTACGACAAAATAGCTGTTTACTTTATTAAGGAATGTCTAAGCCTTTTAAAAAATCCAATTTTTTTTGATATTTTAGCACACACCTGATTTAGATGTTCGTTAAACTTTAGTTTATTATCGATAACTACTCCAAGATATTTGAAACTGCTCACTACTTGTATATTTTCGTTGTTAATTTTTATCACCGGATCAATTGTTGAATTAAAAGCTATACATTTAGTTTTGCTCACATTTAACTTAAGTTTATTCATGCTGATCCAATTATTAAGAATTTCCAAGTCTTCATTTAGCAGTAAAGTAATTTCATTTAAGTTTTTCCCAACTATGTAGATTAAATAATCGTCTGCAAAAAGAGCAACCTTAGAAAATTTTAGAGCAGCACCAATGTCATTTACATATAACAAAACCAATAAAACCCCCAGGATTGTTACCTTTATAGGCGACGAAGACCCCCAAAGTCTTCCCCGACTTGCACAGTTCTACAGATGTTTCTTGATCAATTCTGTAAGAAGAACGAACCTGCATCGACAATCGCGGCTTACTAAAAAAAATTGCTTTGATTTTTAACATTTATAAACGTATGATGAATTATAATAAATTAGGTTGCTTATTCAATTACAAACTGTTTGAGATGATGTCGAAAATGAAGCAAAAAAATTTACAAAATTCACGTCAAAAGAAAAAAAAACTGAAAAACCCCACTGTACTAAAAAATATACATATTTACATATATAAAATTTAATTATATATTTTTTTATTAATTAAAATTTTTCTATTTTATTTATTTATTTGTTAAAATTTATTTATTTATTTTATTTATCTATTTATTCATTCATTTAAAAAAATTTATTTATTTATTTATTTGTACATTTTTTTTTATTTAAATAATTGATTAAAATATTTATTTACTTATCTATTTATTTGTTAAATTATCCCATTAAAATTTATTTATTTATCTTTAAAAAAAAGGTATCTATTTACATAGTAATAAAAAAATTAATGCATTCATATAATGATAAGAAAATCTTTTTATTAATTTGATTTATCTATTTTTTTAAATATAAGAGACTTCCCAGGTCAGAACCGTAAACAAAAACTGTACCAAAAACTAAAGATTTTGCAGAAGAAGGACCGAAGAGGAAGATCAAACTCGCGATCTCTCCCCAGCAACGACATGTAGGGTTTAGAATTAATATAGGACTAAAATCCTAAAATCTACTTTCTAGTGCCCTCCAAAATAATGGAAGAGACTCAGCATGTGGTTAAGATTCAGCCTAAACATCTGTTATCTACTAACCAGAGGCTAAGTTCGTTCATCCCTAAACTAAGAAAATATAAAAAAAAAGAAAAAAATTTACGCTAATATCGTTGCTGAAGGCAGACAACGTGTACCAGCCCCCAGATCCTTATACGATAGCTAACCAATCAGCCCCTTTTCCCTTATCGTTCTTTTTCTCCAACGTCTTTCTTCGTTTTGTTCATCTTAGGTTCAGGTTAAGGAACCCCCCTGCGCAGACGGGTCCTGCAATTGGTCCCCCATAAACAGACTCAGGAAGGAAGACGCTAGAGAATTTTACAGACGTTGGCCCAATTACTGTTCGTTAGATGGATCAAGCTTCTTCCACACTGGTGATAACTAGGATACCCTCAGTGTGGAAGCCGGTCGGTCCATCTCCCGCGTAGGACAAGAAGGTTCAAAGAGCCGACTGGGCTGCCACGTCCTATCACGATCAAGAAAAAACGTATGTAAAACAGTTTCAAAAATATCACAAAATATCAAATATTCAATAATCGATAATCTTGTTACATCCGAAATATAGTAATATCCAAAACATTAATCAATAAATATATCTAAAACAAAATATTAAAATTATCAAAACAATATATAAAAATATCAATCAAATATCAGATGCAACAAAACTATTCAAATATCCAAAACATTCTCAAAAAACAACCAATATTAACGTAATAAAAAAAACCGTATCACAAAAAAAATCAAAGTATCAGTAATATATAGTAGAATTTTTTTGCCAGCGAACACGAAATTTGTTTGTTATGCGCATATTGTTTGCACATGCGCATATTGTTTGCACATTCAATGTCTCGATTAAAATATTAAAAAAAACTATTGGGTCCCATTGAAATGGACAAAAAAACGCATAAAATTTATAAATTACTATTGAAATTCAACCAATTATAATAGAAAACTAAAAACTAGTAAAAGTATTAGTGGTTTTGTTGGTAGTATAACTAAATTTTGATAATTAAAAATAATTATATTAAAAATAACGACGCCTATATGAACAAATATCACAACAAACAAATGGTACGAACTAGAAGTAGAAATTTAACTAATATAATTGTTTTGAAAACAAATTTATCCCAAAATAAATAACACATCTCTGTTTTACTTTTTGTTTCATCTTTTATCTCTTGCTGCGTCCTATCTGTCAAAAATTCGCTAGCAAAAAAATTCTACTATACTAATATCGAAATTATCAAAAATATCAAAATAATCACAAAATTCAAGAAAATATCATTTGTTACATAACGGGTTATCGTTTTATAACCGGTTTTTGTTCGGCGCCAGTGAAACGAATTAGACTTTTATAAAGAAGGCTGAATCCTGCCTGGAGAATCTCTTATTTACACTAATTTTTAACTAATTCACGAACCAAAAATTTAACTAACAAGGAATAATAATTTAGGACAAACTATGCAAGAACATAAAATTATATAAAATAAATATAAAGCTTACATTATAAATTGTATATGATGATCCACTTACTAAAATAAATTGTTTGCACCTCATTATTAGTTCGATCTATGCAACACATTTTTTTTATACTAAGTTAGACATGTTTAGTGTTACTTTTAAAAAAATTATAAATTAACGTCTGTGAATATCCGAAGATACCATGCCAACTGTGGATTGTGGAAATGGATTATGTTTCTTTAAGAAATTGGTGGACATGGACTTTAAAAAGTTGGGGATTAAAATAATCAGGGAAAACCCAAAAGGGCAAGGAATTCCAAAGATAAGAAACACGGTTGAAAAAATCACGTTGAAAGGCGACAGTTCTACATTTTGTTATTTGTTCGGCGAATGGGTGGGCCATGGCTGATGCTTTGGTTGAACGAGAAAAAATAGCGGGTTTGGGTAGTATTGATTTGATCTCCTCTGAAGAGTACTCATTCATAATGTATTTGTAAAATATCGTCAAATCAGCGACATTTTTTCTATGCTGTAACGAATCAAGCTCGTTTGTAAGATTTTAATTGCCGATCAATTTAATTGCTTTCCGTTGGACAGTGTCTAGACATTTTAAAGAGGTTGGGTATGAACCACCCCAGATGTGAGAACAGTACTCATGCAGGGGCGAATAAATGATTTATATAGTAAAACAAGCTGTTCTCTATTGAAAAACTTACGATAACGCCCTAGATATCCTAACTTTTGAAACGTGCTCTCAGCAAGATTGAAAATGTGAGTATTCCATTTCAAATCATTATCAACCTCATCCCACAAAAGTTTGAAAGGAATCTTCCTTTTCTTCTAGATCGTTAAAATCAAATTTTAATGGAAAAGGGTTAGATGTAGATGATCTTGTAAAGTGGCAAAACTGTGTATTACTTGCATTGAATTCTACACTGTTTGTATGAACCCCATTCTAAAATTGTTTTAAGATCAGAGTTTAAGGAATCCGTCAAATTAGATCTATGGTTATAAATCTAATTTGACGGATTCCTTAAACTCTGATCTTAAACAATTTTAGAATGGGGTCATACCCATTAATAACGTCATAACCATTAATAACATCAGATGCCCGTTGCCTTTGTGTTTCATGGGATGCATGTAGCGTACTATCATCGGCGAAACTATGAATAAAATGAACGGTGGAATCTAACAAGTCGTTGATATATATAAGAAAATGGGTGGGAGACAAATATGATCCTTGAGGCACTCCTGCGTTGGTAGAAAATGTTTCCGATGATATCCCATCGATATTTACTCGAAACTCTCTCCCAGTCAAAAAGTTTTGAATCCAAGAAATAAGTTGCTCTTCAACACCATAACATCTCATCTTACATATAAGATTGTCGTGCCATACTTTGTCAAAGGCCTTGGATATATCCAGTACAATGCCAAATGTTTCACCATTGTGCTCGAGCGACTTGTTCCAAACATGTGTTACATAAGATAGCAAATCTTCTGTCGAAACCCATATTGCCTTCCATTAAAAATGTTTGAAGATTCCAAACAAGCCATAATATTATAGTTAATATATTTTTCGAACACTTTTGCAACAACCAACAAGATGGATATCGGTCTGTAATTACTTGGGTTATTCATTTTTCCTTTTTTTGATACGGGCTGAACGCTAGCAAACTTCCAAATGTCTGGAAATACACCTTTCTTGTACGATAGATAGTAGATTTTTGTGAGAATTGGTGCTAGCTCTCTAGCAAAAGTTTTCAGTATGATGGGAGGGATATTATCAGCACTTGATGATTTATTGAAATTTATTTGCAAAAGCATCTTACGTATGACATTCGTGCGAAAGATGATACGCTTCATTTTGTACGGTACTTGAGGAATTGGTTTTGGCGGGAAATTAGGCGCAGTTAAAGTATTCCGAAAAGAGTTTTCCAAGATCAGCCTTTTCTTTTGGGTTTATTATGGGTACATCATTATGAATTAGTTTGCACTGCTTTAACGGCTTTAAAAAACTGTCGAGAGCCCGTAGGATGCTTCGCAAATTTCGCTGCTTTTTTTTAACTATAACGATTTTTTTCATTGTTTATCAATAACCGACATATGTTCCTGGCAGGTTTATATTCTCACAAGGTTTTTGTATTGCTTGTTTTAATGTAATTGCAGATGATCTTTGTCTCCTTCCATTCTATATATGTAGTTTCTTCAAACTTTCCAACCCACAACTATCAGCCATTGTTCCTTTACAAAGTATTTTATTTCCCTTAGCTTGATGTGAGATAGCTGATGCCAAACGAAATTTGTCACAAAATTCCATTGTATATAACCACGAATTTATATCCAGTATTACATTCATATCAAGAAGAGTCGAAATTACACTGTCATCGACCAATAACATCAAACTTTTCACCTTCCGAATCAATATCATCATATCGTGAAATAATTCTATCACGTTCAAATGTTACAAATTGACCTGGAATAAATTGGTTACGACAAATTTTTCGGCTTAAAGCAATTTTTAATTGATATTAAAAGATATATAAAAATGTTGACTTAAATAAAATAGTAGTTTGTTGATTGAAGTTTTTTTTTATAAAAGTTGAGTAGTTGGTTTAATTAAAAAATTCAGTTAAGATAGTGAAATTAAGAAAAGTAAAAAACAAGAATCCAAGTATGTAAAGGATAAGCTAATAGTGATACTCAAGAGCAGAGTTGGTTTGTTTTAAACACTTTTGTTTTAAACACTGTTTAAAACAGTGTTTAAAACAAATTGTTTTTTTAAAAAAAAAACAATGTTTTAAACAAAAATTGTTTTTTTTAAATATTGCAATGCAATGGAGGGATCAGTTTTTATTGTTTTGACATTTTTTTTTATTTTTGATCTACGGGTGTGACAACTCCAGTCCCTGCTATTGAGATACGAGTTGACGTGAGATATCACACACCACTGGCAATAGCAGTGAGATATCACTAGCCAAGGTGACATCTTAGGGGTGGTGGCGGATGAACTGTATTCAGTCTCAATCTTAGCTGTTAAATAGTCCTTGATGTTGAGACGCTATTGCTTCGTTGAAGAAATGAGCCTTCATATAATTTTGTGTGGGCTTTAATCTTTAAGAAAGAGAGTGTGTCACAGGATCAGGGAATATGCAACCGGCTGGATTATTGGCAACTACATTTTTATTTTGTTCCAGCAAATTTTTGTAACAATTTGCTATTTACTTTTTAATTTCCTTTTATTTTCTCTATTCTATCATAAAATATTGGCCTATGTCATATTTTGTCAGTGATAGGATTTTTTGTTTAGTTATCCATTCTTTAACAAAAAATATAAAAATACAAAAAAGGAAGATTTACGTCCATCAACACCTTTGAACGTATGTTATGTGTTGTTGTGGCACATATTGTAATTCCTACTACACAACACATTTTATTTAAAAAAAAAAAAAAATGCTGCTTATTTGCTATTTAATATAACTGTTGTGCACTGTCGTGTTTTACCGTTTTTAATACATTTGATAATCTTAAGAAACCTTTTAGCACCTTAAACGTCATTAAAATTTTAAAAAATTTTCAGATAACCTAGAGAATCATGGAAATCTTGAAAATCTTTAATAATCTGAGAATATTTAGGATACTTAATTTCTTTGAAGTTTATTCACTCCAATTACATATTTTCATTTAAAACCAACAAAAACGAATATTCGTAGCATAAAACATATTCAAAACAAAAAAGGCACAAAAAAAACACAAAAAAAAACTGTTTTAAACAATAAAAAACGCGTTTTAAACAGTTTTTTTTGTTTTTTTTTTTTTAAAAGTGTTTTTAACCAACGCTGCTCAAGAGAGAACTCTTGTGTTTATATATAAAAAAGGGGATAAATATTTTTTTAATAAATTTTGAAAAAAGACTACATTAAAAATTGTAAGTGTTTTACTGAATTTTGATTAAGTTGAAATCCCAACCGCTCGGGTAGTACCAACAGTATGGCAGATCTATTTAGAAAAATGTAACATCTACACAGCATAATAGTCCATTTGGGATAATTGTTTCTTAGCTGAAACTTCAAGAATGAATTACTGAAAATCTGCTCCTTTTCCCACTTCCCTTCCTACTTCCTTCCTCCTTTCCATCCTTCCTTATGTTATGGTACTCTTCTTTGACAACTATTAACCAGTAAGCCTATAGCTAGCATCCATCTCTCCGCCTTACTTTTTTATTTTTGGCTATGTATTAAGTGGAGGGGGTATGGCGGCTCAATCTGGCTCTGGTTTGACGCTGTCGTTGAAATGTATTCTTTAGTAATCTTTATATTAATTTTTATAATAATTTTTGTTTTTTTTTTCTTTGGCTTATATTATATTTTTTATTATTCTGATATCGCTTTGATATTATAATTCTAGTCTGTAGTCATGTATTATATACACGCATATATGTTTTATAGTCATGATGTATAGTTAAGTATTTTTTTCGGTATGGCTGTATGTATAATATATAGTTTACAATCATGTATGTATAGTTTAAGTATAATTTTTTTTTCCTCATTATGGCTGCTGCCGTCAATTTTTTTTCTATCTGGGCAATTTTTTTCTCTCTGGGCAATACATTGAGCCTGTTTGCCGTCATGTACAAAAATAAATAAATAAATCAAGAATGAAATTATTACTCTTTCAATGTATTTTATACTGGAAACCTTTAGAGCAAAGGGCAAACATCTAATATTGGCGTTCAATACTCAATGTCAATACTTCAATGTCTAGGAGTTTTTCAACATACGTAAGATACATAAACAAAGCAGTTAAATATGCACTCTTGGCGTTTCATTATAGCTTAATTCTTTGATGAACCAACGTTGACTTTATATTACGGATCGTATTCAGTGGAATAATGTTAAGGATGTAAAAAAACAACATTAATTAATTTTAGTTTAAACAACAGATTTATTTTTATAGAAAGTGAATTATTTATATAACACTGTCTTATTTTGTTAAATATTTATATATAACTAATTCAAGTCTGAAAAAAAAAATTAAACAAAGATTTGAAAACGCTGTTCTGATTTCTCATTTACAAGTACCAATAACGTGCCAGTCCAGCGTTTCTTTGAAATGAGCGAGCACATCAATGCATTTATATTTTAACTTTATAATCTAGATATTTTAAGAACAATAAATGTGATTTTAAACCGATTGATATATTTCGGTGTATATAATTTATATTGTCATGTTATCGTTACAAAGAACAAACCTTAATGTTTTTAAATAAATTACATAAAATAACTTTGGTACTTATATTATATCAAATCAGTCTTTTTCAATAAACAGCATAAAGTTACACATAAATTTGCGAAAACAACATAAATATTATCTAGCATGTATTTAATTTTTAAGAAGGATTACTTATTCTTTGAATACTACTGCCAAAGTTACGTGAGTTTTAGTGTATTCTGTATTTTGACTGTACCGAGTGTGAACAAAAAATCAGAATTTTTAAATCGTCTCCGCACAGAACAAAAAAGTATCAGTACAATTACAAGTTAAAAATATCACTTCGACTCTGTTCTATTTTTTCATTTCAAATATTTTCAAATATAAACCCATATTGTTGATTTTTTCACAAAATAAAATAGTTATAATATTGTACCACATATTAAAAAAACGAAAGCCCGAAAACGATAAACAAAAATCACAAAAAAAATTTCAGTACAATTCCACATCACGGTGCAATACAAAAGAATACGCGTTTCGATAATTCGGTGTTGAAACTTGTTCAGTACAGTCGAAAAGAATACACTAGAAAACAATGGACAAAGAATTGGCTATTTTATTTTATGTTAAGTAAAAAAAATATAAATTATAAAAAGGTAAGATACCTTAGATCAGTGTAAAATTAGTAAAATTGTAAAATATTTAATTAAAAAATATATTCAAATGTCTAATTTGGTTCTTATACCTAAAATATATATATAATACAATAATAACGCAACTAAACATATCTATAAATAATATTTTTAAATCTCATTATATTATCCATTTTACTATAGAGTAGTCAGAATAACTTTTGACTTGTAAAATTTTTATAATGTAAAAACTTGTATAATAAAACTTATGTAAATTTTTTATAAAAATATCAAAACAAAAACTGAAAAGAGAAATGAAAACTTAATATAGATAGAAGAAACTGTTAAGAGCTATTATGATGTTAATGAATTTCGGTAATATTAAATTTGGTAATACTAAAAACTTTTATATAGGAAAATATTTTATATACAAAAGAACTTTAAGGATAAGAGTAACAAGAATAAAATTTAAGGTTGTTGAATTACGCTAAACATTTGTTCCATAGCTGAAAGCATTGGAGCATCGACGATTGTTGTATTTTCCGAATTAATGAAAAAGTTAGTGGACGCGCAAGAACGATATTGTGCTGAATTTGTAAGCAAGTCAGTAAGGAGACTTACCTGAGGATGTTGATTTGTATGATTTGGTTGAGGTTGAACTCCTGCTGTTAAAACAGCTGAGTTACCAAACATTGATGGTGCAATAGCACCGCCAATTAACTGCTGAGCTGCATTTTGGGTTGACGATAAGATATTTCCAGACGACGATAAACCTAAGTTATTAGATAGAACAAGATTTTGTGGTTGAACGGCAGAATTGTTGTTACTATTAGAACCAGAATTAACACGACTACGTCCTGTACTTGAAATACAACCCGGATGTATACTAGGATGGCCTATAAGGAAGCTTATTTATTATAATTTAATATAATCCTTCTAAATTTCTAAATCTTACCCATGTTAACAAAATTAGAATTAAAATGTTGGGAATCCAATTGTACTTCACCTAAACCATTGACCGATATTCCGTTAACCAAATTAACAGCTAAAATTATTTGAATTGAAAAGAAAAAAAATTAGATTAAAAATAATCCGTTTTTAACCTAAACAAACCATTTTTCGCACCCTGTGCATCCAAATGATTCCAATATATTTCTGATGGTGATGTTGTACTTGATCCAGGTGGAGCGGTAACTTGAACTCCGGTATAACGAAAATAAGGATTTTTTAAATCCAAAGTATTGTTAGATGTTATATCAGTCCCTTCAATTCGTAATTCGATTGTCACATCGTAGCTTTGTCTATTAAAAAAAATTCTTTCATTAAATAAAGCGTAGGCAAATATCATTTACCATGAAAAATTTAAAGTCTTATGTGGGAAAAAATCAATCAGTCTAAAAATATTAGCAAGCAAAATTTTTTGTATGACCAAAATTAACATCTGCTATTTTTAAATTTTAATGGAATAACATATAACATGATCTCGAATTGAAAGACAACGATTTTGTCAGTAATTGCTTCTCAAAGATATGTTGCACAATTATTTTTAATCAATGTTAAATAATTCTTTTTACGTATGCTTTATGGAAGAACTTCGCCCTGTAAACTAGCTTTGCCACTGTTCCCGATTATTTCGTAAAAGCTTTTGCTAAAAGGAATAGGAATCTAAAAGGATTTCATTACTCTTGTGGGATTTAATTTTAATCCCGAAATTTTTGAATTCCATGTCCACCAATTTTTTAGAGAAACATAATCCATCACTCCAACCCACAGTTGGCATGTTATATTCAGATATTCAGAGAAGTTAATTTACAATTTACTAAAATTAATACTGAAAATGTATAACTTAAAAAAATTTCAACAATGAAATACTTCAAGTTAACAGTTGTTGCATATTGAACACATAACGTTTAAATTAGCAATATATTTATACAAACATTGGACATGTTACCTTTTGTTTGCCTCTAACAGCACATGCCCAGTCAGGAGTTGTCCTTGTTTAACGCAGAATGGATTTTGGAGTAGACATCGTACTTGATACCAATGTGTTAAAGGTTCTGTGGGTGAAGTTGAAAGCCAAACATGATTTGTTGATCCACCAAATTCAACATCAAACCAAAATGCTAATCCGTGGCAAGTTCCAGTTTCTAATACATGAAATTCCAAAGGAATATCTACAAAATTAAAATAAATCAACTGATTAGAACATTTTTGAAATATGTATTTGGTTTTGATTTTATTACCTATCCGGTGTAAATCTTTCTCATCAGCTTCCAGAAAGTTAACAACGTGTCTAATGGATTTACTCATACATATTCTTATATCAAATGTATCTACAATTGGTTGACGAAAATACTCCCGCATTGCGGCAACTCGCATGTAACTTAGGTCAACCCCATGAAATGATGTTTGATACCAGAAATTAGATTTATTAAATTGTTCCATGTATAGCGCCTCATCCGTAAACGGAGCAACATGTAAATCACCACGAGATGGAAACATTTTCCCACCTTTTTTTAAAAACTTTTTAGCATGCAAATATGTTTCTAACATCCTTTCGTTATATAACATATAACCCATGGGTTCTGATATTATAATATCCACTTTTTCTGGGAGTTCGATTTCCTCTATTTTACCAGAAACTACTTTAATTTTTTCCGTTAAACTATTAGCGTCAACTAACTGTTGAGCATACTGCGCCATATTGCTAGCTTCAACAGCATAAACCTTCCGTGCACCTGCTTGCACAGCAAAAAATGATAAAATACCAGAACCAGCACCAACATCTAATACAACTTTATCGGCAAAATCTGATAAATTACTATGTATAGCTCTTTGATATGTACTGGTTCGTACAAAATCCTGCATCATATTTTGTTGCTGACTTAAATAACCATAAAATTGGAAATATTGTGACGCAGATGATTCTTCTGTACGTAGTGAGAATACAGAATTTGCACGACGATCCTTAATATTTTGTACAACTTGCTGAAATTTTTTCATTTCATTTTCGTTATTTATTGTTAAAAATATCACTGAATTATTTTCTAATTTTATTAATTGAGATTGTTTCCCAGTTTCCAGAATTTCAATTTCGGATTGAGGATTGTAATTTATTGACAAATCAAATTTGTCTTTATCTGTAAATATAAAAAGAAATATTTAAGTTTTTCTTACATATAAGTAAAATATTATAAGTTTAAAAATGCGTGCATTAATACTTCAGAAGACATTTGGTCGTAAAGTTTCCCAAACAATTGCAATCATGCTCGACAACAGGCAAGATTACTTTAACTTTGGCGCGAGTGGATTTTTTTTTAATTATTTTTATCGTAAATTAAGAAAATTTAGTAAAAGGGACAGTTTTGATCGTTTATGTTATAAGCACATAGGAAATAAAGCAAAAATAAGTAAAAAAAAGTCCAAGCGGCACGTATATCCGCTAGAAATAGGTAGATTTCGAGATCAGACAGTTTTGTGTGCCAGTAGAATCTGATGTATTAGATTAGTTTAAACAAAACAAACTAATTTAAAACAGATATCGAACAAATTTTAAAAAGAAAATTAGCTACCTACAAGCAAAATTATATCTATCCAATTTTGCAACAAACAAATACAAAATCTACCACAGAACATGTGTGTGATAATTTATGACACAAACCTACTCTATATCATATGTTGTGCAATTACTGCAAAATATCAAAATAGTTTATTTCTAAGAAAAAAAATTAATTTCTTCTATTCAAATCTTTTATTTTTTGACTGTTATAAGGTTGACATTGACTGTTATAAGGTTTTTGGAAATTGTAGTTGGGGATTGTTGCAAACTTTTTTGTTGAAGCCAACAAGTCAAAAACCTCTAACTGCAGAGGTTTATATTTATAAGAAACGGATTAAAATGTTTCCACAGATTCTAAATTTATGAAGATTTTAAAAATATTAGTATCCAAACGGCCGTTATAACGGATTAAAAAAACCACTTTTTTTCTAGTATAAAGCCTATAGTTCCTTAACCATGTGTCAGATTTTTCTGATTTACGAACTTGTCCAATATATTAATAAAACACACATTTTTAAGAAAGGTTTTTTTAACTGGCTCCACAAATGCAACCATGAGAGCGCCGGTTGATTCAAACGCATTTTGTGTTTTACAAGCTTTTTTGTTGGAGCCGTTCACTCAGAAACCTCCAACTGCAGAGGTCGTTTTCTTGAAAGAAACTGATTAAAAAGGTTTTAAAAATTCTAAATTTATGAAGTTTTTAAAAATATTAGAATCCAAACGGCCGTTATAACGGATCTAAAAAACAGAGTTTTTTTCTAGTATAAAGCCTCTAGTTTCTTAACCATGTGTTGGATTGGGCTGATTTACAAACTTGTCCAAGATATTAACAAAACGCACATTTTTAAAAAAGGTTTTTTGATCTGGCCTTATAAATGCGACCGTGAGAGTGCCGGTTGTTTCAAAAAAAAATTTTTTTTTGCAAACTTTTTTGTTGGAGCCGCTCACTCAGGAACCTCTAACTGCAGAGGTCTAGTTTTAAAACAAATTGATAAAAAAGGTTCCAAAGATTCTAAATTTGTTAAATTTTTTGAAATATTAGTATCCAAACGGCCGTTATAACGGTTTTAAAAACTCAATTTTTTTCAGAAAAAAGCCTCTAGTTTCTTAACCACGTGTCGGATTTTGCTGATTCACGAACTTGTCCAAGATATTATTAAAACACACAAGTACAGAAAAATTTTTTGATCTACCTCAACAAATGCGACCGTGAGAGTGCCGGTCGTTTTCGTTATATCTCATATCGTTTATATACATATATATATATATATATAAATTTTTTTTTTCTCTTTTTTTTGTCTCCGCTTATCATATATAGTCGTTTGGCACAAAAATTTTTCCGAAATTCCGAGATGAAGCCCATTGCAATAGGTAGATTTTTATATGAAATCTACCTAATAAAATTTTTTTGTCAAAACCAGTGCAATTTTGTATGGATTTTGCTTTTTTCAAAGGCCTGTTTCTTGGACCCCGGGGCTCCGATACAACTCGTTTTGGTTTTATTCGCTTCAGTGAGTGATTCTCTATCAAATAAAAAAAAAATTCTTGGGGCCTAAGAAAAATTAATATCCCCTAAAAAAAAATTCTTGGCCCCTAAGTAATATTAATATCCCCTTAAAATGATTGACCAAATCATCGAAAAACTGTAAATTAAAAATTCTAAACATAAGAAAAAAACTAATGTCAAAATAACAACTGTATTTTTTTAATAATGTGAAAGCTGAAAGAACGGACAAACCGCATGATTTTCATTGTTGTTGTATTGGTAACAAAACAAAATATTACCGATTTAAATTTACATTAAAATAATTGTGTAAACACAAAATATTTATACACTTTATACAGAATTTATGTTTAATTTTATAAAATTCACCTAATAATCACAAAAAACTATCCACAAATAATAAATTCAAAAAATGGCGTCAAGCTTGTTATTGTTTTTACACTGTGTTGGTATAGTTTTTGCTGGAAGACGAATTTATCAAAAAATCTCAATTTCACAAAACTGATTTACATAAAAAAAAATGTCAAAAATTTTGGCTGAAAGAACACGCTCGATTGATTTACAACAATTTTTTTGATGTATATCTGATTTTTTTGGCTGAAAGAACTCCACATTAATGTAACACTATAAAAAAACACGTGCTTGGGACATTTTAAGTATAGTAATATATAAAATAATTTACCTGATTTTAATATAATAATTAACCCCTCAGGATCAAGTTTTAGATATAAATTGCACACTGTGTTGGTGACAACATACTTTTCATCACCAGGAAAAACATGCATAATATATACATTTTTTATAACCTTTTCTGACATTTTAAACTTAAATTTATTATTAGACAAACACTTAAATTATTTATACTATTGTTTATACACAAATTTGTGACTACTGATAAAATGAATAATCAAATTTTTTTGTATTTGTTTTTTTGTTTCACTGTTCTTTGTGTATCTAAACGACGCGCCGACTGCTTGGAATAATTTAATTACTTTATTATAGGTTATGTCAAAAAAGCGTAGTGACAGAGACATATTGAAAATTTGCTTTAAACGTCAGCATAGGTCTTAAGGCTATTCTGCATTAGCCTTTTTTGCTCGTCTTTTTATTTTGTGCAATAGAATATATAAAAATCGCACTTATAATGCGACAGGAAAAAATGAAGATTTTTTATTTATTGCATGACGTTTTTTTACTTGCAATGACTTTTTTTTTGAAAAAAGTGTTTTACTATAAAAAAAGTGTTCTACTATAAAAAAAAGTTTATACAGCAAGACTTTTTTATGAAAAAAGACAACTTTTACACTGAAAAAATATATTTAAAATTACCATACCGTGTATTTTGGATACGACATTGATGAAAATATATCATAAAATTAGATGTTTTTTTTATTTATTTATTCATTTAATCGATACAACACGACAACAAGGTCGTTTCATGCAGATAAATTAACTGCATTGTATAAAGAAGCAAGTTATGACTATAGGCATATAAAACTTACATCACGTTTTAGCAAAAACTTAACAAAAAAAGAAAAAATTTCTTTTCAAAAGAAATTCAACAAACTTAACATTATATAATTATATAACAGTAATATCAATATCAATACCATTTATACAAACAACAAAAAAGAAAAAAACAATTGAATCTGTATAAATAATCAAAAACACACACACACACACACACACACACACCAACAATTAGTGATTATACGGATAACTCACTGTCATATCTTTACAATAATTACCTAAATTTAGGAAATTGAATTATATCAGGTAACACCAATTTAGACATAAGGCCATTTATATTCTTGTCAAATCCATTATAATAAAAGAAATATAATACATTACACGTAGTGCGTTTTATTTATATAAAATATTAATCACCATATCATTTCTAGATTGTTCCAGAATATAACAAATTGGCGACGAGACGGGATACGAATCTTCAAAAGTACGTATTTGATTATTCGATTAATAATAATTTACAAAAAAAAGAAAAAAAAAGTTTTTCTGCTGTGTGCATCATCCACCATTTTTTTTTCAAAATTAAAACTTCAAAAGTACGTGTTTGAAAAATAAAACAAATTAAAATGGGTAAACCAAAAAATAATAATAACAATCCAGAAGATGATAATACGTCTACAAGTGCTACAAATACACAAAATACAAATATGTTTCAACCTCAACCAATACAAAGTATTTTTACGATTGAAATGTTCAACAAATCAAATACAAAATGGACGCGTTGGGTTGATCGATTACGTGGATCTTTCTCGATCTTTAATATTATCGATGAAACTACACAAGTTCACCTGTTACTACACTACATGGGGCAATCTTCTTACGATGTCATTTGCGACAAATTAGCTCCTGTAAAACCACAAACAAAAACTTTCCAGGAAATTGTAGATATACTGGAAAATTACTACAATCCATCGCCGCTAGAAATTGTGGAAAATTTCCGTTTTCACATGGCTAAACAAGGGGATAACGAAAACGTAGATGAATATATTACAAAATTAAGAAGGTTGGCAATTAATTGCAATTTCGGACCATATCTCAACACTGCTCTTCGTAATCAACTGGTATTCGGACTAAAGAATACAATAATTCGAAATAGATTATTGGAATGCAGAAATTTAACCTTGGAAAAGGCGATTGATACATCTATAGCGATGGAATTATCTCAAAAAGGGAGTGCTGAAATACAAAGCAAAGCAACTGCTGATCTACAAGTTCAGCATATGCAACATAAAGGCAAATCATATCAGCATAAATCATATAATAAAGGTAAACAGAGTAATAGTAATAATAAAAATATACATTTTGAAAAGAAAAATAAGTGTTATCGTTGTGGGCTCGAGACACACCTGGCAAATAAATGTTCTCATATAAGTTCAACTTGTACATTTTGTATGAAAAAGGGGCATATTGCTGCGGCTTGTCTCAAGGCCAAAACAAGCACAAGTAATCGTAAAGATAAAATAAATTTCGTTGAAGATGAACCTTATCAGGAAATAGACGAAATTTATAATATCAATGATAAACAAATAGAGGAACCTTCTATTGAACATTTTTATAATATTAGTAGTGACAGTAAGAATCGTTCTAAATTTTGGATTCTATTAAATGTAAATAACATAAAAATTAAATATGAAATTGATAGTGGGTCTCCTGTAACCTTAATTAACGATTACGATAGAACTAAATATTTCAATGAATTAATTTTAGAAAAACCAGATATTGATCTTGTTAGCTACTGCAATTTTAAAATTCCGGTTTTAGGTTACTTGGATGTTAATGTATATTACAAAAATGAAAATATAAATTTAAAATTATATGTCGTAAAATCGGACAGGCATCCTTTGCTCGGACGCGAGTGGCTTCGTAAATTAAATTTAAACTGGAACTCGGTTTTCGAAAATAAAGTTTTACAGAATGGTAATACAGTTAATACTATTTCTAATATTGGTCGCGATACCATGCTGGAAAATTTGATTATGCGCTTTCCTAATGTTTTTGATAAAAATATTGGTAAAATTAAAAATATTCAAGTAAAGCTTACTATTAAACCCGATACTACACCGGTATTTATTAAAGCCAGATCCGTTCCTTTTTCTTTAAAAACTGGGGTTGAAAATGAATTAGATACGCTTGAAGCAAATGGAGTCATTAGTAAAGTAGATTATAGCAGATGGGCTACGCCTATTGTACCCGTTCGTAAAGCTTCAAACAAAATTCGTTTGTGTGGTGATTATAAAATCACAATCAACCCAAATTTAATTGTGGATGAACATCCACTTCCTACTATTGAAGAATTGTTTGCATCCATGGCGGGTGGCGATAAATTTACCAAGCTCGATCTAACTCAAGCCTACTTACAACTAGAAGTTGCGCCAGAAGATCGTGAATTATTAACTTTGAGCACTCATAAAGGGCTTTACCAGCCTAATCGCTTAATGTATGGAGTAGCGTCTGCTCCAGCCATATGGCAAACACATATTGAAATCATTTTGCAAGATATTCCTGGAGTCAGTGTGTTCTTAGATGATATTAAAGTCACCGGCCCCGACGATAAAGCACATTTTGATAGAGTCGAAGAAGTTTTTAAAAGACTCAGTGCATACAACATAAGAGTAAATCTCGATAAATGTGAATTCTTCGCAAAAAAAATAGAGTACTGCGGGTATATAATTGATAAAAATGGCACCCATAAGAGTCAAAAGAAAATTGAGGCTATACAGAAGATGCCTGTACCACAAAATAAAGAACAGGTGCGCGCTTTTGTTGGTTTTATCAATTTCTATGGGAGGTTTTTTGAAGCTTTAGCGACACTTATATACCCAATCAACAATCTATTAAAAAACAATGTTGATTTCGTTTGGGATAAATCGTGTGATAAAGCATTTAACGCAGTCAAAACGGAAATACAATCCGATAAATACCTGGTTCACTATAATCCCAAACTCCCTCTTATTCTCGCGACGGATGCTTCACCATACGGAGTCGGAGCTGTACTCAGTCATTTATATCCGGATGGGTCAGAAAAGCCGATTCAATATGCTTCACAAACCTTGAATACTACGCAACAGCGCTATTCACAAATTGATAAGGAAGCCTATGCTATAATATATGGTATTCGAAAATTTCATCAATTTGTTTACGGAAGAAAATTTACTTTAATTTCGGATAATAAGCCAATTATCCAAATTTTTTCCCCTCAAAAAGGCCTGCCTACACTTTCAGCATCTCGTATGCAACATTATGCAATTTTTCTACAATCATTCGATTATGACATTCGTTATCGTGATACCAAAAAACATGCCAACGCTGACGCAATGTCAAGATTACCTTCAGACGATTCTTCGTTTAGTATTGAAGAAATTGATATTGTGGAAGTGAACATGATAAATACATTACCTGTAACAGTTGATGAATTATCTAAAGCTACATTAGCTGATAAAACTTTATCGATTTTAATACAAGGGTTAAAAAACGGTCGAACCGTTAAACCAGAAAATCGTTTTGGAATCTCACAAGATGAATTCACCTTACAACAAGATTGCATTCTACGGGGTATAAGAGTTTATATTCCAAAAACTTTACGCAGCAATGTACTAAATGAGTTACATTCAGCCCATTTTGGCATAACAAGAATGAAATCGCTCGCTAGAGGTTACTGCTGGTGGGAAAATATCGATAGAGATATCGAGAATATGATTAAGGATTGTACAAACTGTCAACTAAGACAATCTAATCCTACTAAAACAACGATCCATTGTTGGGAAACAGCTACAGAAGCATTTCAACGAGTGCACTGTGATTTCGCTGGTCCTTTTATGGGAAGTTATTTTTTCATACTTGTCGATGCTTTTTCTAAATGGCCAGAAGTTAAAATAATTAAAAATATAACTACTGAAACTACGATAAAAATTTGTCGTGAAATTTTTAGTTCCTTTGGAACACCTTCGGTGTTAGTTTCTGATAACGGAACTCAATTCGTATCAAATGAATTCCAAGAATTTCTAAAACAAAATGGCATTGTGCATAAGCTATCAGCCCCTTACCATCCAGCAACAAATGGTCAAGCTGAACGCTATGTGCAAACTATTAAAGACAAGCTTAATGCCCTAGACACGACCAATTCAAATTTACATTCTACATTATGTAACATTTTGCTAATGTACCGCAAAATGATACATCCAGCTACTGGAAAATCTCCAGCAATGCTGAATATAAACAGACAAATTAGATCTCGGATCGATTTGATGATACCCGAAAATATTCTAAAAGTGCGGGAAGAGCCCTCACATTCTAAAATCATTCGTCATTTGAAACTTGGAGATAGAGTGATTGTACGGGAATATATTTCAAAATATACCAAATGGAAATTCGGTAATATTATTGAGAAGTACGGTAAGTTACACTATTTGGTAGAATTAGATGATGGAAGACAATGGAGACGTCATATCGATCAAATTCGATGGGTTGGTCCTCATGCAGGATTTAGAAAAGAATCAAATACAGCAGATTGCGAAAATTCCGACTATTCATTCGGCAACCCCTCCGAATCACATGAAAATTTCCCGGACATTGAAAATACTGATTATACATTGCCCTTAATACTGTCCACTGCTGTTCCTGGCAATGATGCTCCTCCGATTTCGGTCAATATAAATAAATCAATTTCAAATGAAATACAATATCAGTCAAATTGCAACGCTAAAGACCAAAACGTTGTTCAAACGCCGAAAAGACCAAAAAGAAACATTAAAGTACCTCAAAAATTAGATTTATAAATTTTATTTGGTTGGATTATATAAATATTTAAAAAAACAAATAATTTAATATTTTAATTTTTGGAAATTAAATTGCAATAGAAATTTGAATAATTTAAGGGGGAAAGAATTGTCATATCTTTACAATAATTACCTAAATTTAGGAAATTGAATTATATCAGGTAACACCAATTTAGACATAAGGCCATTTATATTCTTGTCAAATCCATTATAATAAAAGAAATATAATACATTACACGTAGTGCGTTTTATTTATATAAAATATTAATCACCATATCATTTCTAGATTGTTCCAGAATATAACACTCACACTGTCTTAAACCTACCCCCTCGTGCTTTATTTCTCGTATTAGTTGGAACAGAGTTCCATAATCTAGCACCTTTTCTTAGAAATGAGCTTTCCATATAATTTGAATTAGCTCTTTGTAAAATTAAGTTTTGTGTTCTGGACGATTGTGCAAAGATCAGTTTATCATACAGATTATTAATGATTAAGGTTATTAATAATTTTCTGCAGTAAAGTTAGTATTCTAATGTTAAGATAATTTTCCAAGGAGCAACCAAAAATGTTATTATAATATGGTGTCAACCTATTTCTTCGTTTTAGGCCAAATATATATCTTAGGCATGAATTAGGCGGCTATACACCTGAGCTAAACTATGCGAAATTTGCGAACTATGTTTTTAAAAAGTAATGTTTTAATGCGATAAAAGCTTTTTAAAAAAATGTAATGTTTCCGTTTTAGTTTTCTTTTTTAAATGTTTTGTTTCCGTAATGTTTTTTTCTATAATTACGTTATATACATTATTTTTAAAAAACATAGTTGGCATATTTCGCATAGTTTAGCTCAGGTGTATAGCGGGCCTTAAAAACCTTCTTTATTTTAGCCATTAAGCTAGAGGTCAAGAAGTTAGAGAACACAACGTCGCAGTACAGAAGATGACTCAAGATTAATGACCTTACCAAAAGCAAACGAACCTTAGTCGGGGTAAAACTAGCATTTCTCCAAAGTACTCTCAGGCCAAAGACATTCTCTGCGTTATTGTGTTTACATGTGTAGTCTAATCCAGATTATTATCTAGGATCAAACCCAAGGTTTTAACAGTTTTGGTAAAGACTATCAAATCATGACCAACTCTAATTCTTGGTGTGAATAAATCAGCGTCATTAAAATCAAGTATATGCTTGTTTGATTAAATCATATGGACGATTAGGATCAGGTTGTGCGATGATATCGCTAACTAGTTGGGCTAACTCAGGGGTAAGAACGCAACAAAATGTTCTAAATTTATATTTTTGGCTCGTAACTCGATCATTACTGCACTGAGCCTCAAGTGTAAGAAACCACAAATCGGGTTGGGTATGCCAAAAGGGTGCAGGAGTAAAACCTACGGCATTAATGTCGATGTCGCTTTTAGGAATAGGTATAGCATTACTGCTACAAGGTTCTTGATCGTCGTTAGTAGGAGAAATTGGATTATGGGTAGCTAGTGCTACAGCTTGTTCAATCGCGTCATTTAGTTCGCTTTGCGAAACCATTTTGGGGGTCTCTCCAGGTACTGGAGGAACCGAGTTGTCTACGCAGCGTGCTACATGAAGAATAATATTTTTAATTAATTGAATTATAAATTTAATTTTGCTTACCTTCTTCCATGTCAACTGTTTGTTTTATATAATTTTAAATCTGACACTTGAATTGTAAACGAATAATTTAATTAACGTTACCGATGTAAAGTTGGTAATTATAGCACATACTTTTAATTAATATGCTACAAAAATATAGATGTAGCTAAAGTTATTTGGTATAATTTATCGGTATAATTTAAATGTTATATAGGATATTTTTTTTACTGGGAATTATAACTGTAATGTAAACAAGATAAAATAAGATCGCTCTCTTTTAATTCGAGTCTTCAAACAGATAAGATTAAAAATTATAAAATTATTTCGTGCTGTAATTAATTCAAATTAATTTTTTCGAATATAAGTTCTTATTAAAATAAATTTATTGTTTGATTTAAAAATTAATTGATTTACAATAAATATCCGCAAAAACATTGGTCCTTCGAGACGGATTTATATCAGCATTTTTGGTGAACTGGATACAAATTGGAAACGACACCGAGGGGCGCTATCTCAAACGGTCGCTAAGTATATTTTTTTTTATCGTATTTTTCGATTATTGTAACCATTTGACCTAAAATAAAAAAACAATAAAATTTAATAAACTTATTTTACTTATTATTTATTAATTATTTTTTTGAATTTATAATTTGAACTGAATTTATGACTTTCTAAGTTGGTGTCCAAATTTAATAATATAGTGTTTAATAAAAGTGTTTGTAATATAAGTGATAAAGTGATTTGTGTTATTAAGACTATAAGGTACATATTTATATTGAACTAAATTTGCTTAGAATCTAGTTATAATGGATAAGCTAAATCTAAAAGGATTGTTGAAAAAGCGCGCTGCGTTCAAAGGTCAGATGACGCGTATTGTCACGTTTATTCAAAATGATGATGCTAAGACGATTGAGCAGTTAAAAACTCGTTTAGAACGTGCTCAAGCTCTTCTACAAGAATTTATACTAGTGGAAGATGCAATTGCCAATATTAGCGATACTGAAGAATCAGATCTAGTTGATTTTGAAGAAAAATATTATTTTGCTATAGCCGAAATTAATAGTAATATTCGCCAAATTAACCTAGCTAATGCAAATGCAACATGTAATGACACCTTATCTTCTTCCTTAAATCATTATCCGGTATCTGATTTAAAGCTACCGCGCATTAATATACCATGTTTTGATGGTGATTATAAGGATTGGCAGTCGTTTTATGATTTGTTCAATAAAACTATACACGAAAATTCATCACTATCGCCGGCACAAAAATTTCAATATTTGAAAGGATGTTTGGTGATTCTAGTGCTATAATTCCACTTAACAATCTTGATTGATTACTATTTATAGTACACATGCACAGATCACCCAATTAATAAATAATTTATTTTTATTTTCAAACACAAAAATTCTTCTTAGCAATTTTTATTTATTTTTCTTTTAAATTCAAGTAACAACTAAAGTACATAAATATTTTTATTTCAATTTTTCTTCAATTCGAACAAAGTTTAAGGTGCGTACACATATTGACGAACCCATGAAGTAAATCATACTTTACATTACCGCACACCGTGTGTACGCATCGTAATGTAAAGTATGATAAACTTTAGACCCCACAACACTCCCCCACCAGAAAAAACTTTAAAGATGTTTTTACGCGCATATTCTGAGGTGATTTTTTACTCGGGTCACATTTTTAATCTACGTTACATATTTACAGTTTAAATATTTATAATATTACATTACCATATATAAGATTCTATTTTTACTTTTACTTAAATTATAATTCATTATGGTGTTGTATAAATTTCTCCTTTTTTTTTAAACCATACATTAACTTTTTATCTCTAACATTATATTATTTCAGATTAGGAATTGAATTTGGAATTCAATCAAACAAAAAACTTATACATATTAAAAAGTGTTTTTTAAACTTAAAATTAAAATGCTTTATTCTTAATTTTATTTATACTAAAAACTTTGCGAGTTACACCAAATAATGTATTTGCTCCAAATATCGTGCCGGGAATCGTACTTTTCGTCCTACCCGCGTCATGACTATTGGTTTTTCTAATACGTTTGATGGTGTTTCTAAATTATAATTTATTTCAGTTGACGTGCGTTCTTGTCGAGGTGAAGATATTAGTGGATGAGGTGAAAACTCTTCTTCTTCCACGTATTCATGGGTACTTCTTAAAATAAAAGCAGGCTTGAGTCTATCGATGGATATTATTGCCTCTCTGTGTTTCAACTTAACCCTAAACGTTTTACCTAACCGCTCGACCACTGGATACGGGCCTTCGTAAGGAGTTTGTAAGGGCGCACGTACCGCGTCCGTTCTAACAAAAACATGGGAACATGTTTGTAAATCGGGGTGAATGAATATTGCTTCCCTTCCATGACGCGACATTGGAGTTGGCTTTAATTTATTCATATTTTCCTTCAAAGTTACTAAAAACGAGTGCTGGTCTTCTTCTAATGGTTTAGGATCGAAAAATTCACCTGGTAATACGATTGTGGAGCCATATACCATTTCGGATACCGATGCTCCAAGATCTTTTTTATATGCCGCTCTCATCCCCATCAGTATTGTTGGCAAGACTTCTGTCCAATTTAGGGTTTTATAGCTCATTATGGCAGCCTTTACATCACGATGCCACCTTTCAATTAGCCCGTTTGCCTGTGGATGATAAGGACTTGATCTGCAATGTTTAATTCCCATAATCTTTTCTAATTCCGCGAATAGAGATGCTTCAAACTGTCTCCCTTGATCACTGGTAAGCCAATAGGGAACGCCGAATCTTGTAATCCAGCCATTATATAATGTCTTTGCAACAGACTCAGCCGTTATATCAACTAATGGGAGTGCTTCAACCCAACGTGTGTAACGGTCAATGCATGTTAAAACGTACGAATACCCGTTTGAGTTTGGTAACGGTCCTACAATATCTATATTTATATGTTGGAATCGGTCGTTCGGTGCAGCGTATTCTCCTAACGGACTCTTGGTGTGCTTTATTATTTTGGCTTGTTGACAGTTTATGCAACACTTTGCCCAATTATTGCAATCTTTTCTAATTGAGGGCCATACATAACGATCCCTAACAAGTTTGGTGGTAGCTTTAATTCCTGGGTGCGCCAGGTTGTGGAAAATGTCAAAAATGTCTTTCCTTAAATTACGTGGAACAAATGGTCTGAGTTTTCCAGTGGATATGTCACCATACAAATTCTTTCCATCTGGCAAAACTACCGTCTTTAACTGCAATGAACTTCCGTTTTTACAAATCAACTGTGCAAGTTCCTCATCTGTAGATTGTGCTTCCGCTAGTCTCTCGCTTGACAAGTCAAGTGGGTTTTCAATCGCATTCAAATCGCATCGAGATAAAGCGTCGGCTACTATATTATTTATTCCAGATATATGGCGTATGTCGGTAGAGAATTGCCCTATCAGATCCAAATGTCTCAATTGTCTTGGTGTGGCTTTTTCCGGTTTTTGACGAAAAGCAAATGTAAGCGGTTTATGATCTGTAAATATAATGAAGTTTCGACCCTCTAACATATGTTTAAAATATTTAACAGCTGAGTAGGTGCCTAATAGTTCTCGATCATATGCACTATACTTGCGTTCCGCCGTCGCTAGCTTTCTGGAAAAAAAACTTAGCGGGACCCACTTGTTTTCTATATTTTGCTGAACAACAGCTCCTAAAGCGTCGTCTGAAGCGTCTACACAAAGACACAATTGTTGATCTGGCGCCGGGTGAGCTAAAAGCGAGGCCTCACTTAATATTTTCTTACAATTAGCAAATGCTTTTCTTGCTTCATCGTTCCACTCTATTTTTCGTTTATCGTTGCGTTTGTTTCCTTTCATGTACTCCAACAGTGGTATCTGTTCTTTGGCTGCGTTTGGGATAAACCTATGGTAAAAATTCATCATAGCCAAAAATCTCCGTAATCCTCTTACTTCTTTAGGCTCTGGGTATTCTTCAATTGCTTTTACTTTTTCAGGCAATGGTAGAATACCACTTGCATTGATTACATGTCCTAAAAATTTCACTTCAGGTTGACCGTACTCGCACTTATTCGAATTTATTAATATGCCGTGTTTTTGCAATCTTTCAAATACTTGTCGTAAATGATCTATATGTTGTTCCTCAGTATTTGAAGCAATTAAAATATCATCAATATAAGGGTACGCAAAATCTAGGCCTTGTAATACCTCGTTAATGAATCGTTGGAATGTTTGAGCTGCGTTTTGTAACCCAAAAGTCATCCGGACAAACTCAAACAAACCAAACGGAGTTATAATTGCTGTTTTTTCTATATCTTCCTCTCTGACAGGAATTTGGTGATATGCTCTTTGTAGATCTATCTTACTAAAAATAGTTTTCCGATACAAAGATTGATTAAGATCCTGCATGTTAGGAATCGGGTAACGGTCTGGCATGGTGACTGCGTTCAATTGACGATAATCGCCACACGGCCTCCATTCTCCATCTCCTTTCGCAACCATATGTAATGGGCTCGACCAAGGACTTTTGGAAGGTCTGCATATTCCATTCTCTAACATGTACTGGATCTCTTTTTTTGCAATTACTAACCTTTTTGGGTCCAACCTTCGTGCTTTTGCTGATACAGGCGGTCCTTTGGTCTCTATGTAGTGCACAGTATCGTGCTTTATCGTTTGGGTACCTTGTATTGGTCTTGTAAGCTCTTGATATTCAGAAACAACCTTACCGAATGGCGATTCGTGTTTTCTATTTGTCGATAAACATAAACTAGGTGTAGTCGATATCGTTCCGACTTGCTCTAGTTTAGTTAATGGATCTATTAAACGTTGTTTCTGTAAATCTACTAAAATTCCATAATATTTTATAAAATCGGCCCCTAAAATTGGTTGTTGAACCTCAGCAACTACGAATGTCCATTTGAAATCACGCCTCAACCCTAAATTTAATGTTAATGTTTTGTTACCAAAAGTTTCAATAATTGAGCCATTTGCTGCATATAATTTCACATCAGAGGTATGAGGTTTTTCAACTAAATCGTTGACCGGCAACACTGATATATCAGCACCTGTGTCAATCAGTAATTTTAAGGAATTTGACTTGTCGTAAATAATGAGGCGGCAGGATATTGAGCCGACATCACTTGCCGCAACTAGTGATTGGCTTACCTGTTTTCCGCTGGATTAGCTTGGTCGCATGGTAATCGACACTTAGTTGAATCTTTACCATAGCGCCAATGATAATAACAGGTTGTTGAATTTGGATCATACGGCTCCCTGGATCTACTTCGGGACCTTAAATTTCTACGACCCTGTAAAGGTGATCTTGTTCGGTTATTTATTGATGGTCGGTTTTGGGTCTGCCAAGTTTCGTTTGCTTTAATAAGTGAAGCTACTTGCAATGTAAGCGAGGTGACTTTTTCAGTTAAATCTTCTAAAACTCTGTTTGATTTAATATTTTCACTATTGTCTTCCGTGAGGTTGTAATTAATTTCATGTATTCGATTTCCCAAAAGGTAATAATTAACTTTATCTGCTATTTTCAAAATTTTTTCAACAGACAATTCTTCCGATAAACCTGCTACTGCGGCCTGTACCTCTGGTGGTAAACGCTCAACCCAAATCTCCTTTAAAAATGAATCGGAGCATCTATTTCCCGACAATCCTCTTAGTTGCCGAAACAAATACGATGGTGTTCTGTCACCCAACGGTACGGTGGATAATAATTTACTTAATCTTTTTCTTTCGGATTCCTCGAAAACTTCGATTAACCTGATCTTAATAGCTTCAACTTTATTTTCCGGTGGATTTTCAATCAAATCTTTAATTTCGTGACGAATATCTGACCCAAAAGATATTACTAAATTCAAAAATTGCAGTTCATCTGTAAATACCTTATGTGTTACAAAAAGTTTGTTCACAAACTCAAACCATGCCTTTGGAGCGTCTTTCCAGAAATCAGGAAGTTTCATAGGTTTAAAACTAGCTGATTCTGAAAACAAAACTTGCCTAGGTTGTATAGTATGCGGCTCGCGAGGGTCATATTGTTCTATTTTGGGTTGCAATTTCGTATAAATTGCATTATTATTAGTAAAATCGAAATCATAATTATCCCCAATAGAAGTTTCATTATTCGGCAAAAACGCGTTCAACTCCTTTAACTTCCAATCGGGTAGATCATTAAAAAAATTTCTATTAACTGTCACAAATTTGCTAGGGTCATTCGAATTAATATTTTGTTTTTTAACTTGCGGTTTGATATCAACTTGCGTCATAAATGGAGTTGCATGCGTCTGTATTTTGGTTGGTGTTGAAGATTTTAGTCTATATTGGTTACTTGGAACACCGGTTTCTTCACAAGTAACAAACGGGTTCGTTGAAACGTTGGAATTTTTAAAAGTATCATGTTTCTTTTGGATTTCGATTTGTCGTAAAGCATCGTCCAAATTGTTTACACTTAGATTCATCCAATCTACATTCGACATGTTTCGCGACGCCATTTTTATGTATTCCAATCAATTAACCCGAAAATAAATCTAAAGTACCGGCACAATATTTGTACAAACAATTATCCGATTCACAGAAATTGCATTTAAATCTTGAAAGATCTTTCAACCAAAAAAATTTTACTTTCTATTTTATAAAAATCAATTTTACTTATGCGGTTTATTTAACCTTAACTTAATCCAAATTCACTACAACAACTATATTGTTCATGTCCGTATGTATATATAATATAAAAAATATACAATATAATATAAAAATTCTTATTATTTAAAAAATATCAACTATCAAAAATATAATACAATAATTTAAATTTCGAAAAACCTGTGTAAACATGTTATATCCGCCATTTTATACCTTCCGCTTCTAGATATTTTCTCGTTTTCCTAGTTTACTTATTGATCTCATTTTTCTATTCACATGTGTTGAATTTCCTGTATATCACGTATTGAATTTGCCTTCCTGAATCCACTACTTTAATGTCTATTCTGTATTCTGGTTAATTATAACTCGTGCTATTGCTATTTTTATAATGACGCCGTTTCGATTCATCAATATAAGACGATTCCAGATAATTCTTTATGTACCATAACACGTGATAACGTTGTTACTATTATAGTATTTTGGTTGTCTAAATCCAACATATAATAAGCTATTGCTATTGCTTATTGTATGCTGATGCAATTTGCGTGTTTGATTCACGTAATTGGTCACCACTTTGGTGATTCTAGTGCTATAATTCCACTTAACAATCTTGATTGATTACTATTTATAGTACACATGCACAGATCACCCAATTAATAAATAATTTATTTTTATTTTCAAACACAAAAATTCTTCTTAGCAATTTTTATTTATTTTTCTTTTAAATTCAAGTAACAACTAAAGTACATAAATATTTTTATTTCAATTTTTCTTCAATTCGAACAAAGTTTAGCCCGATCGAACGTTCACGGTGATAAGACGTTCGATCAAACTTGGTGGCGGGTAGCTGTAAGTATATGTTTGTCTTTTTGATTTTTAACTTTTGCATTATAAATTTAATTTCTGTTATTCATATATTATCTTGTTAATCCAAGATTCTTTTATGTCTGAATATTGAGTAATTTTGATTGTTTTGCACTCCTTTGTAGAAAGATGTGCATAAACATATAAATTACAGTTATATATACTAGAGTGTAATTAATTTTCTTTTATTCGATTGTTGTTACATGTAACTGTAATGTTGAAGATAACGGTATCTCCTAGCATAATGATAATTGTTTTAAATTGAAGTAGATACTTTTACTTATTAAATTAGTAATTGATTTTCTTAATATTTTGTCAAATTGAATTAATTGAATTGGATATTTTGACTTATCAAATTAGTAATTGATTTTCTTAATATTTTGTCAAACTGAATTATTAACTGAATTTCTTCTTTAAAATAAGATTTGCATACCTAATTTAATGATACGTTTGATTATGTTTTTAATCATAAGTTATTATATAAGTTAATGATAAGTTTAAGGTTTGTTAACACTAAAGGTTGATATAAAACAAAGATGTAGCAGCTTTAGACATATAATATTCAATGTCGGGCTACTTGGGGCAATTCCTAGTTGCAATTTAATTACCAACATATATTTCATAAATTTCCTGATTACACTACTCTGATATAAATAATCAACAAATAAATAATTATGTGTGCTAATTCGAACCACAAAACATAATTTTAATATATAATTAGTACAATACAAAAACCTGAATAATTGACTTCATAAAATAAATGTAGTGATGTTACCAATTAAATCTCAAATCACTATCAAAATACATAATTAATCCAGTTTAAGCAACCCAAAATAAAGGAGTAAAGGACGTTTTTATAAATAATAATTAATCGATATCATATGAGTGGAAACTGTTAAAATTCAAAATTCATGTTATTCTTAAATATTATGATGGAAGACTTTGATATAATATATTAATTTAATTATTTGAGCTAATTCAATTTCAAACATTACAATATCAACATAATCTGCACGATATAAATAACCTAAAAAATGGACTGTAATAGATAAATATAGTGAAGTGTTACTATTAAATTTCATAATTGGTACAATACAAACAAGCTGAGTAAAGAACTCAACTGAGTTTAATGAATAAATATAGTGATGTGTGTCCATTAAATTACAAAATATTACAAAAACACACAATTAGTTCGGTAAAAATAGCAAAATAAATGACTTTTATTAAGATACCTATTAATTAATATCATATGTGTGAAAACTATTATAAACTTTAAATTTCATGTTTATCAACAAAAAATCCTATAAAAAAAGTTTAAATCACAATTATTAAAATACATCATAACAATAATATAGTCATCATGACATAAATAATCTAAAAATTGACTGTAATAAATAAACATAGTGATATGTCTCTACCAAATTACATAAATGGTTCAATACAAATAAGCTGAGTAAATGACTCATTGAATTTAATAAATAAATATGATGATGTGTGTCCATTAAAATACAAAATACTACAAGAGTTCGGTACACAATTAGTTCAGTAAAATAGCAAAAAAATGACTTTTATAAACATACCTATTTATTAACATTATATATATGAAAACTACTACTTAAGTTTCATGTTTATTAACTAAAAATCGTCCAGAATATTTAAAATCAAATATACTAAAGTTACAATTTTATTTTTATACAGGTTTATATGAAGGAAGGTCAACGTACGACATTAATCAGACAAATAATAATATTCAAAAGTTCATAGTAATATTAACATAGGCTTAAAATTTAAAATTATTTACAATTTTCATCATAAGAAATGAATATTAATTCTAGTTAGATATAAAGAAAATAGTGTGATGAATTGTAGTGGATAGTGTATGCATTTGTTATTTTAATATTAAATATGAATCAAATAATCAAATATTGAATATATGAAATAGAACCTATAATTGTTCACTCACTGTAATTAGTTTTTTAGGTTCATTATCATTAATTTCAAATTAATATATAAATAAGCAAAACATAATATCCAAAAATATAACTAAAATTAAATTAAACATAATAATAAAATGCAAAATATATGACTAAAGATAAAATTAAACACATAATTGTACAAGGTCAGTTCAACATTACAACAGTTGCATCGTGAGGTGCTTGGTCAAGTGAGAGATTCTTTTTCCTTGGCGGCATGGCAGATACAATGCATTTATGTATTGGTCTTGTACATGACACCACTGAAGGACAAGTCTCTCAATTGACCAATCAGGTCATCTCGATGCAATTGTTCTAGTCCTACCACGACTATAAAAGGGTTTAACTTAAGTGTTACAATGTCATGGCTATTAATGCATTTAGTTATTATATTATATAATCATAACCATGTAAGCCCGATGGTAGGAGGATAGATTCATGTTATCTTCAGTGAATTAATTGAGACCAATAGCCTAATTGGGTTCTTAATTAATCATAGAGACATAGCATTAATACATCAACCTACAGATCGGGCGTCTAATTTTATACATCTTTGGTGATATGGGCTTGTGCCTAAACCAAATAAAATGATAATATAAAAAAAAAAAAAAAAAAAAAAAAAAAAAAAAAAAAAAAAAAAACAAAGTTTAAGGTGCGTACACATATTGACGAACCCATGAAGTAAATCATACTTTACATTACCGCACACCGTGTGTACGCATCGTAATGTAAAGTATGATAAACTTTAGACCCCACAGATGCTTAAAAGGTGAAGCCAGTAATTTGTTAAAACACATGGCAATCACTGAAGCTAATTACTATGAAGCCTTTCAACGATTGTGCAAACGCTTTGATAAAAAAAAGCACATAGTAAATTCATTTATACAAACATTTGTGGATCAACCATGTGTACGAAATCCAAATGCATCTTCATTACGCAATCTTACAGATACATGTGATGAAGTAATCCGAGGATTAAAGGCACTCGGACAGCAATATGAAGCTAGGGATCCATGGCTAATTTATCTAGTGGTCAATAAATTGGATGAGGACAACCAACAGAAATGGGCAAACTATATTATTGAAATAGATTGTCCCACATGGAATGATTTATTTAACTTTTTAAATCAAAGGGCAGACGCGACTGAAGGATTTAGACAAACAAATAAATCAAAACCGGTACGTAACGCAACGCCAAACTTTACAAGTATGCATACAAACTCCACTAATATGTGCAAGGTATGTAAAGATGTAGAACATCACTTATCTGAATGTGGTAAATTTCTGGATATGAAAGTAGTCGATCGCAGGAAGCTAATTAAAAACCTTTTCTGCTGCTATAATTGTTTAAGTAATAACCATCCAGTTTTCAAGTGTCATGTCAAAGGAAAATGCGATAAATGTTCTAAGAGACATCATCAATTGCTACATCTGGAAGAAGAACATGGTCAAGGTCCAAGTACAAGCATTGCAACTAATAGTAAGTCAGTCAAATCTTTTTATACTAATTCAAACCAAACTACAGATAAAAATAAATTAAATAATTTTAAACCAATAACACCAACGATATTACCTACCGCCAGTGTTATGGTTATGAACTCATTAGGTGAACTTCAGCAGTGTCGGGCACTTTTAGATTCAGGATCTCAGAAGTCTTTTATAACAGAATCTTGTGTCCAACGACTGCAGTTACCTCGAAGAAACGCTCGAGTATCGGTATCTGGATTATCTTCAAATACAGCAGCAGTTTCGCATGGGATTACGGAACTAACCGTTGCATCAAGACTCAATCATCACATTAAATTAAAATTCAAGGTTTTAATTCTATCCCGAATAACATCAAACCTTCCATCATTCAAATTTGACAAACTAAATTTAAATAAAATTAGGGATCTAGAACTAGCAGATCCAGAGTATAATCAGCCAGGCGAAATTGATCTTTTAATTGGGACTGATCAATTCTTTAAAATTTTAAATACAAAAAGTATGTCAAATGGACTAAATAACCCGATTGCTCATGATACAATCTTTGGGTGGGTTATAGCTGGGGAGTTAACCGAAAGGTTTGAGGAGAATTCGATCATCAATCTCCATACAGGTATTGATATAGATAGATTATTGCGTAGATTTTGGGAATTAGAGGAAATATCAGAAGAAGCGAGCATTTTTACAAAGGAAGAAAAACAATGTGAAACACATTTTTGTGAAAATTATTCCCGACAATCAGACGGAAGATATATTGTACGTTTTCCTTTTAACGAGTCTGATGTCTTATTAGGGAACTCACAGTCATCAGCGATATCACGGCTAAAATCGATTGAAAGAAGGTTTGAAAAAGACTCGTCCTTTAAAGAAACTTACATAGCTTTTATGAGGGAATACGAATTAATGCACCACACGGAGCCTATTCCTAATAACGAGATAGAAGTAAGTGCAAGTAAGTCCTTTTATTTACCTCATCATGGTATTATCAAATCATCTAGTTCGACAACCAAAGTAAGAGTTGTTTTCGATGCCTCAGCATCTTCTCAATCTGGTGTATCATTAAACGATAAGCTGATGGTCGGGCCAACAATTCAGTCCAGTCTTCTGTCTATTTTATTGAGATTTAGAACACATCGAATTGCATTTTCAGCTGATATTGAAAAGATGTACCGTCAAGTTCTGGTCGACAAGAAAGATGTGGATTATCAAAGAATTGTGTGGCGAGAAGATCCAAACATGGAAATAAAGCACTACCGTTTACTGACAGTTACATTTGGTACGTCGTGTGCTCCCTTTTTGGCAACGAGGGTATTAAACCAAATTGCATTGGAAATTAACAATGATTTACCGATTATAGCAAAAATAATAAGTGAAGACTTTTACATCGATGATTTAATGTCTGGCGCTGATACAGAAGCCGATGCTTTGGCAATTCAATGCAAGATAATTAAAATTTTTTCGCAGGCTGGACTTAATCTAAGGAAATGGTCATCGAATAATTCTTCTCTATTAAAGGTTGTTCCTCGTGAACAGAGAATAGAAGAGAACTGCCTAATTTCAGAGGATTCCCCAGTGAAGGTTTTGGGACTGGAATGGAATCCAAGCACCGATAACTTCTCATTTCAAATTAATTTAGATGAAATGCCAATACTTACCAAAAGAGGTATTTTATCCGAGTCATCAAGAATATTTGATCCTTTGGGGTGGCTATCCCCAAGTATTGTTTTAATAAAAATATTCTTTCAGCAATTATGGCTCCTGAAACTTGATTGGGATGAAAAGTTACCCATTAACATCATCAGCAAATGGACAAGCATTAGAGATGAAATTCCGCTACTGCAAGATGTATGTATTCCAAGATGGTTGGGTATAAAACATATTACGGAATTACATGGATTTGCAGATGCATCCGAGTTAGCATACGCAGCCGTATTATATTCAAGAGCGGTGTTGGATGATGGAACCATAACTGTTAAATTAATTTCAGCAAAAACAAAGGTTTCACCACTGAAACAAGTGTCCATACCTCGGCTTGAGTTATGCGCCGCAGTATTACTATCAAAACTAATAGATTCAACAGTTGCAGAAATGAAATTGGAGGTGGTTCAAGTTTATGCATGGTCAGATTCTACAATCGTGTTAAACTGGCTAGCTCAGCCTCCACGTCAATGGAAAACGTTTGTTGCTAACCGTGTTTCGCAAATTCAAAGTGCTAGGTCAAATATGAAATGGTTACACGTGCGATCAAAGGACAATCCCGCTGATTGTGCCTCGCGAGGAATCAGACCGTCGGAACTGATTTATATGTCGCTTTGGTGGAGTGGTCCGTCTTGGTTGTCGGAAGATATTGCAGTATGGCCTACCAAGTTAATTGATTTAACAAATCTAAATGGTCATGAAAATGAAGCAGTGTTGGAAGAAAGAAAAACAGATTCAACATTTGTATTTAAACTTATTACGTCAGAAAATACTTACAATATTTATGAAAATTAATAAAGTTTCTTCGTTTCAAAAAATAATTTCAGTAATTTCATGGCTTAACAGATTTATTCATAACTGCCAAACAAAAAAAGAAAACAGAACATCAGGTTGGTTAACCACAATTGAGCAAGAACAAGCACTTAATTCTATAATTATCTGGGTTCAACAAGAAGAATTTAAAGATGAACTTAAAATATTGCAAAAACAAGGTGTTATATCTTCATCCAGCCGAATAAAAACATTAAATCCCTTCCTAGATGAACATGGCATCATTCGAGTCGGTGGTCGAATTGAAAATTCAGTAGCTCCTTTTGAAGTAAAGCATCCAATCATTATGCCTTCATCACACATTTTTACAAAAAGATTAGCTTATGAACAACACATAAAAAATTTACATGCTGGGCAAACGCTTCTAATGAGCATTATAAGGCAAAAATATTGGATCATCCGTGCCAAGGATATTGTTCGTAAAACTATACGTGACTGTGTGATTTGCGTTCGACATCAACAAAGGGCTGAATCACAAATGATGGGAGATCTACCAAGTGCGAGAGTGACATACGAACGTCCGTTCTTGAAAATTGGCATTGATTATGCTGGGCCGATTACTATCCGCATGAAAAAGGGTCGAGGACGACAGGTTCATAAGGCATATATTGCACTATTCGTATGCTGTAGTACAAAGGCCGTGCATATTGAATTGGTTAACGAGTTAACAACTGAGTCATTTTTTGGAGCTTTACACCGATTCACTGCGAGACGCGGGCTGTGCACTGATATTTTCAGTGACAATGGCTCCAATTTTATTGGAGCTCATAGACAATTGATGGAACTGTTCGATTTTCTAGAGAAAAACTGTACATTAATTTCTGATTTTCTTTTAGATGATAAAATCAATTGGCACTTTAATCCATCTGCAGCTCCACATATGGGTGGCCTCTGGGAGGCTGCAGTAAAATCGACAAAGCATCACCTAAAGAGAGTCATTGGGTCAAACATACTAACCTACGAGGAGATGTCCACGTTATTGGCACGCATTGAGGCCATTTTGAACACTCGTCCGATTGGTCCCACGGCATCTGATGATATAGATGTCCTAACACCAGCGCACTTCCTTATCGGCCATCAAAAAACTTATGTTCCAGAACATGATCTTCAACATTTAAAACAAAATCAGCTTTCGCGATGGCAGTTGGTACAGCAAATCGCACAACATTTCTGGAAACGATGGCATGATGAATATTTAACAGCACTTCAAAAAAGAAATAAATGGCATAAGTAAGAAGCAAATCTACTGGTAGATGATATTGTTATCATTAAGGATGAAAGGTTCCCTGCAACAAAATGGTCGCTTGGCAAAATAGTGAACGCATTTCCTGGAAAGGATAACTTAGTTCGAGTGGTATCAATACGAACCAGGAATGGTATCATCAAGTGTCCTATTCACAAGGTCTGTCGGCTACCAGTGTTTGAAACAAATGTTTCAAGGCCCCCGGAATGTCTACGCAGCGTGCTACATGAAGAATAATATTTTTAATTAATTGAATTATAAATTTAATTTTGCTTACCTTCTTCCATGTCAACTGTTTGTTTTATATAATTTTAAATCTGACACTTGAATTGTAAACGAATAATTTAATTAACGTTACCGATGTAAAGTTGGTAATTATAGCACATACTTTTAATTAATATGCTACAAAAATATAGATGTAGCTAAAGTTATTTGGTATAATTTATCGGTATAATTAAAATGTTATAGAGGATATTTTTTTTACTGGGAATTATAACTGTAATGTAAACAAGATAAAATAAGATCGCTCTCTTTTAATTCGAGTCTTCAAACAGATAAGATTAAAAATTATAAAATTATTTCGTGCTGTAATTAATTCAAATTAATTTTTTCGAATATAAGTTCTTATTAAAATAAATTTATTGTTTGATTTAAAAATTGATTGATTTACAATAAATATCCGCAAAAACGTCAACATGGCGTCGATTGACAGGCAATGAATTTTTCTCTAATTAAATAATTAAATTATACAATATTTACAATGTTATTAAATAATTAGATTAAACAATATTTTAAAACAATATTAACACGTCAGTTATAGAGAAAGGACCCATCATTAAGATTGGCTGGGGATAGATTACTAAATAACCTCAAAATGAGTCATTGCAGTGGTGATAACAGCAAGTGTAAAATTTGTGATTTGGAGGTTAAGAGAAATGACCCTGCATTGTTCTGTGATGGTTTCTGTATAAGATGGTACCATATTTCCTGCATAAATCTAAAAAAGGCAGTATATAACAAAATTAAAGAGATGCCGGAGGTGTGTAAATGGTTTTGTGATGCGTGTTCTAATCAACTTGAGGACATCAAATCAGGCAAGGGTAACAACAGTCAGAACGATCTGTCTTCTATTCAGCGGCTTGAAGGCAGCTTTGAAGCGGTCCGTGATGAAATTAAGAAAGTGTTGGATAATGCTTCAAGATCTTGTAGCCACGGTCATGCTGAAACATCATATGCTGATGTGGTGAAACTGAATGCTGTTGCGAATAGAGATGATGCTCCTGCTAAGTGTTCACAGGGTATAATTTTGGTGCCTAAAAAGAAGCAGGATATTATGGAAACTAAATCTGATATTGTTAAGAGAGTGAGACCTTCGTCGCATGGCATCTCAATTGTGGATGTAAAAGCCAGGCGGGATGGTGGAGTCATTATTAATGCTAAGGATGGTGATTCAACAAGAAAACTTGCTACCATTATTGAGAGTCAAGTTGGTGCTGATTACAAGATATCACTAACTAAGAAGCGGAATCCTAGACTTATCTTGTTAAATGTGGACAAGGATCTCGAGGAGAGTGAGCTGATTGATGATCTGGTTGAACTTAACTACTTCTTTGGTCCCGATGACATAATTAAAAAGGTGTTTAGTGTGCAGAATAGGACTAATCACAAATAGCTGATTAAAATTGAAGCAATTGGTTCCACGTTTGTAAAACTCGTGGATCGTTTTGTCAATTTGCACTGTGGCAGATATCTGATTAAAGAGGATCTTAATGTCACACGCTGCTATAGGTGTCAGGGATATTTTCACTCATCTAAAAATTGCACTGCTCGGGTTAGCTGTGTAAAATGTGGTGGTGAACATGATATCAAAAATTGTAGCTCCGCTGAAAATAAGTGCGTAAACTGTGTCAACTATCATTTCATCAAAACGGACCACAGATGTGATGCTAAGGACTGCCAGGTGTTCTTAATAAAACTAAAGCTTAATAAGCAAAAAACCGATTATTGCTGTGATATCTTATAGAGGTATATTTATTTATTTATTTGATTGTTTTTGTGATATTTTATAGTTATATATAATAGTTGTTTATTCGCTTAATGTCTTGTAATAATAAGTTTCTACTAGGTAATTTTTTATCTGATAATTCTGGTAATTTCAATGTTGGTTTCTTAAATGCTAGGGGGGTAAGATCCAACTTTGAGGAGTTCAGGGACCTTTTTCATAATAGTGAATTTAGCTGTGTCTGTGTGGTGGAAAGCTGGCTGAATGACTCGGTCCGTAGTGCGTCTGTTGATTTTAATGGTTTTAATTTGATTAGGAATGATAGAGGATATAGTTCCGGTGGTGGTATAGCAATTTACTTGAGGAATGACTGCAAGTTCTTGGTACTTGGGAAATCTGATAACGTCACGCGATGTGCTGAATTTTTATTGATCTCAGTTAAACATAAGAACTTTGAGGTACTCCTTGCCTGTGTCTACAGAATGAATGATGTTAACTTGGACAACTTTTTCAATGCTTTTGGTTCAGTTGCTAGTTTATATACCAATATCGCCCTTGTTGGTGACTTTAACATTAACCTTCTTGGTAGCTCACCTATGAAGGTTGGTTTCATGAACAGCCTAGCTGCCCTTAATCTAAGTGTTCTAAATAATTTACCGACCAAAACGCAAAATTCAACTGCTTCTCTGTTAGACCTTGTGATAACTGACACTTCATTGTTGGCTGCTAATCATGCTCAAATCCCACTTCCTGGACTGAGCGACCATGATGGTTTGCTTGTATCTTTGTTTACTAATGTTGCTCCTCTACCTCAAATTGCAAAGTATCGAGATTTTAAGTGTGTTGATTTGTTGGGCTTAGCCCAGGATCTTGAAGAACTCGACTGGGGTACTATATATTCCACTTGTGATGTTAATATACAGATAGAGTTCTTGAACTCTTCGATACTGAGGCTCTTTGATAAATTCGTGCCTATTAAGCTATTTTCTCCTAAAACTCGCGATGATGTAACGACCCCTGAAATTAAACAGCTTAGAAAGATTAGGAATGAGGCCTACATGCTATGGGTTCATAATAAATCGAAGGATTCTTATGTTAGGTATACTGATCTTTGTAAGTTGGTGAAAAGGAAAACCATGGATGCGAGAAAGCTTGCAATGATCAATAGATTTAACCGTAAGCTGTCCTCACAGCAGCTCTGGTCGGAGCTAAAGGGGATGGGTGCTTGCGGTAAAACAAGCACACCTTGTAATGTGGATCCTAACTTGGTCAATGATGCATTCGTGGAGTATGGTAGCTCTTTTGCTCCGACTAAGAATTTCTCCATTCTCGGCTCTTCAGCTGGCGGCTTCGAATTTGGTTTCCGTAATATTGACCATGATGAATTCCTCTGTGCGTACTCTTCAATTAAATCTAAATCAACTGGATGTGATCAGGTGGATGGGCGTTTTTTACAGCTTATCATGCCTTTTATTTACGTGCATGTTACGCATATTATTAATACTTGTTTGACGACGTCGACCTTTCCTCTGGCCTGGAAGTTGGCTAGGGTGGTACCTGTTCCGAAGAGGAACTTGCCATCTTCGGTTGATGACTACCGACCTATTAGTATCTTGCCGGTGCTCTCTAAAATTCTCGAGAAACTTATGTGTAATCAAATTCTTGATCATCTGGATCGCCATTCGCTGCTAACGGATAAACAATCAGGGTTCAGAAAGAATCATAGTGCTGTTACTACTGTCGCCGATCTAATTGGGGAAATTTGTGAACATAGTGATATGTTGTTTTCGTCTATCCTGGTTCTGCTTGATTTCTCCAAAGCATTCAATAATGTAGACTTCTCGTTGCTTTGCTCTAAACTAAACTGTTATTTTATGTTCAGTAATTCGGCACTTGAGTTGATATGGAGTTATCTTACCCCGAGATATCAATTGGTTAAGACTGGTGTGGGATCTTCTAATTCTCGTAAACTCTTCTCTGGGGTACCCCAGGGCTCTATCTTGGGTCCTCTGTTGTTCTGTATGTATGTTAATGACCTGGTGAAAAGTGTGAAGTTCTCCTCAACCAGAATGTATGCGGACGACATCCAGTTGTGTATGGCTGTACCTAAGATCCAGGCTGATATAGCGGTTAACAAAATTAATGAGGACCTACAGAGCATATATGACTGGTCTATCAATAATCGGCTTCTGCTTAATGCTGGTAAAACCAAAGCTATCCTAATTAATGGTAATTCTGAGTTGATTCATATCCCAATAAAAATTAATGGCGTTGTAAATCCTTTCGTAAACGAGGTGAATAACCTGGGCATAGTTATTAACAGCAAGCTTAAGTGGAATAGCCATATTGATAGAACGATTGGCAAGGTTTACTTTGGTCTTAGACTCCTGTGGGCTAATGCTCGTCTACTTCCAACTAACCTCCGTCTTATGCTCGTAAGATCTTTGCTAGTTCCTATCATTACGTATGGAGATGTCTTGTTCTGCAAACTGGATAAGTCTAGTGAACGGAAGCTTAGGGTGGCTTTTAACGACTGTGCGAGATTTGTTTACAATATCAGAAGAAAGGACCGTATTTCTATCTCTTCTAAAACCTATACAATTCTCAACTGCAATTTGACTGACTATCTGAAATTCAGACTTACTATTTTTATGCACCGCATCAAGGCCAAGGTGTTGCCGCGGTATTTGGTTTCAAGAGTGATCGTCTCATCCAGAACTCGTAATAACAATTTTATCATTCCTAAACATAATTCTGGGTGTGTGGCTTCTCAAATATGGGTCCATGGACCTAGAACATACAATTCCATAAGACCAGAAGCCCTTAAGTCGTTGTCTTCTATTAAGAGCTTCTCTAAGGCTGTCCGGGATTTCTTTAGTTCAGTCTAAACTTCTACACTTTTTCCTTTTTTATAAATGTTTTGAATTGTCTTCAAAGTGGATAGTGGGAACTATACATAATAGTTATAACTAAAAAGTAGTGTAATTTTGCCAACATTGGATTTACTAGGATTTGTTAGGATTTGTTAAGATTTATTAATTTTAAAGTTTTTTATATTAAGAAGTCAGTTATCTATATATTGTTACTGTTGTCTATATTGTGAACGAAACATTAATTTGTATTTTTTAAGAATTAATAAGCATTGTAAAGTAAGCAATAATGCAATGAGTTTGGTTTGCTCTAGATGTCTCTCAACCTATCAAACCATTCTTATAACCATTTAAATAGTTGTAATAGTTAATGTTTGAGGCTGAAATCATGTATTACTTGCTAAGTTTTTGTGAAGTATTTGATTTATTTTAATAACAATAAATGTTTTTGTAATTTGTGTAAATTGAGCCGAAATAAATGAATAATAATAATAATAATAATAATAAAACACGAGTCAACCGTTTTAAAAAATATTTCAGCAAAAATAATATCACGAAAACCAAAAGAAAATAAAAATCTAGAGCACAAATATCTTAATACAAGATATTATTGTGCTTATATAAATTAAATGTATATATTTTAAAAATTAAAATTTAGAGTAATATTAAGTAGATATAAATTTTAATTGTAGTAATAATATTATTCTTTAATAATTAAATTAGAATAAAAAGAATTAAATCAATAACAAAATTAAAATTTTCTAAATACTTGGTTCTTGAATATATATAGTTGTGTTCCTGTTGAAAGTCGGGATCACCAAATTATAGCTTGTAATTCTCGCTATTGTGTAAAGTAAAATGTAATTGAAATGCCAAATGTAATTGAAAATATAAAACAAACAACAAATGTAATTCAAATGTAATTGAAAAACTAATAGCTATTCGCGCTATATAGTTCTGCTATGCATTCTAGAAATCCTTCAATTTATATCATATCCCAGAAAACACATTTACGTCATTGTGATATCAAAATGACATCACGCTAGGTCACATCTTATGTAAGATCTAGGTCATATATAAGTCATATGTATATCATTATTTCCCACTTGTTTACGTAAGAACATGACATAACAATAATGATATAACTATGACATAAATGTGATGTCTGTGGAGATATTCGTGACGTTGTTATGATATAAAGTTGATATCATAGTAATATAAATTTTTTTGTGATGCATTCTTTTTTTTACTCAAAAACAAATTTAATAACAATTAAACAAAAACACTTACCCGTTAGTCATTCATTGGTCACTACTTACCTATTGTTTTATAACCTGCTAGGAAGCAATAACTAACTATACGCAAAATTTTTCAAACTATATACAATTAAAATGGATATACCTCTAGTGAAATTTAACAAAATCATAATAAGGTCATATTTAAGTCCAAATTATGACATCATATCAAAGTCAAATTTAAGATCAGTGTGATGTCATGAAAGCATCATATAAATGATACCAGGATATAGTCATGACGAGTGTCAGTTTTATATCAAATTTACGTAACAACTACATCACATATATATGACCTCTGTGTGATGTCATATTTACGTCTTGTGTTCACTGGGATATGCCTTTCTATTTAATCATATATTTAATAACATTTTTGTTCCTCGATGATTGTTAAATAATATATAATAAATATTATATCTGCTGCCTCTTCATGGATTGAAATTAAAGTTAGATATTCCAATTATAAAAGTTCTTCAAATATTTTAACACAAAACTGGATGAACAATAATATAACACAATTATTATGTTTGTATTTATTAACTTAAATTTAACTTAAATATATCATCATTGTCAACTAAAATAGTTTTATATACATATTATTGACAAACAGTTTAATTAAATGGCAAGAAATATAATTAAGGAACTTATTTATTTATTCATTAAAATTTGTGAAATTAAACATTTTTTAAATAAAAACGAAAAAACAAGAACTAAAGAAAAACTTTTTCTCTAATCATCTTAAAACTTCGACTGACTGAAAAAACTAAAAGGTTTTTGTTTTTCTCAACTACTTGATCGAAAGTTAGATTTGAAAATGTTTTATTTTAACATACGCCACAAACTCTTATATTAAGTTCTTGCTGTTATTGCATTTTAACATTTGCTGTGCTTCCTGATACCATGGATTACTGATATTGGTAATTGCCTTTATACAATCCAAGTGGCTGTATATTCATTTGGTCTGTGCTGTTATTGCTGATACTACTTACCGTGCAGTGCGTATTCTACTTTAATGAATCTACTTCAATTATAATCCAAGTGGCTGCATAGTAATTTGGTCTGTGCTGTGATTGCTGATACTACTTACCGTGCAGTGCATATCCTACTTTAATGAATCTACTTTAATGATAATCTTTCTCCTGACATTGCTGCACTGAAGAAATTTTGTATTGGGTTGAAAAGGAAGCTATTAATTAAAAGGTCAATGTCTCTAATGGTAAAGTCAGGATTACGTGTGCTGATGATACTGTTGTCACTGTTAAATCAAAGCAAGATGAACTAGATGTGGTTGATGTTGGGAGTCTTGATGTGGGTAATGGTTGATGTCACCATGCTGCAGCAATGTTGTCCTAATATGTTATGTTTGACGTGATTATTATTTTCTTAATTATTTCGCTTGTTAAATAATTCTCATTATATTGTATTAGTGTACTATTATTGTTATTGTTAGTGCTATTCTTGAAGCTAGTCTTGTTTGGCTGTTTTTTTTTTTTCAAATTTTTTAATCTGATCAAATTGTAAATAAGACTTATTTATTAGTCTTAATTTGTGTATTTTTTACCGAAATAAATAAATAAACTACCGCGCAGCACCAGATCCACACTAGCGCAGTTAAGATCCGGTTGGTCACGCATCTTAAATAATTATATATGTAAATAGAATTGACCATAACATTGTTAACAAGTGTCCCATATGTGAGGGCACGCCGCATGATGCAGATCACCTATTTAATTGTCCAGGAAAACCAACCAACTTGATGAAGGAAGATTTGTGGCACCGCCCGAGAGCAGTAGCAGAGTTCCTGAATCTGGAAATGGAGCCGGAGGAGTAGCAACACACCGTCGCTACAACAACAACATTAAAATTACAATAAAATTACATTACAAACTATTTTAAAATTATTATTTATTTTATTAAAAATGTATATCACAAAACAAACCCACAAATGCTAACATGAGTATTAACAAAATTATTCTGCTGTGTTTAACAGTAGGATAATTTTGTTTATTTATGTCGTATGTCAAAAAAAAAAACAAAAAAGTGTTTTATTCTCTGTTTTATACAAGAAAAATAGAAGATAGATCTAAGGATAGATCAGAAATCCTCGGATAGATTTTTTATTTTATCCTGATTCATACAATACAAACGACGATTAATCCGAGGATTTATCTTCTAAACCGCATTCATACAATCGGCCCGATCAGAAAAATAACAAATATTTTAATTTAATAGTGTTTGAGGATGAATTTTTTTAAGTTCCATAGCACGATCACGCCCTTGATCAATTTCAGAAACTGATGGTATTTCACCAGGCCATTCGAGTAGATCACTTTCATTATTCATAATCATTCCTGCTTCAGCACGGATACGATGAATTTTTGTTCCATAAGCCAAATCGCAATAATATGCCCACACAAATGTTACAGGGAATATTGGTGTTAATGTTGATGATAGTTTTGTGCGACGAAATTTTGTCAGGGTTCCAATTAATGTAATTCCATAAAATGCTGATATCCAAAAAAATAATTCTCTTGATTTTGCTATATCTAACGCTTTTTGACGCCTGTCTATTTCATAACGCATTTCAATTTGACGTTCAAGCTAAAGAAAATTTAATCATGAATAGATAGGATTTATAATAGAAATAAAACCTATCATAAATCTACCACTTAATAACTATATTATACCTTTATTTTACTGATTTCAGCTATATATTCTTGGTTTTTTTTAAATTCCATTTGTTTGTCGGAGAAATTATTACCCATATTTTCGATTTGCGTTATTTATCTTGTTAAAATGATATTAAATATATTATTGGAACAATTTGAAATTATTTAAAACATTACGAACTCAAATACGTTGTAGGATTTAATTTCTAAATATATTTTGTTGTTTTTTGTAAAGAAATTTAAGTTTTAAAGTTTTCTTATTGGATCTGTACGACTAGACGTCTTTATTCATGTATCTATAGAAAAAATAGATATATTAGTAGTGTCCCAGCTACAAACCTAACATCGATAACGTGCGTTAAGTCTCGATGATACAAAATAGTTTACAACCTATGAAAGCTGAAAACCACATACAACAGAAACAGAATTCCATACAAAATATACAGCAACAGAATTCTTTGCTGTCAAATTTGTATAAAATCTGTTTCTGTTGTATGTGAATGACCGGCTTTAGCCAGCTATAGCCTGCTCGCCTATAGATCGATTTTTCTGTTCCGGTGTACCAATCGTTTGCCCACATTTAGGAATATCTTTCCATAGTTTAGGAAATTATAGTTTAGTTTTTATTAATCAAATTAAGTATAGCCTATAGTTAGAAGACACATTAATATTCCTTATCATAAATTATACCAATTGTTTGGGAACCTTCTGAGGAGATTCTTCTTTTAGCATATAGAATTAACAGACATATTAATATTTCCTATCATCAAAACTGTACCAATCGTTTGATTAATTAAAATAAATTGAACGTATGGTTAGCAGACATCCATATTTCCATGATAGCAGTTGTTGGCAGTAGTGGTTTCATGACAGTAGATGTTATATTATCATGACAGTAGCTGTCATGAAAAACTTCAGATTTTAACAAAGACAAAAGTAAATTTGATAGTATATTTTCATAGTTGAGGAAATTATAGTTTAGTTTTTATTAATCAAATTAAGTATAGCCTATAGTTAGAAGACACATTAATATTCCTTATCATAAATTATACCAATTGTTTGGGAACCTTCTGAGGATTTTGTTTTTTGTCAATTGTATGAACACGGATAGATTTTTTTTATTGCAGTTTATAGCAGTAATTTTATAAGTGGCAATACTTTTTCTTTTACTTTTCCATTAAATCAACTGAATTATAAATTAAAAAACATTATTTCATTTGGAGGGGTTTTTTGTGAGCAATTAAGCTTAAGTACATGTTGGAAATCACTTTTTGCAATTCGAAATAACTTTTCATTTTCTCTAAAATTCCTTTAGAAAAAATTTTTTGTGTTTCGTGCAAGGATTCGAACTCACACTCATCAGAGACACATGTTCAAATCCCGTGTGTCTTATGGTGCTACTATGGTGCTATTACACACAAATTAAATTCAGTTGCTATCATCAACTTTTCAGATGATAGTATTTATTATTTTTGACTGTAGATGGCGAAAAGATCAAAAACTGCAAGAAAATCAAAATCACTTTACGGAGTAATAATAATTTTTAAACAACAATTTCTAAAAAATCATTAGTTATTTAGTATCAATATTATATTTTCTATAATCTATTATATCTAAATTAGCGGTATATAAATTGTAAATAAATTATATACTGTAAAAGTAAATTAAACGACAAAATGGCGACAACACATTATACAGCAGTTGTTGTAGCTTGTACAATAAGAAAATGCGCTAAGATTTGACAAAAAACAATGTGAATCGAAAATACGTAAAGAAAACGTAAAACTTTCACATTAAAATCTTGAAAATATGTATTTAATCATTTTATACCTAATATAATATAATTTTTATTATGATTTTAATGTGATAACCGGTTTTAAACCGGTTGAATTTGCAGATGGACGCAATTTTGTATATTTTTTTTAAATAAAGAACTTTTTTGCTTGCTCTAAGAAATTAGCTTCCATATAACTATTATATATGCTGGAGGAAAATAATACGTTACAGATCGTGGTATATGCTTCTAGCCAGTGTTGTGAAACGTTATTGTAACGTAACACAAAAACGCAAAACCGGAATTAAAATTTCGTACCGTAACAAAAAACGCAAACGATATAATTTATATTAACCGTAACGAAAAACGTAACACAAACGCTATTTTTTTTTAGGTTATTACGTTACATATATATAAAATATTATTTTTATTATTATTATTTTTTTTTAAAATAAAAAGTGCTGTGTTATAGGGTTTAGAATATGTGTCACAACAACACATAAATACGTTTTAATACCTAGGTCCAGACCTAGGTCCCACCACAACTTGCGTTCCAAGGTATTGGTGAACGCTTTTTTTTTCAACCTCTGTTTTTCAACCTTTGCGGATTGAAGCCACCTGAGATGGATTCCGGCAAACTATTCCATTTGTATGCAGTTCGGACAAAGAAGTCTTTCTGTGATCTGCCAGTATGACAGCGTGGGATCCTTATAAACATGGAGCAATTGGTATGGAGTGAAAATTTTTTTTTTTTTATTTTTCAATTATATCATATTCATAATTTTTAATTCACTAGATTTGAATATTGAAAATTTTGAATTATATATTAGAGATTTTTTTGAGCACAAAATCTTTTGTTTTGGAGGCACAAAATAAAAGATTTGGATCCAAATCTTTTATTTTTTGTTTATTTTTATATTTTTTGTTAAAGAATGGATAACTAAACAATAACTCCTATAGGCTATATCACATATAAAATATGACATAGGCCAATATTTCATAATAGGAAATAAAATAAAATAAGAGGAAAAAACAAATTTGTTTTAAAAATTTGCAGGAACAAAACTAAAATGGGGTTGCCAATAATCCATATAGGGACATATTCCTTGATGATGTCACACACTGTCTTCCTCAATTATTAGATATAGAATAAATGAAGATATTAGAATAAAGGAATTAAATGAAGGCTCGTTTCTTCGAGCAAGCAATAGTGTGCCATTAACAACGAATATTCCATACCTTAGATTGAGGGTGCTACCGAGAACTGAATACAGCTTACCCGCTAGCACCCCTAAGATATCACCTTGGGTAGTGATATCTCTTTGATATTGCCAGTGGAATGTGATATCTCACGTGAACTCGTATGCCAATACCAGGGACTGGAGTACACGGGATAGTCATATGCTTAGATAAAAAATGTAGAAACAAATTATTAATCAATAAAATCTGATCCCTCCATGCGATTCTGATTAGTGCAATCTTATAGTAATTTTGTGTATTATGTAAATAGCTAATTTCTATGTAATTTATTTCCCAATTATTACTTTTATTTATTCAAGAGTGATGTATAACGCAATCGTAACTGTAACCGAAACGTAACGAAAACGTAACGAAAAACGTAACCAAATTAGCTGGTCGAAACAATAACTGAAACGAAAACCGTAATTTTAATTTGCAGAATAACGAAAACTGAAACGAAATTAAATTTATTGCGTTTCACAACACTGCTTCTAGCAATAGGATAATTATTAACCCAATTTTAGCTTTGTTCCTGCAAATTTGAAAAAAAAAAATATTTTATTTGTATTTCCTCTATCCTATCATGAAATATTGCCCTATGTCGTACATTATTATGTGAAAGGATTTATTATTTAGTTTTCCATTCTTTAAAAAGAATATAAAAAACAAAAAAAAATTTGCGTTCATCTACGTCTTAAAAAGCATGATGTTGTGGAACCTAGGTCTGAAAAGGTTTTTATGTGTTGTTGAGACACTTATCGTAATTTCAAATATGTCAAATATTTTGAAATTGCACAAATTCTTTTGACATTTTAGGTGAAAAAGATGATGAACAATTGATTAACTTAATGGAAAACATATTTGATCCCTAATTTTTCATATATCCGAACTTATCAGCTAGAGTGCTAATTATTTTCATTCATATTTTTAAAAGAAAAACTAAAAATTATGCTATTATTTCTCATTACCACTTTTTGAAATCATTGCTACTACGTCAACAAAATGTCTGAGCACAAACTTTATATATGAGCGAAACAAAGCACGCCGGGTCCTGCTAGTGTATAATAAAAAGCAATATTTACATAATGTATTACAAAGTCTAATTGAATTGAATCATAATTGAAATGTGAAATTAGAGGTTTATGATAACTAAAATGAGAAACATAAACTGTACTTTGAAAATTTGCTAAATTTCTTGAAAAAACTGCATCATTTGTTGTACCAAACCTTGTTGTTGAATTAAGTCGACATGTATTCATCGTGAAATTTAATTTGTAATACGTTGTAAGACTTTGTAAAACTTTATGTAAATATGGCTTTTTATTACACATTCTTGTAAATTAGATTATCAAGAAATGCTACTCTAAATATCAATATGACATATTTATGTTATATTTAATATTTTTAGTAATACCTGCCACAGTAGCCAAAGAAGTTTTACTTCAACTGCGTGTAAAGATTACGCACTTCAATTTTTTTAATATAGTAAGCATTTTCTCTTTGATTGTAAGTTTTTCAAAATAAGTTATTTATGTCAATTGTTTATCTGTTATTTTTTGTATTTAAGAAGTTTTTTATTAGATTATCCTTGAAGATGGTTTATTAAAAACCCGAAGCAATTGTCGGATAAACAATTTTAAAAATGCTGTTTTATTTATTTATTTATTTATTTACATGACAATTATATATACATGTATATTGTTTTGGTTAAACGTTACCACACTTCACATTTATTTATTGGATTCATCGGCGTGCCGGTGCGACAGTTGAATTCTTCTGAAAATTCTTTCAAATTTGATAATGGACCAATAACACGATATTTTGGAGGAGAGTGTGGATCTTTTTCTATTTGTAAATTTGTTGTTTCATCTGTAACAGCTGAACACCATACCTGTAAAAACGTAAAAAACCTTTTTATTTGTTATGAAGTCATTTTAGGAAAATGCCCTTACAATCAATAATAGCTTTTTAATCAGTGATGCAAGTTCAAGCCTTGGAAACTAAACTAACATAAAAGAAGTTGTAGAGTCCATATTTACAGAAAGCTAATTACAAGGTGCAGAAACGAAAGAATAGATCGGATGTCAAACATTCCCAATTAAATTTTTCAATATTAAAAAACTGGCTGAAAGCCAGTCAAATTTTCATGAAATTTGATTAATCAAATTTTCATGAAATAATATAATAAACATTGGTTTCATAAAAATTGAGACGATGAACAACATAATTCTCTCGCGAAAGATATTTACTTGAATACGGATCATGATCAAAACTTTCATATAACAACAAGAAAAAATAACCGCTAGCAAAACGGTTTAATGTGTTGCACCGTGCCATCAATACACGTGAATTAAAAAGCCCTAGACAAATAACACTTCTTAGTCCTTTCACTATCATCATTGTCACAAAAATAGTATGTGCTACTTTTTGTACGAAATGTACTTGATTTTTTTTAATAAAAATCACTCTTTTTAAATTTTTGAAACATTTTGCACTTGAAATAGAGATCATGTTCTTCCGTTATCTTAGATTTGACTACAAAGTTCGCTGCCAAACTACCGAAAGAAAAAGTTATTATTGTTAATTTTAGTGAATTGTATATTATAATTATTATAATTATTTATTAAAATTAAAAATAATAAAACAAAATCTTTGTTTTATGAATAATTGAGTCTCCTTGTACAATGTTTAAAAAAACAAACAAAACTCATTGTCACTATTAGGTTTGCTACCTTTTAAGAACGTCAAATATTAACAAAAAAATTTTTACGCCATAATTTTAAATGTAACCGAAGACAAAAAACGATTTTTTCATAACGCTTATTACGTCACAAACGATCAATAAACAAAATAGTATTAGAAAAAAATTTAGTTTTAGATTTTATTGATGTACATTGTATTATCCAGAAAACTTATAAGCAGCTTGTTAGGGTTCCGTTTGTTATAACGAACCCTATTGGTGAGAGTAAAACGTGTTTTTCCCATTATTTCGAGTACCTCGAAAACTATAAATCCCATGGACTTGAAATTTCAAGTTTGAGATGCGTGTAAAACTAACCTATCCACACAAGATGAGGGGTTGAAAAATAAATAAAATGGGTTTCGTTTGTTTTACAGGACTACGTTTTGAGGTCTTGAGAAAATAAATTTTTTTATCGAGTCAAGTAGGGGATCAAATGAAAGGGCCTCACTTCAGTATTTCTAAATAAAGTATTTTGGAATTTTACAACCCACTATTTTTGGTGTAATTTTAAATAATAGAGTTTTCTATATGTTTTCATTCCTTAATTAGCTCCGAACTTATTTAATCGCAAATCTTAAAATGTATTTTGAATGATAGAAAAATTAGTAAGTTTTAATGGAAAATATAGTAAAGGGTGAAATACTAATAATTGTTTGGCTGTGGTTTTTTGTGAGCAACTAAGCTTAAGTACATATTGGAAATCACTTGAATTTTGCAATTCGAAATAATTTTTCATTTTCTTTAAAACTCCTTTAGAAAATTTTTTTCGTATGAATTCATACATAGTTCAAAGTCCTATGAATTCATACATATAGTAATGTCTAGAAATTTAAAACAAAAAATTCCAAACTAATAATTATAACATATGTGTTATTATGGTTTTCCATATTATTCACTGTTTGTGTGCTTTTGTCACTTTTGAATTAAAATGCAATATTTAAAAATATACTTTTTACTGTTTATTTTTAATTTTTATTTTATTAATAATAATATAAACTTCCTTATAGTAACAATTTGAAATAATTTTCAGATAATTTCAATAAATTTCAGATAATTTTCAAATTGTTACTATAAGGAAGTTTATATTATTATTAATAAAATAAAAAATAAACAGTAAAAAGTATATTTTTAAATATTGCATTTTAATAATTATATTTATTAAGGGGGTGGAATTGAGAAGGGGTAAAAACACCATTAAAACCCGGTTAAGTGGGGTGTTATTTGAAAGAAGCATCAAAATTAAGAAACATTACAATTTTTCTTAGAATTTTGCGATGCACAGTTTTTGAATTATTGTCGAAAAAGTGCAACAAAAATTGGTCCCCCTCCCCTACGTTTCATAGTTGATAAACAAAAAAATTTGAAAAAATTCATAGAGATAGGAAATTTTATATACTCTTAACAAAAAATATAGCAAAGTCACAATTGATTTTATTTCTGTGTGTATAGGAGATGGGAGTGGGGAAAGGTGAAAAAAAGGGTTTTTCGACCCGCATGAGTGCAGGGGTGTCGTTTGAAAGAGCACCATTTGCGATGCCGTTTTTTAATTATTGTCAAAAAAGTCCTATTTGTAGTATTAGTACCTCCCTCACACCTCCTAAATTTCATCGTTGATTAACAGAAATATTTTTTCCAATATAAACTATTTGGTGAAATTGAGTCGTTCCTTAGCTACCATAAACAGCTATGAACAACACTTAATCTAAAGTAATATTTTTTATATTATTCAATTCAATTTATTTATTTATTCATAGTTTTGCAAGTTTTGTGTTTGGTAGTGGTACAGCTATGGTTAATATTTAGTGTTTACCAAAATTGGTAAACACTAAATTCATCTCTAAAATAAAGAAAAGATATAAATTTAAAGAAGCTAAAAGACATACTGAAAGTATGTGCTATTACACCACTTCACTCTTTTCTTTTAATTATATTAACAAGGTATATGTTTTCAAAAGTATCGCTACTCTTAAAAATATTATCAGGTAATTAAATATTATTATTAGCAATGGGAAAAAATACATAAAAACTATTTTGGAATGGTATTATACGATTCTTAATCTACATCCTAAAACTAACTAAAACGTGGTTAAAACTTAAACTAAGCTGAACCTAATTATCTCGTAAGCTGTCAGAGTATATAATATAAAAATAATGAACATGGAATTCTCAGTAAATTGTTATTACCTTACAAAAACAACTAGAACATAAACTATTTATCAAACGATTTTCGATGTTATTGCAGTTTGAGATGAATTTGTGTCTATAATTTTTTATTGTGTCACGAATGAGAGGAGTGCCTGATTTAATAGAAAGCCTTCTAGTAGAATATCTGTACGGCTTATTATATACCAACTTTAAGCATTTATTTTGAAATACCAGAAGTTTGTTAAGATTTGTTACGGCTGCTGTTGACCAAAGAGGGGAAGTAAATAGTAGGGTACTTCTAATAAAAAGTTGATATATAAGGCGTTTGTTCTTAATAGAAATATTTGATTTTATGTGTATTAAACTGTACAGTATCTATTTAACCTTTTCACTCTTTTTTATGGCATACTCAATATGTGACTTACAGGTGATCCTTTTCTCAATTTGAACACCAAGATATTTTTCTTGGCTCACCGTTCATATTTAATGAATAGATAGCTTGGGGTGTGTTTGCGTTTATCTTGATTTTGTGAAATAACTAACAAGTTTGTTGATAGTATTTTGCAAGCTGCACATGATTTCTTGAACATTATGCCCGGATGAATATTCTGCTGTATCATCAGCCAATTGTCCGTAAAGTGTAGTGTAATTAATTTCATGGATTATATCTGCCATGTAGATATTATATAACAAGGCAGATAAAACCACCCCTTACGAAACACCACAGGTGATATCTTTATCCATAGATTTGCCTTCAAATAACTGAATGTAGAGTTTTCGTTTATCTAAAAATGCATCTATAATATAAATTAAATTAAGAAAAAAGTATAGAAAGTATATTAAATTAAGAGGAAATGAGTTATAATTAGTCCATACCCAACTTTGTCAAACGCCTTCTCGATATCAAACAACACCAAAGCAGTAGAATTGCGATTATTTAGTTGGTCTTTTGCATGATTGACCTCGTCGGAAATCAAATTGCTGATCGGGTATTACATTGTTTTCTTTGCAGAATATTTCGATGCGTTCCAACACTATTCGTTCAAGTATTTTCCCTAGTGAAGATAGTAGACTTATAGGGCGGTAGCTTGAAATAATGGATTTGTCTTTGTTGGGCTTACAGATCGGGACAACTTTTGCTATTTTCCATTCTGTAGGATAGTATGAGTATCTAAGGCAAGCATTAAACAAGTATACCATATAAACAATGACTTTACGTGGTAAATGTTTTATAATACGATTATTGATAAGGACCCCGATTATGGAATGCGATATACGTTGAAAGCACGGTGCTTTTAAAAAATATTGTGTACAAACACAAAATTTTTCTTAATTGTATTAGTAATTAAAATAAAAAGTAATGAAATGACAGTAGACCAATATTTTGTGGAAATTTTTATGTGGGCATTAATTTTCACTGTGATATGTCAAATTAACATTACCTTTTGAGGTAATGTTTTCATATTGCTTATGAGTCGACAGCGCATAAGAAGGTACAATTTGACATGGTTGCTTTTGTTTTGGTTGCCGGCAGATACATTGATCACATTGGTTGATAATGTTAGCTGCGGCGAACTGGTGATTAAAGTGGAAGAGTTGATAGTGCTTGATAAGGTTTGCTATTCTAAAATAAATGATGTCTCTTGTTTTTAGTTGAGTTTGCCAATATGGATTGCTTGTTGTGTTCGATATTAGATTGAAACCAAAAAGATTTTTAGATGAGTATGAAATAAAGAATTAAGTTTTGTTTTGAAAAATGAAGTTGTTTGTTCGAATTTGGTGGATTATAGCAAAAATAAAAAGGGTGTACTTGACTGTTTTGTTCAAACGAACAATAGCGAATAATTCGCTAAATAAATTTTTTATTACGTCGATTTGCCACATATTTTTGATTTACTTGAAATAGCGAAACATTGTTTAATAAAGAATTTGGATGTGTGGCATTATAATTAAATGTAACTATATCTACATTCACAAATTAACACAACTAACAATTCAAATAATAATTAACAAAAACAAATTATTATTCATTTTTATTGTAAACGAGATTATAATCGAATAAAATTTTTGCATAATGGTTGAACAAAAACTATTTGAACTTATTAAAACAATAAAAAGAATCCTATTTGTAAAACAATAACAAACAATTTTCTTGAACCGTCAAATGAATTTTTGTTTCAAAATAATTTAAACAAACGTAGTAGTTTTACAAAAAAGTAATTGATTTTAGACCAATATCATTACTAATACACTTACGCCAAAAGTTGAGCTATTATCGCTTTCGCATTCCATAATCGGGGTCCTGGTCAGCTCCGGGTGACTTAGAAATTTTTAGTCGCTTGATAATGCCAGCAATTTCTTTTGGATTAGTTAACTGTAGATGTTTTAAATTGTGTCGAGCACCAGGGACCGTTCTTTTAAACTGATTGTATGCTTCATATACAATTTGTGTGAACGATGTTATATTATGATCGTTGTGTTTTGTGAGCTCTGCAAAGTGTTCACCGAAAGCTTCTGCTTTTTCATAATTGGTTAATAATATATTATCGGTGTGTGTGTCCAGGTCCACACGAAGTGCAGGTATTGTTTTCCGTTTTTTACGGAGTAGCTTAGTAAGATTGAATAAGCGCTTATTGTTGGGATCTTTAGAAACTTTATTTAAATGGTGACGTCATTGGCAACGTACTCGGAATTCAATCCTAAAGAAAACTGTTAAATCCCTATTTTTAAGTATCAATGAAGAAATAGAAAAACTACGCAACGAAAAATTCGTGGGTATTTTTCGTTGCGTAGTTTTTCTATTTCTTCATTGATACTTAAAAATAGGGATTTATCAGTTTTCTTTAGGATTGCATTCCGAGTACGTTGCCAATGACGTCGCCTGTAATTGTGATATTTTATTAAAAGAAGGATGTCTAGTGGAATAATGAGGTTATCAGAAAAAGGTTTGTTTGACATTATTTTTGGAATGGATATACTAATGAGTAATGCCAATATGGATGATTTCACAAAATTTACTTAAACATTGATCAATTGCCGTAGGCATGGATGGTAATAATATATGAAAATCTTTAGTGATATATTCATTGTACAAAATTCTTCCAGCTTGATTAGACCTGAAACAGTTCCATTGAGAATGTTTGGAACTTAAGTCACCTCCGGTGAAGTAACAACTGCTGCTGTTTGAAGATTGAATATCAGACTATCAGAGATAGTTTTTTAAATCAACTTGATCATTTGATCCAGGATACTAAGCGGAGATAAATACCAAGGCAAGTTTCTACTGAAATGCCGATGGCTTCAATGAATTTTAGAGATATATTTGGTAATAATTTGTGTTTTAAGGATTGCAATCAATATACATACTCCACCATGTGTATTGACACTATTATTGGAATACATGCGGTCTAGCCTATAGCAATAGTAATTGGGTATGAAAAAATTATCCATACTGTTTAGCCAAGTTTCAATTATGAGACAAATTTTTGTTCGATGCTTTATTAAGAAATCTACTAATTCAATATTCTTCTTTCGAATTGACTGAGATGTTATAATTTTTAAGCCTGAATTATTACTTAACATCAAAAATATATTTCAGGGAGGTATTATAATATAATAATATAGTTATTCAAATATTTTAATAACTGAAGTGTTTATAGTCGAAAATGTTGTTTTTTTAAAAATTATTTAAAACAAGTTTTATTTATTTCTATAAATCCTATATTTCGACTGCTAATTACAGTCATCTTCAGGGATTAAAAAACAAATAAAAGTTATAAAAATAACTTCAAAAAACCATCAAAAATGAATACAAAAATGAACTTGAAGCAAAAATTTAAAATATTAACAAATTATATAAACCAAATAGTTTTTTTCCTATTATCTCAAAAAATGTTTATGTTAATTAGGAGCTTATCCGAGCTTAGTTCGAGAGAATTGAGTTCGGATAAGCTTATATCTCGGATAAGCTTAATTATTTCAGTTATACTAAAAAGATTATTATTGATTAGAGCGTTGTTGTTATTTACCTGTCCTTGCACATGAGAAGCGTTCAGTACAGGTGTGTAGCGTCTGAAGTTGTTTTCCAATTTTTTTTATTAATTAGTTGGTCATGTTTAGCACACTAAATATTAAATATTCATTATTTAGACTCTTTGAATATCCGACCGAAGATACCATGTCAACTATGCAGGAATGAGGAAAGGGGAATGGAAGGAATGAGGATAGGGAAATAGCTAGGTGAGTTGTTTTAAATGACGGACATTTTCTTTAAATGTCTGAGGAGCGAATTCATCAGGGAAAATTGAGAGGGGGCAATGAGTTCCACATTTTGCTTACTCTATTGAAATAATCGTTCTGAAAAGAAACTGTTCTACAACAGGATATTTGTGCCGCAAGTGGGTGGGACATTTCTGAAGTTCGTATTTGTCGGTTGTACTGCACCCACGATGTGAACGCATTAATCAACCGTTTTGTCTTTCTCTGCACAGAGTCAAGACATTTTATTGGTGACTGACAGGCACCTCCCCATACATGACAACAATATTCCATACATGGCCGAGATTTGCTCCACATATGTGTTATGTAGGCCAACAGATCACCTGTTGCATGACTTCTACGAAAACCATACTGCTTATCATCGATAATTCATGACACCTCCAAATATTCCATTACGTTGTAGTTGACATATTTTTCAAATATCTTAGCTAAAACCGACAGAATTGCAATTGGTCCATAATTGTTAGGATCAGTCTTACTGCCTTTTTTGGATATGGGCTGAACAGTTGCTAACTTCCAACACTCGGGAAATAATCCGCTTTTGTAAGATAAATAACACTTCACTTCACTTCACTTCCCTAACATTTCATCGGCATGTGATTGTGGTTACTATAATCAAACTATAGCACACATAATTTCCGATTGTCAACTAAGAAAATTTGAAGGTGGACTGTTGGAGTTAAGTAGGCTGTATTTGAATGCTGTTAATTGGTTGGACAATCTTGACATTAATTTATAACTCATTTCAAAATTTGTAAATATATCCCATACGAATAAATAATAATAAGATAAATAGAAAATTTTGGTTAGAACTGGAACTAGTTGTCTAGCAAAGTTTTTTAGAATAATGGGTGGAATACCATCCGGACCTACGGCTTTGTTGATATTGAGAGATAAAAGCATTTTAAGTATGATATTATTGGGAAAAATAATTGGCTTCATTTTGGTTGCGAAAATGCGACCCAAAAGACCCGCCTTTTCCTTTGAGTTACTCACTGGAATGTCATTTAATACTAAGGTTGGAATAGATCGAGTGAAATTGCACTACACTGATTTAACTGTCTGAAAGAAACTACGAGATCCAGACGGATATTTGGCAAATTTGTTTGCTTTGCCTTTGATAAATGCGTTTTTGTGTGAATTTATTTTGAATTTACTCAAATTTCAGGCTTTTTATAGGCACTAAGACTTTCTGGAGTTTTATTTAAGTTAAAGGCCTGAAAAGCCTTCCGTTTATTTCTCAACAACTCATCATCATCCCGCGGGAACCAAGGTTCAGTTTTGGGAGTACATAATCGATTTGGAATAAACCACCGCATTCCATCTTTTATAAACTCAGTGACTCTTTGTGCTGATGTGCGAGGATCCTGCACAACACAGCAAACATGTTTCCTTGGTATTTCGTCATAATAGTTTCTTAACCCTTCCCAATCAGCATGTTTATAAGTATAACTCCAAACGCGACGAGGGTTGGTTTTAATTGGATTTGGTGATGTGAATTTTACTGTTGTTGATATTAACAGATGGTCCGACGATCCGAGGGGCTGGTCAACATTTATTTGCGTTGTTTCTGGCTCGTTTGTTAAAAAAAAATTGTTGTTATGATTATTATTATCTGGTATTCTCGTTGGATGCTCTATCATTTGGGTTAAAACGTGAAAGCCTGCAAGTAACAGTTCCGCTTGTCTTTCAACGTAGTCGGTGCGGGATGAGTAGTTCAACCATTCTGTATTATGTATTATGTACATTAAAATCACCAAGAATGACCAGTCTTGCTTTGGGGTAGTTTTCGATAATTTTATCAAGATTGTATTTTTCGAAAAAGGAACAACCTAAGGGGGAGTTCGGAGATCTGTATATTCGTATTATGAACATAGTTTCATCAACACCAGTGATTTTCAACAGAGTTATGGTGCTTAGAGTTCAACTCGTAAGCCTTGATTCTCATACAAGGAAGTGAATCTCGCACAAATACACAAACACCATGTTTGTTTTAAAAGGAATGCTCCAATTCATAAGCAGGTAGTCGGTATTTATCGAGATCCAGTTTTGAAAAACAGGATGAAGTAATAACTGTTTGTATGTTGAGATTTTTCGCTCGTTTAAGCGCAGTTACATTTGTTTGCGAAGAAGATTTTTTCTTTTGCACGTCATGATGCCATCATGTGAACACAGATCATCTACTTGTTGTCTTGTTGGCCGTTTCACCAGCAATAGGTTTCACTTTAATTTGCGTTTTATTTTTGTTTTATATCACAATAAAATCTGTTTTTTATTATAATAGTAAAATTTCAGAAATACTTGTATTTTAATTTATGTGTTTATCGTACGAGAGCGATTACACGAATGGTTTTTATATTATTTCGATCAATGTAGATGAAATTGGCATTTACTATTGATATTTACGATGAACCATTTATTTTTTATGTGTCCGTTGTTTTGCAATATTAACACTTTACAACACAACTTTATGTCAATTATTTTGATATTGTATTCTTTACATTCAAGGAACCCTTGGCGAGCGAATTTTATTCGTACTTGTCTGACTTTTTTTTATATTGATATTTATATTTATTATCACTAAGTTTACACCATGGTAGTATACTAGAATAATAGCAAATAGCTATTAAACTTATACGGTGTAAACCAGTGGCGGATTATGCCTTTAAGGGGCCTCAGGCGGAACTAAATTTTTGGGCCAAATTTAAGATTTTACCAAAAATTTTATATGTAAATTTTATAAAAGTATATATACCTATTTTTATTTAATTGTCTGTCATTTTGTACAAAAAATTATCAGATTTAATAAATATGCAACATATAATAAACAAAAAAAAAACTGTAATATAAAAACATAAAAAATATAATATTTATATTGTTACGATTACAGACAAATCTAGACTATTACAGTTTCTTCCAATAAAATCAAATCATAACAAAACGCAACAACAAATGAATGAAATGAATAGTGTTGTTCTTGTGTTTCTAGAACTTGGGACAACATAAAATGAATGATTTTATGAATCAAGTCAACGTAACTTAAAATAATCGAATATTCTAATATTTTCTCAAGGTTTCTCAAAAGTGACCTGGTAGTTAAGCAGAATGGTATATAAGCGATTGCCTCTTGTAGATTAGGAATTAGTTTTATTTTAAACCTGCGACAGTGAAGTTATAATTATAAAAGTGATTTTTAAATTAGTTTTTGTGAATATAGTTTAAAGTATTAAGTAGAAATAATTTGTGTATTATTTTAAACGTTGTATTACTGGAAATTTCTACAATCAACCGTTGGAGTTTCTGAAGCTATTGAAAGAATATTCTAGTTAGGAATATTGTTTGCTGTATTGTTTTCCTGTTGTTGTGGAATAATTAAGGTGTTGAATACTTAATAAAACCTGGTGTTAGTGCTTACTAATCAGTGATCGAACAGAGAATCAACAGAACTAGTGAAATCTCTGAAGAGATTTGCTTAATTGCGTTTATCGAATTGTGAGTTAGGCCAAATCGAAGGAAGTTTAGAAAAACGTAACAATATCATAATTTATAAATCAAGAAAAACAAAAAAGTTATTTATCATAAAATAAGAAATGAAAAGTATAAATACAACATGAGCAATAATTTTATTATTTATTAGTATTGCATTAATTTTTTTTCTGCTCTTCGAAGCAGAAACTTTATTAAGATTTCTGTGATATCATTTTCAATAAACGTTATTGATAAATTTTGCAAATGAGTTTGATTAAGACTATTTCTTAAATAATTTTTTATCCGTTTCAGAACGGAGAAAAATCGTTCCCCACTTGCATTGCATATCGGCAATGTAAGAAATATTTTAAAAATTGTGACCACATTGGGAAATATAGATTGCAGACCATGATCAATGATTACCTTGTACATATTAAATGGACAAGTGATGTTCTCTTCTTTTATATATTTTAAAAAATGATGTACTTCGTCTTTATAAAATATTGTACTTCTATATCCCTCGCATATGTATTTGACAATTCTAAAATACACTTGTCAACTTTATCACTGGATATATTTTGATCAAAAAATAATTTAAAATTATTTAAAACAGTTTCATATATGGACGTTCTGGTAGACATTTCAGTGACAAGGCTATCACAGATCATATTGTGAGTACTTATAATAAACAATTCTCGTTCTACTAGCTGTGTAGCTGTCTTCTACTAGTTTTGCGTTTTCTTTTTCGTCCTTTTTTGTAGCTTATATTGTCTGTTAATAAGATTGCTTGCTTTTCTATGCTCTCAAAATCATTCCGAACATCCCTTATAAATTGTGACAAAGAATTAAACAGTTTTACTCCTTGTAATAAGTTCGTTTGAATATTTTGAAATGATTTGCTAGTACTATTGATTCTTTGCAATAATATATCCCATAGAACGGTTACTAACGCAATTTCATATTCATAGAAAGAGCTAGCTAATTTTTTAGCCTCAACTTTAGTAATCGGTTTTTCGTCTTCATTTTCGCTTATTTGGATAAGAACGGTTTTAATATTTTTGTAATTAAACCGCAAGGCGGATACTGCATCAGCTCTTGCGGACCATCTTGTGTCAATTAATTTTTTAATATGTTTGGAATTAGGATCGGAAAAATTATCAATAAGCAACTTCCATCTGTAAGTAGATGAAGAACAGAATACATATATATTTTGGATAAAGTTAAAATAATACACCACAGTAGAACATGCATCTGCAGCATAATTTCCTATTAAATTAAGCGTATGACTTGTACAAGGAATAAAAATGGCGGTCTCATTTAGAGTTTTAATTCTGGCTTGTAAACAACTATATTTTCCAGCCATATTAGCTGCATTGTCATATGTTTGGCCACGACAATTTTTAATATCCAAAGACAAATTGTTTAAAGTTTTCAAAATAAGTTGTGTTAGATATTCTGAATTGTGATTTCCAATTTATCATTACTATGATAACGATTCAAATATGATTACTATTTGTCGCGAGGGGGCCAAAGATGCATGTGGGGCCAGAGGCGGCCGCCTCTTCCGCCTCTATGGTAATCCGCCACTGGTGTAAACGGATAGAATAATACCTTTTTACTTTGACAGATAGTTATTTGATATTTTGTTTTTGATCGATGGTATAATAGTATATTCAAAAAAATTGTAACGGTCAAAACGTTAAATGTAATAGACAATTTCAGGCGATTTTAAAAAATGTGCAACACCAAAATCACTTAAAATTTAGTTTTTATTTTAAATTAATATTAGTACATATTATAATTTTTTGTTGAAATACTTTTAGATTGATAAGATTTTATATTCAAATTTGAAATACGGTAGCCGTATTCTATCTGTCAATATTATTCTGAGCGTTTATACCACAGATAGAATAATACTATTTTGTGGTATAAACGCTCAATGTATCGATAGTTTAATAGCAAAAAACTATTATTCTACTAAACAAATGTTGTGTTTTGATCAAACGATTTGATTTAAATAAATTAATTTTTAATTAAAAAACAAGCTGCTTCTAAGTTTTCTTTTTTTTTCGTTTTATTTCACTACTTTTTTCAGGATAAGGATAATATTAACTTATATATTTTAGAAATCTGGATTTTTGCCCCTTATAGTTGAAAAAGTTACTGCAATTTTCAATACAAGCTTTGCTATATGGGTTATTAAAGCAAGTTATTATTAAATTGCAAGGCATGTTGCATTAAAATTTTAGTACAACTCTAACATCATAATTTATTTTTATAGAAATGGTAGAAGTTTGAAAACATCTTGCTACGCTAGAAAATTAAAAACAATCTGCTAATGCAAAGAGCATTAAATTTAACTTTAAAGCAAGTCTTGCATTGTTTTATAATGGAGACTTTCGTAGAACCTATATGTGCATTATGCATTACATATTCAGCTTTGTTTAACTGTGTGTAGGATCGAAGTTTTAAATTTACGCAAACAAAAAATTTTTGGGATCCCAAGTATTTTTTACTATTAGTGACTAAGGTACAAATGACAAACACTATTGTGTATGTTAGTCAGTAGCCTAATTCTCTAAGCGGCAAAATAAAGTATAAACGTTAAATTATCGTGCTGTTTTTGAGTATTCGAATTCCGTAATTTTTTTCAAGATAAAATGTAAACGCTTAAGATAAGTATGTGGGTAAACTTTACCCAATTATTTTATCTTGGGAAAACTTAACACAAACTATTATTATTACTATTTTTGTGAATTATCATAGTTTGTTTTATTAAATAAAATAAATATGGATATAGATAAAAAGTAAGTAAAAAGTTTTATGGATATAAATAAAAATAAAGGGAAAAATCCGGAGTAGGAACTGCCAATGCTAAACAACGAACCAATCTCGGACCAGTATTGGCGAGCCAAGCCTTGGCTAGTTAGCTTTGGGGTAGGTCTGGGTCAGTTGTAAATGCCTAGACTGAGCCAAGGTACCAGTTTATTATATTACGTGTTATTCACCAGGGTTTATTATATTACGTGTTATTCACCCTGCATTGTAAACATATGCAGGCCATATTATGTTTATTTTATTTTCATACATGTTACCCTTTCCACAACCTCTTTCCACACATTTAAAGAAGGTCTGGAAACAAAATTGGTTTGGTAGACCTGGCCCAAATCTTATTTGTCAGACTTGGCCCAAGCCTACAGGTTTGCCCCAGGACATCAGTCCAAGCATAGCCCGAGCTTGGGCCGTTTGAAAATGTTAAGCCTGGCCCAATCCCCAAAAGCTATGGCGTGATCTTGGCCAAGGCTTGGCCTTTTAGCTTTTTCTTACCCGGGTTATGTCATAGAATGTTTTGATAGTTTTGGTTATATATGTTTAAATTTATTTTTTATAAGGAACTGACCTCCAAATTTTTTTGAAATTTTATTTTGAAACACCAAAACTAGAAGCAAACGAGCCATGGTAGAGCAAAAAGTTCGCCTTATAGAATTTATGGAGTTAGCCAAATTTATTATGAAACCTATAAAGCTATGAATTATTTTAACAAATTGTTTTTGTAAAAATATACATATAAATGAAAACATACACATGTTTATCGTTATTTATTTATTCCCGTTTATCACTTTGAGGAAAACGTATATATTTTGTGCTCAAATTTGTGTCAATTGCCCTTGATACAACTTCAACGCACCTCGAAATAGAAGTTTGCGATAACGCTATGAGGGAATCATGCCCTACATTTTTTTTATATCCGTCTTTAGTGAAAATATATCAATAATTAAATATGTTTTTACGTACACAATTTTAAAAACAACTATCCATTCGCTACTTTACGCTAAAAAACGAAAGCACCTGTAAATAATCAGGAATGGCGCTTTTTCGTTGGGACTGTTGCAAGAACGGCCGCAATTCTTCTATTAAATTATGAACCAAAAATTTTGTTAAACGATTATAACTTTTGAAGCAATCGGCAGATACATTAAACGAGATTTGTGCGTCTCTTTATCTTAATCGCGTCATTCGCAATCTCTTTAAACGCAATTTCTTGCATCATTTTAACTATTATATATTATTTGTATGTTATTTATCACTTTCACAAATTATTTTGACATTAAAATATCTTGCTGACAATAATTTTAGCTAGGACGCAATTTTTTTTACAGAATACGATTTAAGCGTGCCAAGATAAATTTAAGCGTAAACTTTTGATTGTGTAAAATATATCACGTTTACAATTACAATTACGATTTATCTTGCTTTTTAGAGAATCAGACTACAGTATTCGTTTTAGAAAACTCTTACATCAAACAATTTGTGTGAATGTTAAGATGAACTGATTAGATTTTGACATGTGTCATAGAGAACAGGGCTGCTTCCCCTGGGGTCAGCTCAGTTTTTTACAATTTTAATACTTAAAACATTTTATTTCTCTATAAGACTTTTAATATTTCTGGAAAACTATGAGGGGCGTCGTTTGATATGCATAACGTCTAGAGTATGTACAATATAGGCAATTAACAGGTCACAAAAAGAGTTATTTGAAAAATTTAAATTGTTTTATAAGCTTTGATTCAATTCTCATTTTTTCTATAACAAAACCAATCACAGCGTATTTCGATACATTTTTATTTTTAGTAAAATAATAATTTGTCAGGGCTCCATGATTTCGAAAAATTTTATATATTAATCTTTTTGTGCCTTTATGGTACTATTTTTGGTGCCATTTTTCTAGTCTGATACATTGTACACTTTTGATTTTTTCAAGAATATAGGTAAATTAGCCAAAAAAAGGACGGAACTTATTTGTGCAAACATTTTTCTAATCTTCCTTTCTAGCTCCAATAAATATAGAAACAGTTTTATTATATCGTGATGAAGTATTCTATATAACTTTTACTTTTAATGTGAGCTCTACTGATATTCGCTTCACAAGTCATGCACCTAGAACCTATTTTATCTATACTAACAGTTTGATTTGTTTCTGCAGAAACAGTTGTTTTAAAATAAGATGAACCTTTAAAAATTCAACTTGCAAATGTATGATTGTTTTACTCACATTTTGTTATATATAAAAATATATTGTTAGTTATCCATAATAATCCCCTTTTTATGGCTCTATATTCTGTCACATTACATTCATTACACTTTTTTATTTTATAGAAGTTGTGTAATATAGATTGAATATAAAAATATATTTCATGTGGATTAGTAAACGGTGTTGAAGGTTCACATTGCGTAATTCCGAAATTTTGTCAATTCATGATCTGACTTAAAGAATTTGCAAAAAGCGGCTGCGTCTTACAATCAAATCTTCATAAGCACAATAGAAATTTTCAGAAGTCTCTTGTAATGTTGATATAAATTAAACACAAATGTATCCCGCCATGGTCCTTTTATATGACACCTCGTTAACAAATGAGGTATCGTATGAAGATGATTGATCTTCTGTTGGTTATAGGTTTAATGATGATACAATAAATTGAATATGGCGGTGCCTAGAGGACATGGTCATGACCTAAAAAAAATGTAATTTAATGACGCCGTGTTGGCTATCAGGGAATCAAAGGACTTAAGTAGCACATTGGCTAACACAATCTTGTGACCGTGTTGTTTGTGTTTTGTTTATTGCAATAAACCTTGTGTTTTGTTTATTGCAATAGTTTTGTTTATTGCAATAGTAAATACTATTGTATCGTGTATACGATAACGTAGGTGAGCTACCACAGCTATCAAAGTGTCGTTACAATTACATTTACGATAATCGTTTCGATGTTTTAAGTATTGTAAGTCGATTTGCAATCGAGTGAGTTGCTGAGTGGATTGATTGTAGTCAATTGGGCTAATTTTCAGTAAATCGGGTTAAAGGCTTAATGATGTCTTAATAAATTGAACATCGCACATAATGTCATGAACTAAAAAATAATTAATTTAGTGATGCCGTGTGTAGTATCAAATGAAAGGATTTAATTAGCACATTTCAAAAATATATATTTTGTTACCTTTAAACTGCAACTAAGGTTTCATGCACATGATAATTGGGAATAATTACATAACGGCAACCAATTCAAATTAATGATCGTACTTTTGTTTATTATGATAGTAAATGCTGGTGGTTGCCGATAACCGCAGCTATCTGTCGGTCCTTATCATCGTTTCGATATTTCAAGAAATGTTACTAACTTTCCAATCGAGTGAATTGATTGTAACCAATTGGTCTAATATTGAGTAAATCATCAGAAATAGTTAAAATAAAAGAAAAAGCAATTTGACATTTATAAAATACACAGCAAAAATCGAAAATTTAGACACAAACAAATATGAACGAATTTAATTTTTAATTATTAACGTTTGACCACAAACCAAAAAATAAAAACTCTAAACAAAAAATTTAAAGCGAATGTGCAATTACTTTATCACGAAATTATAACTCTAAAATAATTTATGCAAAAAAGCAAGTTCAAAAACTAAAACCCGACTAGTAAAAAATCTTGCTCTAAAAAAAAATAAAACAAGAAAATATTCTTATCTAAAATTGTTATGTACAATATAAACTATTCAATATTTTATTGTCTATTAAATAAACAAATTACATAAAAATAATTTTAGTATATTTAATACATATTCATAGTGATTTTCAGAGGATAGCCGCGGTTGTATGCCATCTAGCCTAACAAAACAATACATTCCAACAGAAGTGAGCGATCATCAGCTTTAGGGCAAAGAGTATCACTCTATATATCTGGAGAGCGCTCTAGAGAGATGTATAGCATGATGCGCTACAGCGGATGATCGCTTACTACTGTTAAAATATATTGTTTTGTTAGGGTAGGTGGCATACGACCGTACGGCTATCCTCTGAAAATCACTATGAATATGTATTAAATATATTAAAATTATTTATGTGTAAGTTGTTTGGTTAATAGACAGTAAATATTGAATAGTTTATAGTGTACATAACAATTTCAGATAAGAACGATTTTTTGTTTTGGTTTTTGCTTAGAACGTGATTTTTCATTAGTCGGGTTTTAGTTTTTGTCCTTTGTTTTTTTGTATGAACAGCTCAATGGTGTGCTTGTAGACAATCGAACATTTTGTCAGGCATTACGTTTTTGACAAAATGTTTGATCGTTTACGATCTTGCTTGTCAAAATTATGTGTTTGAAGAAAATTTTGATTGCCGGCTTGCCTGCGAAGAAAGTTTGACTAGCAATCTTGATCATTTCCGAGGATGTTGGCCAAGCAAAAGTTATTTTATTCAAAATTTCTATAAAGTATAAAAAAATATATTCAATATCAATTTCGGAGTGACGTGAGTGATCCATTATTAATGAATGAAATTATATTTGTTGAATATAAAAACTTTTTTTTTTAACGAATTGTAATCACCTATTACTTTCACTCACTGTTTAACGACAAATTTTTTAGAAAAACCCTTTAATTATTATTTTTTCCCAAAAGAAATTAAAACAAAAACAAACAGGCAAAACTTCAATTTTATCGTTAATTTTATTTGTATTTCCTGACTAGTTTCGGACTCTATGAGTCCATTAACAAAGGATTTACAACTCAGTTGTAAATCCTTTGTTAATGGACTCATAGAGTCCGAAACTAGTCAGGAAATACAAATAAAATTAACGATAAAATTGAAGTTTTGCCTGTTTGTTTTTGTTTTAATTTCTTTTGGGAAAAAATAATAATTAAAGGGTTTTTCTAAAAAATTTGTCGTTAAACAGTGAGTGAAAGTAATAGGTGATTACAATTCGTTAAAAAAAAAGTTTTATATTCAACAAATATAATTTCATTCATTTATAAAAAAATACTTATAACTTATTTTGTTTATTATTATTTTATTTATTTTTATTTATATTCTTCATTTTAAATTATTATAAAAAGAAAGGATTAAATAATGCTAACATCAACAATGATTAAAAAGTATAAAAACTGCATTAATTGTTAAAAAGAAGTTTTGAGAAAAACATATTGTAATGTATGAAATTAGAGATAAACTTATTAAAGCTTGAAGGTATTCTTTTTATTGATAAACTTTACGATTTCTTAACAATCAATTTTGTCTGTAGATAGACACCTCGACATCAATGGTTTGTCACCATATAATTAGTACAGTAACTTGTATAGTTGTTTTATGCAAGTTCAAATTAGGTATTGATGGCAAAATTTCGACCGGATGTAATAAACTTAACCATAGAAATCAAAATCGGTTTCTTTAAAAAAACGTAAATTAGGGTATGCTTTAATGTATGTAAAAAACAGCCATTGTTTAATATCTCACTCTTATTGCCAGCAGTATGTGATATCTCTCGTTAACTCGAATGAGAGTGCGTGGGGTTGCCTCTCAAATAAAAAAGTTTTACAAATCAATAAAAACTGATCACTCAACGCAGTAACTAAGCTTAATCGTAAAGCACTAAAACTTTTTTTCATTTGGACATAACTGCAAATGAGTCTATTTACCCTCGTTGAAAGTCTCAACATGTATATCACACCACAAAGCTTACAGTGACATCGAAGTTGAATATTAAGGTAAAATACCGATATTAGCCACAATACATCTTTAGTCAGAACTCAGAAGTGCTAACTATTTCGCTTCGACAACCCTCAAAAAAATGACATTATCTTAATCACAAACAAATTAAAACTTACTATACTATACAAAACTGAATTCATTCAGTAAAAAAAAACGGATTCACAAATGGCTATCTCGTAAATTTAGTGTAGGTAATATGCCCTTTGACCTTTGAAGGATATGAATTCCGAGAAAGATTTGTTACTGACCATTAATTAAACTTTACGTTTTAATCGCACTTAAACAGTCGTCCCGAAATGTTGAGTTTGCTATACTGTAATGCCACAACTGGCTTAAATTCCTTGTAATTAAACAATAATCTTACCTGAGCAAATGAAACAAAGAACAACTGGCGATGGGTCATATTTACACCCGGCAAGATTAAGCGGTCGACATCTTCAATATTTTTTGATTTGATAAATGCATGAAATGCTGCTTTTAATCCACCGTTATCTGCAATATTCTCACCAAGTGTTTGGTAACCATTTAAATTTCGATCATTTATTTTATAACTGCTATATTGTTTTTCGAAACATGAAGTTCGATTTTTAAAACGTTCAATTGTTTTATTATTCCACCATTGATGCATATTGCCTGTCTTATCGTATTCTCGTCCTTGATCATCAAACGCATGTGTTAGTTCATGTCCCATAACAACACCAATTGCTCCAAAATTTAAACTTTTTGGATTTTTTCGATCATAAAATGGTACTTGAAGGATACCAGCTGGGAAAACAATCTGATTTTTTGTTGGTGTATAGTATGCGTTAACGGTTGGTGGTGTCATTCCCCATTTTGTCATATTAACCGGCTGGTCCAATTTTTCTAAATTTTTTTTTAAATTAAATATATAAACTTTTACATTATTTTGAAAATATTGTTTTGGATTAATGTCCAAATCGTTATATTTTTTATCTAACTCTGTTGGGTTCAATATGTAATCTGGAAACCCGATCATATCGGAAATAGCATCAGCCTTTTCTTCGGCTAATTTTCTTGTTTCTGGATCCATCCATTTCAAGCTAGGTAGATTAAGTTTAAATGCACGACGAATTTCGTTAATCATTTCTTCCGCCAATGGCTTAGCTTCACCATGAAAAACTTCTCGAACAAACATTGCACCAACAGCAAAACCTAAAACGTTATTTGTATCAGTTACACAATAACGCCACGGCTCTTCACCTCCTTCAGAGCCTATCAGAGCTTTCCTTAATCCTTTGTATGCATCACGAAATGATTTGGATAAACAAGCTGTCAATGATCGCACTGTTTGCCATACTAAGTAGTTGTTAAGTATCCTGAAAAGAAAGAAAGTTAATTTTTTGCATATATTTTTTAAAAGAGTTTTACGTTTTTCCTTTATCATTTGAATTATAAATTTTTATAACTTCGGTTAGTTTAACCAAATATTCAGGTGCATACAAAACAATTCGTTCTTTCTCTGTAATTTTTCTTTGAACGGTTCTTAAAGCGTCTTCAAAATGATCACGCCATTTAATAAATGGTGCTTTTTCTTGGAGTTCCCGTATCGTCATCGAATGGTATAGTTGTTCTTCATCACGGCGATCCTCTGCTGGTGCTATGATAAATATAAATGATTATTAACGTTTATTATTTGGTGTTTGATTCAATTTTATAGTTTAAGTCAAATATTTTATAGTAATCGGTTAGATCTTAAAAGAAAGACATTTTTCTCTCGTGCTGTTAGTTGGTCAATGTTCAGTTTGTCTTCAAAAACGGAACGGAGATATTTAGATCATAAGAAATTATATACCAAAATGGATAACATTAACTCACACATTTTAAAATTTTGGAATACAATAATTTGATTAGATTTGGCATGTTATCTTGATTTACATGCTCAGTTCAAATGGTTTTCATATACCGAAGTCGTGAGCCTGATTCAAATTAATTTTTCTGACTTACCAAAACATATCGGTCTTCAAATATGCTTTTACATCTGAGTCTATATATATGGCTATATATGGCTTATTTCATTATATTTTTTTCAGTATAGTTGTTTTATTTTTGCGACTAATTTTTTGTAGTGCTCACCAAAAATTCTGTTTTCTTAATTGGTATGTCCTTATTTATGCATTTATACGAATAGTACCAATATTGAAATAAAGACTTAAATCATTCTAAAGGAATTAATATTTAATTTTACAACAGTACCTTTAAGGGTGCAGTTATTCTAAAATAAATGTTGCCAAAATTTTCACCTGTAGAGGATGCAACCATCACTCCATAAAAGTAGAAATTATTGTAATGTATTAAAATATCTATGGAGATAAGCTTTTTTGGTACATAAGAGTTAATTCTTTAAATATTGTAAAGACTTTTTTTTTGGGAACATGTTCTCAAATTTGGGATTGAAAAATGTTTGGATGTTTTTAACTGACTTAAGTAACTGATTTTCACAATATTTCATAATTTAAAAAATAGGTATTTACTTGTAATCTCAGCTAACTTCGTTTCAAAATCAATTACATCTTGCATCTGCGTCTCTGCTTCTTCCTTATTAGCTCCTAATAATACACCTACTTTTATCATGTAATCCAAATAAGCTGCTAACACTTTCCCGTGAAGTGTTTTATTTAAATAATGTTCTCTTGTTGGTAATGTTAGTCCTCCTTGATCGATTTGAATAACATGGCGTGTTGAATTCCGATCATCTTCGCCAACAGCCCAGGTAAATAAACCTCCCATATTAAAACGATTTTGAACGGTTTGTAATGACTTTTGTAAACTCCATTGTGAAACATTGAAATTATTTTCTGTTAAATTCCAGCCTCCGATCGATCGAATTAAATTTTTCATTGGTGCACCACCTAACTTCTCAAGTGTTTCATCTTCATCCAAACACGATTCGTAATACAATTTCGCCTTCTTTTCTGCATTTGATTTAAACTCACCTCGTTCTAATACATTTTTTACAACCAAATGGTTTTGCTGTTCTAATTTTCCGAAAGTTCCCCATAACGATTTTCCTTCTGGGATTGGATTAGATTTTATCCATTGATCACTATAATTGTAACAATATACAAATAAAAGAATTAGAATCTGCAGTAAATAAAACTATTTTAATTTGTAATTACCAGGCAAAAGCATAAAAATCTTCGCATGGATCAATTGTTTTATCAACCGATCGTAATATATTACTTGCAGCATGAACACAATTTTCTGTAATACATATTTTTTCATCGGTGGCGTAATACTTTGAAATGAACGATGTTGGGGTTAAGATGGTTGCACTCGATTTTGAGTTTAATAAACAAATTAAAATGAATAAGAATATAAATAAAAGTAAAACAAGAAGAATTAGAAATTGTTCAAGACGATTTCGCCTTTTCCATAACGATGTCCCCTAAACATTTTTTGAATGGACAGTTTTTATAAACAGTTCACGGAAATATTTAGAAACTTACTGTGTGGTACCTCAAGTGTATTTTTGGACCTGGTTGTGTCTCATTTAAATGAATTGAACCAATACTGCTTGTATCTTCATCTGCAAACTCAGTTGGTTTGTAACGAGTCATCTATTAGAGAATGAGATAAAAATGATGTTACTATATTTCTAGTGTTTAAAATCAAGTAATTTTTTAATGTAAATGAATATAGATAAGATAATCAAAACATAAGACAATTTTAACTCATCTCAATTTGAACCTCAATTTTGAAAACAGTTCTGATTAATAGACTTTTCATTAGCTGCCGTATGAGAATACTTTAAAGCTATGCATCATTTCGTAGAAAAATTTTTCTATTTTAATTTACGGCATCTCACCATTTCGGAGAAACGTTAGTGCCAGACGCACCAAAACAGACAAAAAACGTATATATAGTTTAATTAATTAACATATTATAGTTTAATAATTTTAACTAAAATCTAAAAATTTTTATTTATATTTTTTGTCTAACCGCAGCAGCTGGCACAAATTACACATTTGAAAAAAACTTGAATATCACTAAGTTTACACCAGTATCGGGGATATTACTTTTACTTAGGCGACAAAGAATTTTTTTTATTTGATAGAGAATCACTCACTGAAGCGAATAAAACCAAAACGAGTTGTATCGGAGCCCCGGGGTCCAAGATACAGACCTTTGAAAAAAGCAAAATCCATACAAAATTGCACTGGTTTTGACAAAAAATTTTTATCTTTTACTTATTTTTGCTTTATTTCCTATGTGCTTATAACATAAACGATCAAAACTGTCCCTTTTACTAAATTTTCTTAATTTACGATAAAAATAATACAAAAAAAATCCACTCGCGCCTAAGTTAAAGTAATCTTACTCCAGTGTCTAATTTGCTACGTATCAAATTTGCTAGCCATCATACTTTTTAAATTTGATACGGTGATGTAAACTCTTATTAATTAGGTATGACATATTAATTGTTAGCGCGTCTTTTTCATTGTTAGTTTTTTGGTTAGAAAAAAAGAATTTCCATATATGTATTCAATATCAATTTCAAAGTGACGTGAGTGATACATTATTAATGAATAAAATTATATTTGTTAAATATAAAAACTTTTTTCAAACGAACTGTAACCACCTATTACTTTCACTCACTGTTTAACTAAATTTTTTTAGAAAAACCCTTTAATTATTATTTTCTCCAAAAGAAATCAAAACAAAAACAAAAAGGCAAAACTTTCACTTTATCGTAAATTTTATTTTGATCTCCTAACTAGTTTCGGACTCTATGAGTCCATTGACAAAGGATTTACAACTGTTGTAAATCCTTTGTTTATGACTCATGGAGTCCGAAACTAGTTAGGAGATCAAAATAAAATTATATGTATATTTTGGATTTTTGAGATCAATTAAACTCAAGTAAGTAAAGAAGTAATATATATATATATATATATATATATATATATATATATATATATATATATATATATATATATATATATATATATATATATATATATATATATATATATATATATATTGTTGAGTTAGATGTCTAAGAAAGATATCAGCCACAATAGTCTTACTAAATCCATTTAAATGTTTTTTAATTTGCTTAATATCAACACACAAATCAAAAGAACTTTTGATCACCCTTAACATTGAATTTTTAACGCATTAGTTGTAACAAATAAAATAACGTATTTTTCCCGTTTAATTAAAAACAACAAAAAATTTATCTTCTTGATTTTTCTAATTTTAATTTTAAAATCAATTCTTGTGCGAATATCAATGTGATTAGAGTAATCTTTTACAAATTAAGAATTAAAATCATTTTGTGACATAATTTATTGTTTGTGATAAATAAATTGTGCATTAAATTAAAATTGAAGATATTGTGTGTTTATTGGAGATTCCTACAGTGAACTTTGGAGTCCAAAAGCAGCAACCTTCATCAAAGTTTTCATGGTCCTTCGCCACCGGATTATCAAGAACCCAGCGAATTTTGGATTTTGTGTTGCATCAATATAATTATCAAGAAAATTAAAGACGGCATTTGGATTTGGCTTGGCGTCTGTAATTTGGCGGGTTTTGGTAATTATACTTTCTGTTTAATAAAAAGTGATTAAACTTAGACAATCAAGTGAATCAATTAATAATTTATTAAATTTTAATATTATTAAAACATTTAAAACATTTTTGGAACTTTTAATATTTTGTGTGAATTTTGGTAACGGTTTTAGATTTTTAAGGTCATTAACTTTTAATATTACAGCACCATATAAATCATTTAATTAAATTAAATAAAATAAATTTTGAGTGACTATTCTATTTCGTGCGTTGAATTATTAATTTTGAATTCGTTGAATTATTAATTCTTTTATTTAACACATTTGATTTGCAATGAGTGATCGAAATTTACGCGAATTAAAGCGAATTTATAAACGCATGGATAATATAAAATCCATGGCGGTGAAATTTAATAGCCAAACCAGTTTAAGTGAGATTAAGTCAAATCTTATTTTGTTAAATGACGAGTGGAAAGAATATAAAGCCTTGGCAGAACAGTTAGATGAAACAGAAACTGTTTTGAAGCAACAAGATTTAATCGATGATCAATATTTCAATGTAAAACGAGTTTTATTGAAAATATTAAACGAACCCGAGGTGGCTGGTGGTTCTGACCAAAAATTAACAATAGAAGACCTCATGGTAAACCAACAGTCCTTTCTAAAGGAAATGGTTGGTTTATGCAAGCGCGAAACTGAAGTTCGTTTACCTGAATTAAATATTCCTTTTTTTTCTGGAAAATTTTCTGAATTTGCGTCATTCAGAGATTTATTTGAAGCTTCGGTTGGGAACAACGAAAGAATTTCGAAAGTTCACAAATTTCAATACCTTAAAAGTTTATTAAGAGATGATGCCGCTTCTTTAGTCACTCAAATGGACATCACTGAAGCGAATTATGATGAGGCATGGGCAAAGCTAAAATCGAGGTACGAGAAAAAGAAACGGGTTATCAAGGAGTTAATAAAACGGTTTATGGAGCAGCCTGATATCACACATTCCACAACTAAGGCACTAGATCACATGGCTGACATATCTGATGAAGTATTGCGAGGGTTAAAGGTACTCGGGTCCAATGCAGAAACACGAGATCCATGGCTCGTCTATATTTTGAAAAGTAAATTGAATCATGAAACAAAACAAGCTTGGTCGCGCTATAGCTCAAAAATGGATTTCCCTACAATAGATGATTTCTTTAAATTCTTAAACGGCCGAAGTGATGAACTTGATTGCTGTGATACTCCAAGGAAACAAAACAAACCGCCTGCGACCAAGATTGCAATTCATCATACCCAAACTCTTGCACAATCATGTCCAAAATGTACTAAAAACCACGTATTGAACAAATGTGAGGAATTTTTATTGATGAACAATACTGAGCGACGAGGATTTGTAGTGGATAAGAAACTTTGTTTCAATTGTCTATCAGAAACACATCAAGCATTTAAATGCAAGTCGAAATTTCGGTGTTTTAGCTGCAAACGGAGACATCATACTTTGTTACATACTGATTTAAATAACACTTTGGATACGGTTAAAATATTAACACCAGAAGGAGGTCCAAATCAATGCAGTTCCACTGTCGAGTGCAATAAAATTGAAGTAAACACAGCGATGGCTACTAAATATCAGTCAATTTTACCGACTGCAATTGCAGAAGTACGTAGTGTTGATGGCGAAGTACAGCGGTGTAGAATTCTTTTAGATTCGGGTTCACAATCATCATTTGTGACCGAAGCTTGCATCCAAAGGCTTAGGTTACCACGGGAAAATGCTAAATTTGCAATAAATGGAATAGCTACTTCTAATTTGGTTTCTCGAGGAGCTACTAAGCTATTTCTAACCTCTATTCACGATTATGAAAATAAAATTGATGTTGATGCATTAATTTTAAAAAATTTACCATCAAAAATACCAAGGCAACAAATCAGCTTGAAAAACTCTAACTTATTCAAAAACATTCAACTGGCAGACTCTGAATATTTTCGTCCAAGTGAAATCGATATTTTGATTGGAGCTGATAAATTTTTTCATATCCTACAAGACGGGCGAATAATGAGTGAAGATGATACTGTTGTTGCACAAAAAACTATTTTTGGATGGATTATAAGTGGACAACCCCATTCATTGGAATTAGAACTAAATAGAAACCTCGTTGGCTGCAACTTTACAACGGATTTAGATATAAATACAACCCTAAGAAAGTTTTGGGAACTAGAGGAAGTTAAACCATACCAGTCCCATACTCCAGAAGAAAGACAATGTGAAGAAATTTTTAAAAAAACCACACTTAAGGAAACTGGCAGGTATGTAGTTAACATTCCATTTAAAACTAATGCTCCAAAACTTGGAAATTCGTTAAGTTTAGCCACAAAACGATTTTTTAATTTAGAAAGAAAATTCCAATTAAATGAAAATTTAAAGAACGAGTATATCAACACTATGCGAGAATATCAAAATTTAGGACACATGGTACATATATCTGAAAATGAAAATGATCCTCCAGATTCCGACTGTTATTACCTGCCGCATCATGCAGTTATTAAAGAAACAAGCACCACTACAAAAGTTCGAGTCGTATTTGATGGATCATCTAAAACTACAACAGGCATTTCACTGAATGAAACCATGATGGTTGGGCCAACTATTCAACCTACTCTTTGGTCAATACTCTTGAGATTTCGTCAGCACAAAATAGCGATTACTGCAGACATCGAAAAGATGTACAGACAAGTTTTAGTGAATCCAAAGCATACCGAATTTCAAAGAATTTTGTGGAGGGAATCACCAAGCGAAAAACTTAAAAAATACAGACTTACAACAGTCACTTTCGGATTAGCCAGCTCACCGTTTTTAGCCATCAGATCTTTGCAACAAACAGCGATCGATCAAAAATTACAGCATCTAAATAAATTATCCAACGTTTTTGATGAATTTTATGTTGATGATTTCATAGGTGGGTCTTCAACGATCGAAGAAGCAAAAGTTCTTAGAGATAAAATTACCTTAGTTCTAAAAACTGGTGGTTTTCATTTGAGAAAGTGGAAGTCGAATATCCCAGACTTGTTTGATCAAATAGATAAAACTAGCAATGTGAGTTTTGATCATGAATCTGAAGTTACAAAGATTCTTGGACTACGTTGGAATCCCGTGAAGGATATTTTTACTTTCAGTGTCAACCTAGAAACAACTATGCAGCTAACAAAACGACGAATTTTGTCAGAATCATCTAGGATTTTTGATCCACTTGGATGGATATCGCCGTGCACTATCTTGTTCAAAATTTTGATGCAGCAAATTTGGATGCTTAAAGTTGACTGGGATGATCTCTTACCAAAAGATATTTCAGATTCCTACAGTAAAATAAAAGGTGAGTTAAATACAATAGAAAACATTGCTATTGCAAGATACATCCAATATCAGCAAGCGGAATATCATGGCTTTTGCGATGCAAGTGAACGCGCATTTGGTGCAGTTATTTACTGCAAATATTTTGACGAAAATGGTCATGTACAAATCAATCTAGTCACTGCGAAAACCAAAGTGGCACCAATCAAACAAGTGTCTATACCAAGGCTAGAACTTTGTGCTGCTCATTTGTTAGTGAAATTATGGAACGTCCTGCGAGTCAACGTTCCTAAAGCAAAATTTTATGCCTGGACTGATTCCACTATTGTGCTACAATGGTTGTCAAACTATCCAGCTACTTGGAAAACGTTTGTAGCTAATAGAACGGCTGAAATTTTAGAAAGCACAACAAGACAAAATTGGAACCATGTTAAGTCAGAACATAACCCGGCAGACCATATTTCAAGAGGAGTAACACCCAGCGAATTAGTGAAACTGTCTCAATGGTGGAACGGTCCATATTGGTTAAAAGATGACGAGAATGCCTGGCCCAGAAGTGATCCTAAAGAACATAAATGTAAAGAAGAAACCGATGAAGAAAAGAAAGCTGTTAAAGTACGAATACTTCAAACGGAATCTGGAGACAACTTTTTGCTCGAGCTATCAACTAGGTTTTCAAGTTATTTAAAATTAATACGAACATTACGCAACGTATTACGATTTCTCAATAACGTTAAAAGAAAAAGTGAAACATTGCGCAAATATGTTATTGCTGAGGAAAACGATCTACAGCGAGCTGAAAATATTTTGATAAAATGGACCCAATACAGCGAATACGAGCAAGAGATTGAACAGCTGTCAAAGAAAATCCCACTTAATCGACGAAGCAAATTGTTATCTCTTGCTCCATTCATAGATGCGGACGGCATCTTAAGAGTGGGTGGACGGCTTAGAAAAATAGATGGTCAATATGATCAAAAACATCCTATCATTTTGCCATCATCCCATTTCCTATGCAAAATGATAATAGCCGACTGCCATAAAAAATATTTCCATCCCGGCCCTTCCCTTACCTCCCATCTTATTAAACAAAAATTTTGGATTGTAGGTGGCCGCAGTCAAATAAGAAGTCAACTACAAAAATGTTTAACGTGCTTTAAAGAAAATGCTAAAACATCTCAACAGTTAATGGGAAGTCTTCCAGAAGCACGTATTACGCCAGCAAGACCATTCAGCAGAAGTGGTGTTGATTATGCGGGACCAATCCAGATAGCAACCAAGAGGGGAAGAGGAGCTAAACTCATCAAAGGATATATAGCGATATTTGTGTGTATGGCAACCAAGGCGATACACATCGAGGTTGTCAGCGATTTAACCACCGAAGCCTTTATTGCAGCGCTTAAACGATTTGCTGCTAGAAGAGGCGTACCAAATGATATATACAGCGACAATGGGACGAATTTTGTAGGGGCACATCGAAAACTAAAAGATATATATCATTTGTTGTCATCAAGACCACACAATGAAATGATTTCTGAATTTTTAAGTCAAAATCGAACTAATTGGCACTTTATTCCTTCCTCCGCAGCTCATTTTGGTGGTTTGTGGGAACGGGCAGTAAGATCGGTGAAGTCTTTGTTAATGAAAGCAACTGGTGGATGTAATTTGACTTTTGAAGAGATGGCTACATTGTTAAGTCAAATTGAATCCATTCTAAACTCAAGGCCTCTTGCTGCATCCAACGATGAATCATCATGTGAAGCATTGACACCTTCTCATTTTTTGATTGGTTCAGCAACTGGGACGATTCCTGAAGAAGATTTAACTACTATTCCTGTATCAAGGCTCAAAAGATGGCAGATAATCCAGCAACGAACACAACTATTTTGGAAGAGATATTCACGAGAGTATTTACACACCTTGCAACAACGAAATAAATGGAAGACTCAAGCAGAAAACATCAAAGTTGGAGATTTAGTCATGATGAAAATGGAAAACCTGCCGCCAAGTAAATGGGCTCTAGCAAGAGTTACCGAGATTCATCCAGGCGAAGACAATTTAGTTAGAGTTGTTACTTTGAAAACTTCAACATCGACATTAAAGCGACCCATCACAAGGGTAGCAAAGCTTCCAGTGCAGATTTAGTTAACGGGATCACCGTTAACGGGGGGGAGAATGTTGAGTTAGATGTCTAAGAAAGATATCAGCCACAATAGTCTTACTAAATCCATTTAAATGTTTTTTAATTTGCTTAATATCAACACACAAATCAAAAGAACTTTTGATCACCCTTAACATTGAATTTTTAACGCATTAGTTGTAACAAATAAAATAACGTATTTTTCCCGTTTAATTAAAAACAACAAAAAATTTATCTTCTTGATTTTTCTAATTTTAATTTTAAAATCAATTCTTGTGCGAATATCAATGTGATTAGAGTAATCTTTTACAAATTAAGAATTAAAATCATTTTGTGACATAATTTATTGTTTGTGATAAATAAATTGTGCATTAAATTAAAATTGAAGATATTGTGTGTTTATTGGAGATTCCTACAGTGAACTTTGGAGTCCAAAAGCAGCAACCTTCATCAAAGTTTTCATATATATATATATATATATATATATATATATATATATATATATATATATATATATATATATATATATATATATATATATATATATATATATATATATATATATATATATATATATATATATATATATATATATATATATATATATATATATATATATATATATATATATATATATACCTGTATTTATCACAAATCTTATTTGCTGCAATTAGATTAGGGATTGCAATCCCGTGGTATTTTATGAATTTCGGGACTACGGGATTCATAAATTTTATATCCCGGGATTACCGAAATCCCGGGATTTTTAATTTGTATGGAAAACCACAAATAATTAAGAAAAAAAAACACAATTTTGAAATAAACAACACATTATTCATTTTTTAATGTCGGAAAGAATAAACATGTAAAACACTTACTTACTAATGAAGTTTCTTAAAAAAATAAAATTGAAGAACCATAATAAAACTTTAATAATATTACGCAAAGAAAAACCAGTACCATTGACTTTCGAATAATTTAAGAAATAGATTTTAGAAAACATAATTCGTCAAACCTGTTTGTTAATTTGAAAATAATATTTCCGAAGGTTTAAAAAGCCCGTTCCGATTCCACAGTTCTTGGTGGAATTTTCAATAAATTATTATACATTCACTACAAATGAAGTCCTCTATGACGGCTTTCACTTATTTTCATTTCTTTACCACCGCAATTGGACCAGTAATTACCAGTATTTAATATTAATGTATTAATAATAATCAATTAATAATAACGTAATGACCAGTATTTAATATTTTTTGTTGTTCCATTTTGGCCAAAAAAGATTTTTATAGGTATTTTTATCGTTTTTATAGGTATTAATCGTTTATAGGTATTAATTAAACTGGCGTTACAGTTATTGATAAATAACAATAACGATAATTATAACAATAAAATAATTTAAATTGCTTTTTTCTACTAAATCGACTGAAATCTTATCCTTAGCTGCATTTTCGTTGTAATCTGTGCTCAATAATGTTGCAATGTGATTAGTTGGATAACCTGTTTCACATCCCACGTAAATAATCTTCAATAAAAACTTTTATGGAGCTTCGACTTTGAACAGTAAATATGTTCGATGTATAAAAGCAAAGTTTCCATTCTGCAAATACTTAAATACTTAAAATGTTTCGGTTTTCCTTGCCTTTATGCTATATAGTTATTGAGACATTCGTCAACTCGCGAATTTATTGGTTTGCTTTGTTTTTCTATCTCAGTACATCCTGAAGAGCTACAAGTGCATTAGCCGTTGACTGAATAGAGTTTATCCCTTATCATCCCTAAGATATAAACCATAACAAATCTTTTCTCATTGCTATTGCCAGTGGTATTTGATCTCATTGCATATGACCAACAATGACAAAAATAAAAATCAACAAAACAGGATTCTGTGTTTTCATTGATTAATCACGGCAAATATGACAATCCCGTAATTCCCAGATTTCAATAAAGCATAAAAATAAAAATAAATTGAAATAAAGCATATAAAGACAACAACAACACATTATTGAATGACAAATTAACAATAAAAGATAACATTTTATATGAAACAGCAATACAAAATATGAAGTTCCCAGGACACAGGTAATCAAAACCACCAAAATATAAGTATATGTACCCGCAAACCAAATAATCAGTTCACCATTACCAATAACATCTACACATCATCTAAATTAAGAGTTTTTATGTTAGTAATCTAGTATTGAACTTTAAATTTTTTCATCCAAGACCCAAATTCATTTTTAGTACATAGACTACAATATATAATCTAATTAAGAAAAGAACTTAATTTTTGCATTTTAATCGTATTAGTTGCATTTTATCAATTTTATTTATTTTTAACTTCCCGAAAATCGACCCAAAATCAATAACTTCCCATTTATTGTTTTTGGGTCGATTTTCGAAATCGGAATTTTTTTGATATCTTTACGTTTCATGACATCCTGAAGCTGTTTGGACTATTTTTAGCTGGCAGTCTGTATGTGTGTGTGTGTATGTATGTATGTATCGCTGTATGTAGACAAATTTTTGCCCAACGCTTTCTCAACAACGGATGGGTCGATTTTAACGAAAATGGTTGCAATCGATGTATCTCGGCGTAACTTAGAGCTCAGTCCTTTTCTAGCTAAAATAAATCATTTGTTTCTTAGTGGTTTCCAAAAAACTGAAAATCATCTCTTGCAAATATCATGAGATTTAATAATGCTATCAAGATAATGAAACTTTCATAATGTTTTTCATCATGTCAGCCGTTTATAATGACATTTGTATAAATAATTGCTACCCGAGCAGAAATTTGTTAACCCGTATCAGGCATTGGTAGGGCTGCCTGATTGGGCCCTGATCATGAGTGTAACGCTTTTTCCCTATCAGGTCCTGATTGGGATTATCGGATCAGACCCTGATTGGGATAATCGGATCAGGCCCAGATTGGGATATCCTGACCAGACCCTGATATGTATTTATATATTATATACATAAATTAATCAAATTAAAATAAAAACATTACAATGGAAAAAATTAAAACATACATACCACCTTAATGACTATTATTATAGTCGTTCAGCTGAGAAGCTACAACTAAAATATACATGAAACGATTTTAACTATATATTTCTAAAATGGATAATACTCTAGTGAATTTTAACCCATTTAAATTTCAGCTAGGGGTCAAATACGAAAAACCTGATCAGGGCCGGATATATTCAAATAAGGTTTGCCCTAAAAGGGTATTCTAAATCAGGCCCGGAACAGGCCCACATCAGATTGCCCTTGTAGGACTGACCAGGCCCTGATCACGCCCTGACTGTATTCAGGTTTTCCCTAACTAATTTCTGCTCGGGTATCTTACTTTTTGAGTTTTTTCAGAAAATGTGGAAAAACTACGTGTTGTTTTCGTTACGCAAACGAATGATATCTAGATGAAACTTTGGTATGTAAATAGAGTTGCCACCCGTCCCGTTTTGAACGGGACAGACCAGTTTTAGAGCTGAATGTCCCGTGTCTCGATGTAACTACGAACGGGACGCGGTTTATCCCGTTTTGATAAAAAAGGAAAAAAATGTTATCTTTCTTTAAAAATCCAACCAATTGAACTTTATTTTAGATTATTGTCTGCTTTATTTTAACACCAAAAACTACTAATTAATATTTGTGGGAAAAACATGATACAAACTTAATTCAGATTGGCTAAAAAACTAACTTTTTTTTGACATTAAACTTCCCCGAATGGTAAAATTATAACATAGTATTAGACTTGGATCTCTTTTGAACGAAAACGAAATACGCACGATTAAGATGAAACTTTGATATCAGAAATCACATCACATTTATGCGGCAAAAATTTAATGATTGAAAACGCTCAACGTTATTTGCTACTATAGGAATTGTAGAAAATATTTGGCTCCTGTTTAGTTAAGAATATTTGAATTAATTCGTTTGTTTTCTGTTTTGTTTAAAAAAAAATGAAATCGTTATGAAAGAAATTCGAATTTTTGCATTCCAAAGCGTAAAAATCTTAGTCAAATGAGCGGAGTTATGTTGTAACTTTTGAATTGATAAAATTCGTTTTATGTTAATACGTTGTTAGGTAATGTAAGGCTAAGTGTGTTAACGCACATCGACATGCTTGCCAATGTCCAATGCCCAATCTAGTCTAAAGGGCCGACTTATGATGATCAATGAAGCCGATTTATTTTGGTCAAGACTGTAAGTTGCTGGTTTAAGTTTAAATGAAAAATTGGTTTGGGTTAGATATAAGAACGGGTTAGTTATTGATTTTAGTATAGCATACGACAACCTTTCTTTCATAACCTGATGTGATGTTTATTTTATTGCGATGTTATTTGGGCAAATTTTATAAAGTTTGAAACTAGTTTGAATGATATTAAGGGATGTTAAATGAACGGCAAGGATTTTTCAAATAGTTTATTCACGTTATTCATAACACTCGCATATTTTAATTTATTTGTGGAAAACAACGATTAAGTTTTTGTAAACGATAGTATTGAGGATTATCAATCATATTTTCAATTATCTAACGAAATCTTAGAATCTGGTAAAATATTACTGGATAACGATATAACTTATAATGTATGCTGAATGACACCCATTCGACTGCGCGTCTAAACCATTTTTAAACTATTTGTCCTGTAGTATACATTCATTTTCTGGCGTCTTGTTAACTGGCGTCTGTTATATTATCAAACTAAAAATATAAAATTTAAACCTTTTTAATACCATAAAACAATAAAGCAAAAGGGTGATAATATAACAGATGCCAATGTTACAAGAAATTGTTTTGTTTTAGGGAATTTCCAACATTTCTTTTGTGAAATAAAATAATATTTCCAGATACCAAATACAAATACAATACCAAAATATGTTAAATAATAATAAAATAATAAACGCCTTATTCTTGTTAAATTGAGTTTTATTTCACTAAATACGTATTTCGAAAGCTATGCTTTCATCGACAGTAGTATCTAAAAACTAATTCTTAAAGTAAAAACAACACCATTATATAGTACAAATTCTAACTAATTAAACCTAAGGAAATACATTCATAAACTTATGGAAAAACCTAATTAAAATTTAAACTATTGTAAAGGACATTGATAAATATATAAACAAAAGAATTTAATTACTGCAGTGGATTAAAGTGGATTAAAAAAGGGAAAATAAAAATTAAAGTGGGTGGATATTCTAAATTAGTTTAAATAATTTTGATTTTATATTGCCTCCTTTTGTATTCATTAATATTTCTGAATTTTTGTTGTTTTCTTGTTCAATGAAGTATGATTCATATGCTTCTAGGTGATTTGGGTTATTAACTTGTTTAATGAGCTCTAGATTTTGTACAGAAGTTTTATGTTCATTTTCCAACATATGTGCTGCCACGCTAGAATTATCTGGTCTCTTATACTTGAACTCTGCAAGATGCTCTTTTAGGCGTTGTTCGATTTTACGTTGAGTTAGTCCTATGTAAAATTTTTCGCAATCATTGCAAGATATTTTGTATATGCCAGGTTTATCCATTTTGCTGGTAATAATTTTGGAGCCTGAGATTAAGTTTTTTAGCTTATGTTGACTATTGTTTATTAGTCTGATGTTGGACTTCTTCAGTATCTTTCTTAGTTGGTTGTTTAGGATGTGGTAATGCTACTCTTATTAATTTAAAAAAAAAAAAAAAAAAAAAAAAAAAAAAAAAAAATTAATAAGAGTAGCATTACCTTACAACCACATCCTAAACAACCAACTAAGAAAGATACTGAAGAAGTCCAACATCAGACTAATAAACAATAGTCAACATAAGCTAAAAAACTTAATCTCAGGCTCCAAAATTATTACCAGCAAAATGGATAAACCTGGCATATACAAAATATCTTGCAAAGATTGCGAAAAATTTTACATAGGACTAACTCAACGTAAAATCGAACAACGCCTAAAAGAGCATCTTGCAGAGTTCAAGTATAAGAGACCAGATAATTCTAGCGTGGCAGCACATATGTTGGAAAATGAACATAAAACTTCTGTACAAAATCTAGAGCTCATTAAACAAGTTAATAACCCAAATCACCTAGAAGCATATGAATCATACTTCATTGAACAAGAAAACAACAAAAATTCAGAAATATTAATGAATACAAAAGGAGGCAATATAAAATCAAAATTATTTAAACTAATTTAGAATATCCACCCACTTTAATTTTTATTTTCCCTTTTTTAATCCACTTTAATCCACTGCAGTAATTAAATTCTTTTGTTTATATATTTATCAATGTCCTTTACAATAGTTTAAATTTTAATTAGGTTTTTCCATAAGTTTATGAATGTATTTCCTTAGGTTTAATTAGTTAGAATTTGTACTATATAATGGTGTTGTTTTTACTTTAAGAATTAGTTTTTAGATACTACTGTCGATGAAAGCATAGCTTTCGAAATACGTATTTAGTGAAATAAAACTCAATTTAACAAGAATAAGGCGTTTATTATTTTATTATTATTTAAATATCTTGTTACAGTTTAGAACTTTTAAATTAAAATGCAAAATATGTTAATATTAATTTAGTTTTGAAGAGAGAATGGCAGTTAATTTCGGACGTTGTAAGAAGAAAGATTAAAAAATTGATGAATAAATAAAATTTATATTCTTTAAAAAAGTTTTTATTGTTTATTATTTAAACCTACTACAGTCCTACTAAATGTGCCCAAGCTAGGGAATTATAAAATTTGGGCAGCTCACTAATTCTTTTTTTAAATTTGGAGCAACTTGTGAATTGTATAAGTTTTTTCATTGATTACGTTTGGATTTAAGGGGTGAGACCGAATAAAAAAATTCATTGGTAATCTATAAAAGTGGTAATCTCTTTAAAGCATTCGAACCTTTCCTATAATACCGAGCTCGAGTGGGTCTAAAACATTTCGTTTTCTACTTTCCCATTCAAGCTAGGCTCACAGAGGAAACATACGTTTTCGTAAATATTTTCAAATTTATGAACTCAAATATTAATAAAAATGAATTTGTTAAAATTGAAATGTTTTGTTTTAAGGAAATCAACTATTCAAATAAAACGCACCTGAATGCTACCAAAACACCTTTTAGGTTTTACCATCAAATTTTTTTCCATAAAGTTTTTAAAAATAAATCGACGATTTTGCCAATATGAAAACCAAAATCTCATCGTCTTCCTCGATTTACTTATTCAAAGTACGGTACATAAAAATTGGTATAAATAAACAGCTGATTTCGAATTTTGTTTGTTTTCATTTTTTTTAAATTTTACTTAATTATTTTAAAATATCTAGTTTCGCTTGGAGTAAGAAAAATATTAGCCGAGCTTGCTATTTAATTTGGTGTAAACGATTGTGTCCTGTTTTGTAAATTTGAAAAGGTGGCAACCCTATGTGTAAATGAGCTGCAGACGCATACGGACTTGCTTGAATATCAAAGATCTGACAAAAAGTTCAGAGGTTAGTGAGTGGATCACTTTGTCAACTGTTCATTTGAAACTTCTATAACACTCATTTCTGAGATTTAATTTGGTGGAAACATAGTGCATAAAGTATTTGTAATGTTTATAAAATCACTTCTGGTTTATCACTTTCGGTGGAGTATCTTATTTCTGATCTTTCTTTTAATGATATCACAACAACAGCCTACAGTTGTGAAGTGTTTTTTACTAATCTTTGATAAAACGTTTCAATTAACATGAGAAAAATTAATTAGCAAGTCAGGTATCTTGTACAAAGTGGTCGGTATCTTTTGAACAAATGCTGATTTTTTAACTGACCAATACGTTGACATTTCGTTTGTTTTAATATTTTTTTAGCTCACGATGCTTTATTTTTTTTATTTTGGTTTATGTTCCATGAAACATAGAACATTGTTTACTTTACAGCAACAAAATATACCATAAAATAGGTTATTTTTTTTAGCTTATCCACTTATCCACTTAACTGGCTATTTTTTTTAACTTATCCATATTTCAATTTTATTTTTAGTGTATTCATAAAAGCAAATGAAGAAAGATTTTTTGAAGTAATAATCTAAAATCCCGAAAGGCATTCATCGATGGTTGATATTTGGTGAACGATTGGTTTTCGGTTGGATTTTGTAAAATAAATTTCGATAACTATTGAACCAATCGAAAATTAACATTTATTAAATGATAAACATTTTTCATCCTTAAACAACAATCATATGTCTGTATTTCTTAGCGTAATTTTATATAAATAACATTTTTATTTAAATTATGTAAAAAAAAAATGGTGATATTGTTTGAGAAAAATCGAAAAAAATTTAGCAACGTTGACAAAGTAGACTGGACGTGGACTTCACCGCTAGTTTTAAATATATGGTGCAACGAAAATCTTCTTTCCAGTTGTAATCAAAAGATGAAATGACGATAAATTGCAAGTCTTAGAAAGAGAATTTCAATTTATTAAAGTTTTAAGATAATGGGGTCTATTCAGTAAAATCTTCTATCGAAAGTTTCTGTTATTCTTTTATTTTTTGTATGAAATTTTATAACGGGAAAATAAAATTTGATACAAAAATAAAAGAATAACAGAAAGTTTCGATATAAGATTTTACTGAATAGGCCCCAATATCTTTTTGTTTCCTATTTAACCTAACAGGAAGTTCTTGGCGTGGCCGCTATGGTCACACCCTACTCTACTAGTTTGTTTTTTAATTATGTGGTGTCATAGTATTAAGTTCAATTTATTTACATTGTTTTTGTAAAGTAGTACGTAACTTAAATCGTTTCAATTTTGTTTCAATTTACTGATGATGATAATTCCAAAAATTATCGAAACATGTCTAAATTTTAAATAAAAGTCTAAAATTAAATATTTCACATGACGGCAATATTATTAATAAAAGTATTTCATTAATATAAATTGAAAATTATACAAAAAAAAAGCTTAACACTTAATTTGTTTTTTTATTTTAATTGTGAAGTGGGTGATTTATTCACACATATATATAGAAAGATACTATTAGTATCATTCAACATGAATTTTAAAATATCTTTCTCTAAAATTTTATATTGAATACCGTTTTTTGTTTTTCTAGCATTAACAGAATTTTGTCGTCGAATATTACTCTAATAAATTCATGATTAGCAAATTCTATTAGAATAACTATTTCAATTTCATCCCATTTACTTTCTATACACTCAAGAACTAATGAATCCATAATATAACAGCCGTAAGTCTATCCTTCTATACGAGCGTAACGGATACCTTATCTATCCTTTAGTCTATAGTTCAAATATAGTTCAAATTGGTATATTGGTAGCGCGCTCGACTGATGATCTATAGATTGAAAGTTCGAAACCTGATTGATGTGAATTTGTTTTTATTTTTTTTTAAATAACATTAAAATTATTGTTTTTTTACACACTTTTATTTTATTCATATTCATACATACATTTCGTTTTACGATAATGCAGTTTTTAAATTTTTATTTTAAATAACATTAAAATTGTTTTTTTTTATTCATAAATTCATTATTTTCTTTAAATAACTTTAAAATTATTGTGCTTTTTTATTTTATTATTCATGAACGAATTCATATAAATAAATAATTCATATATAAATAAAACTTATATAAAATTTTGTTTTTGGATACTTAGAATTATCGATAAAGTAGTTCTCTAAAGTTAGTTAAAAAGTTAAGTTGTCTTTTGCCATAATTTTTTCAAATTAAAATCATTAAAATCATTTCGATATTTACATTTCGATATTAAGAATAACAACAACTACTATAAATAACATTAAAATTATTCGAGCCGGGCACTGACGAGGGTAGGTTCGAATCCGATCCGAAACACGTAAAAAATGTTAATTGTAGTTTTTTTCTGAGAAACTTCAAACCATACCTTTGAATTGAAAATATTCCAATTACTTCTTTACTTACTTGAGTTTAACTGATCTCAAAAATCCAAAATGAAATTTAAATTCCCTTAATGTAGTCTAATGTTAATACATGTAGAACTACAAATTGACCAAGTGTCAGCCATTGATTTCACATTGATTGGAAACAATCAATAATGACTATACAATCGTGACTTAGGATGTTAATTAGAATAGAAATGTTCCCCATTCTATGAATTCACACAAAGTATTGTCTAGAAATTTAATGCAAAAAATCCCATATAATGTAAAAGCATTTCCATAATATGGAGTCTAATGACAGTGGAAAAATTCAACTTAAGTAAAATAAATAAGTGATGAAGAAGTTTCAACTTTGAAATTGTCATCGCCTCAACGGCGTAATCGATAGCGTGTCTGCCCAAAGATTCGAGCCGGGCACTGACGAGGGTAGGTTCGAATCCGATCCGAAACACGTAAAAAATGTTAATTGTAGTTTTTTTCTGAGAAACTTCAAACCATACCTTTGAATTGAAAATATTCCAATTACTTCTTTACTTACTTGAGTTTAATTGATCTCAAAAATCCAAAATGAAATTTAAATTCCCTTAATGTAGTCTAATGTTAATACATGTAGAACTACAAATTGACCAAGTGTCAGCCATTGATTTCACATTGATTGGAAACAATCAATAATGACTATACAATCGTGACTTAGGATGTTAATTAGAATAGAAATGTTCCCCATTCTATGAATTCACACAAAGTATTGTCTAGAAATTTAATGCAAAAAATCCCATATAATGTAAAAGCATTTCCATAATATGGAGTCTAATGACAGTGGAAAAATTCAACTTAAGTAAAATAAATAAGTGATGAAGAAGTTTCAACTTTGAAATTGTCATCGCCTCAACGGCGTAATCGATAGCGTGTCTGCCCAAAGATTCGAGCCGGGCACTGACGAGGGTAGGTTCGAATCCGATCCGAAACACGTAAAAAATGTTAATTGTAGTTTTTTTCTGAGAAACTTCAAACCATACCTTTGAATTGAAAATATTCCAATTACTTCTTTACTTACTTGAGTTTAATTGATCTCAAAAATCCAAAATTAAAATTATTGTTTTTTTACACACTTTTATTTTATTCATACATACATTTCGTTTTCAATCATCGATCGATAATGCAGTTTCCATAGCATTTTATTGCACTGTCATTTCCCGTTTCGTTCAAATTATTATATAATTTCGATATTAACAAGAAAATTAATTAGTTTTTTGACAGGCAGTGCTAAAAATCATATAATAGTGGTTTCCGATAATTATTTGCCATAATTCCATTCCTGTGAACTAAAATAAGGAAAAACAAAAACTACTATTTGAGTATTTCTCTTGCAATATAACAGCTTTATCATAAAAGATCGTGTGACGTCATTTTGTTTAGTTATGAATGCAATCATTATAGAATGCATTCAGGGGATTTTATTTTAATTAAGTTACATAATACATATTTTTATAATTTTTGTTGATGTTTTATTAATAAAACCTTTTTTATTTTGAATTAGTCACAAGATATATAATATTTATTATGAAAAATAGATCGAATTTTTTTTAAAGGAATAATAACCTTTTTTTAAAGGAATAATTTTTACATTAAATAGTAAAGTTGGTAGATGGTTTTTATAATAAGTTTATTAAAAAAGAAAAGAGGAAACAAATTGATGAAAGTACATAATTAAAGGTCTATTTCCTCACTTTTTGACACAACATTTCGTAAAATACTAGCGCTATTATGGCAGGACCAGAACCAGAAAATTGTTCTATAGTACAGCGAACATAACAGCATAGAAAAATATATATTTTTAACAATTTTTAAAACAATGTAGGTTGAAAACATTTGGTATTTTTGGGACAAAAAACAGTTTGTGTTATAATATACATTTTCAAACAATTAATAATTTAAACCGATTTAATAAAATGAACTTTAAGAAACTCAGTACGAAATTTCGTTGTCTTTGCCGATGTAGGGGGTTGTGAGAAAGGTTCGGAGCTCAACGCGAACCCTATATTTAATTTTTATTGTTTTGGTTTATTTTTTTTATGGAACATAAAAATTATTCCTTTTTATTCATAAAAATTCCATTTACGGCATTTAAATTTTTCGATAATGTAGTTTTTCAAAATTATTGCTCTAATTGTCTTTTAGCCGTTTCGTTCAAATTTATATCGTTGCGATATTAATAAGAAAATTAATTATTTATATGACAGATAGTGCTAAAAATCATTTGGGGGCGGAGCCCGCGGGATACCCCGATTCGTTGGGGGCGGAGCCCGCGGGATACCCCCTAGTTTGGAATATTTGTGAAAAGTGATGAAACATCCAAAGAAATCAAAAAATAGTCTATAGGAATAACTAAATCTTTAATTTTATCAATAAAATTATAAGAATTTTAGTTCCTTGTATTTTAATTGATTCTGTTCTTGTTAAATTTAATGATTACCATCCTCGTCTTAAATTTACTCTTGAAATTGAAAATGAAAACAAAATTGCTTTTTTGAACATTTTAGTTATAAAAAACAATCTTGGTGAATTAATAACAGATTAGAATCTGAAGCCCACTTGGTCTGGTCGGCATTTAAATTTCAACTCTTCTCTTCCAATTTCGTATAAAAAAATACTGTATCAATATTGACAGAAAAAATTTTATAATTATCGAATCCCATTTTCCATCGTAAAAATTTCAAATTATTAAAAACTACTCTTTATGAAAATTTCTATCCTGTTAAATTTATTGATCATCACATTAACAATACTCTCAATAAACATAATAATTTAAATTTTGACGTTTCTAGAGTTAATAATCAGGACAGCACTTTTAAATTTGTATACCTACCTACCTCATGTTAAGGTTTTGTTTGAGAATTTAAATCGTGTGCTACATAATTATAATATTAAACCTTGCGATACTCTAAGAAATCGTATTTTCACACCTCTTAAAGATCCTGTTCCCAAAGAATATTTTTCTAATTTAGTTTACAAAATTAATTATGCTGAATTTAATTGTGGCTTAACATATATTGGTGAAACTAAACAATATCTTGTTTCCAGGTTAAAGGACCATAGATATCATATTTCTAGAGGTAACGGGTCACAAAGTGCTTTATGTGATCATGTTATTTCTAGTAATCATAAAATTGATTGGGACAATCTTGAAATTTTAAATTTTGAGTCTAATACGGTTAAGCGCAAAATTCTTGAGTCAATTTATATTAAGAAATTCCATACCGATATGAACATACAATCTGATTGCACATATTTACATAATGTATACCTTTGGTTTATTTAAATATTTATATTTTTTAAAATACTGTATGTATTTTAAAATAATGTTTGTTTTATATATCAAAAAAATTTTATCTGTTGGTTTAAAGAAGATATTTTATAAGTTTCAGTTTCATTTTTAGTTTATATATTAATTAAAAATTTGTTTAATTTATTTGAAAATTAAAATTAATAATAATATTAATATCAGTGAAGTCGTTTATTTTGACAATACATTTTTGTAAGTGTTTTTTGCTAATAATTTTGCTTAAATTCAAGTTCATCCGCCAGCATCCCTAAGATATAACCTTGGTTAGTGATATCTTACTGATATTGCCAGTGATATGTGATATCTCACTTTAACTCGTACGCAGGGTTGTCACACCCGTAGATCAACAATTAAAAAAAATAGAAATCAATAAAAACTGATCCCTTCATGCAGACATATGTTTTATAATTTATAAATGAAATATGTTTGTATATGGCGTAGAGTGACGAATAGTATACCTCCTCAAATAGTGTACCAATAGTATACTATTATTTCAAATGTGCCAAATAGTATACCATGGCATATAATGTGATCCAATATCGTATAAAGTTTTATTACATAAATTCTAATAGTTATCAGTGATAGAGGTGATTAAAGTACCAAAGTTTAGTAGTGCAGAAGATTTTTAAAGGTTGTGCCGGATGGAAAATCTTTCCTATCCATCTTTTTTCCATTCGTCACATTTCCCCATTCTTTTAATTGGATTACTTTTCAAAATTAGAATAATTGTTTTCAAAATTTAGTTCAAATCTTTTTGTTTAATAAAAATTGGTTAACATTCTACGATCTATAAAATTTGATGGAAGTTCATTGTATTACATTGCAAATTTATTACAGAAAACTGAGGTAGATGAACTAATTAACGAATAACGACACATGAATTATTGTAAACTAATTAATGTGTCGATATTAAGTTTCATTAACCTTGGTGTGTAAGTAAATTGAATTTTATTTGATTGTAATTTGAAAACCAATCAAATTACAAATTTTCTTATATTTTTTTAATTAATTGGCAAACATTTTCCAACACTATTTTTTTACGAATTGAATTAAAATTTATTTGGAATTTATTTGGTTTAATCGGGGAGTCGAGCTATGAGTTTTGAAGTGGACAGGTTGTTCCACTTGAATTCGGTTGTGTCGGTACAATAGTTGTTGTGTGATGAATTTTGAAGTAGACACCTGTTCTACTTAAATTCAATTATTCTTTAAGTTTTGTTAGTTGTGCTGTTTTTGTGTGTAGTTTTTTTTGTGGTTTAAAATAGAAAGACTATTTAAAAGTTATTTTTTTAAGAAAATATGTTTGATTAGAATATCTAAACATAAACAAAATTAAATTGTTAACAACAAAGTGAAAAAATAAATTAAAAGAATTTTAAAAGTTGTTACAATATTGAATATAATATGAACAATTCTACTATAAACAAAACAAACAACAAGTATAAGATATAATTCGAATTGTATTTTTGTACGGATTATTAAACATTTTGTAGAATATTTGTGTTAAAGCTATGTGAAATAATAATAAAAAGGCAGTTTGATTAAGCAGAATATCAATGTATATGATTTAAAATGCAATATTTAATATAATTATAAAATATAATTTGAAATACGAATCAAAGGTGTTTTCTTGTTTCAACAAAACGTTTTCTCAAAAGAATAGGCGCAACCATTTGGATGTATGCTGGTAACTGCATGGTAACTGGGATGAAAAGTGATCAACATTTATCAAAGTTATGAGTCCTAATTATATTTAGTTTTAAGATCTAAAAAATAATGTATTGCAAATTAGTTTTTTTTTGGTTATTGGTTTGATTTTTTTTAATAATGAACTAATTTAAAATCCTATGGTGTGAGATGGGTTTGTTACACCTCTGGGTTTTCTTCCCATTCCCTCCCCTCTCCCCTTCGTGTACACGCCCTGTTAAAATGAATTGCGTTCCCTGTTTTGTTCGTAAGCCGTCATGGCTTCGAATTGATTTTGTTTGACTAATTTATGCATGGCAGTCCCTTACATTGAGATGCGAATAGCTAAACCCCACCCCAGTCTGAGCAAAAGTCGTGGAATGACTGCCTGTTGCTACACAAAAACGCATCCCGATATTCTGTTATATTTCCGGTGGGTTATTTCCAGATGTTCGGTTGGGTGAACAACTTAGTTGCAGACGTTTCAATGTCCCATTTAATTTAAATTTCATGGACAATCTCTTGTCTTCCGATGCTCGGAGGATATGTCAATCACCCAGCATCTTTAATCCCAGCCTGCCGGTTATATGGTAGGGTTTAAAGGTAACGAAGTCCGAAATTCGACGTCTACGCCGTGCTGCCTGGTTAATGCTAACAGAATCAATGATTAGCCTGGCAACGCTCCTACATGGAGCATAAACGCCGTTAAAAAAAAAGAGGATTTCTAATATGTTATTTTTACATGACTTTTGACTTATTTTAACATGAATAAAACGTTAACAGTTTAGAAAAGGGGTACTCTAGGAACCAATTAACACTTGATTTGTGTATTTCAATGGCTGATACAATAGCTCGCAATATCGCTCCACTTGCACTCAGACGCTCGCATGAACTCATGCGTGAACATAAAAGGGTAACCAACAACATCACGTTACCTTTGCACGAACATTACGGTGACCACACTAGTTGTCGATTGAATTCAAGAAAGCCTCCACATAAAACTGCCAGCAACCTGCTGGCAACTAACTTTAATATCTTGGATGCCTGGGAGACCTCCTGAAATGATTACAATACCCCTGGCCTTTCTATTACTAACCCGACTTCTTCCCAACCTGGTTTCGATCTGCCACGTCACACCTGGACTACACTAAACTGAATCCCGAACTGAACCCGTCCCCTCAGTGTGACTGCGGAGCTCCACAACAAACCATAAAACACATTGCAACTGTGTGTCCAATTCGACGATACAATGGTGACATCTCAGACATTCAATTGGCAACTCCTGATGTAGTAGCATGGATAGACTCACTCGATGTAAACATCTAATGTTCCAATATACTGCCCAATGTTCAAATATTTTAATATTTTACTTCTTAACTAAAAGACGGGTAATCAAATTGATTGTAAGCTCATTTAATGTGTATTCATGTTTTGTTTTATGTAGATTTCATAGGAAAATCTATCTATTTTATGTTTTACTTTTTTATTATTTTTGTTTTTAATGTGTCACAACAAAAACCATACGCTAAATAAAAAACAATAGCTCGAACACAAATTATATTTAACACGCTACAAAAAATCCAAAAGTAAGAATTCCAAAAAGTATTGATCAGGTTGTGAGTAATGGTGGATCGTTAACAACAGTGGATTCAATACTTTTTTAAGCTACAAAACAATTAAAACATATAAAGCATCTGGTGTTGGCGATATAAAACCCGAAATGATTGCTCATGATGGTGAAACGCTATCTTCTAGATTGTTCAAATGATTTCAAGGACTTAATCCATACCACAGGATTAAAATTCAGTTTAACTGATACCAATCTTCCAAATAGGTAATCGCTTGCAATGTGAAAACTACAGGGGTATCGGTATCGGTATCGGTATCTTCTCTGCACGCAGCACATAAGACATTCTAATACATTCTGCCAGCCAAAATCGATCATTTTGTAGAACAACTCTTTGGAAAATATTAATGTGGTTTCCGGCAACACCGAGGTGCCACCGATGCACTTTTCTCCATAAGGATCATTTTCCAAAACTAAAAAAAAGTAAAGTGTTGATAAGTAAAGATAATCAAAAAACTTTGTACTATTTAATTTTATTCCACAACAATTTTTATTTTATTCACTAGTACTTTTACTTATAGCATCTTCAGGTGATTAGAATCTAAAAATAATTTTACCAGAACTTTATATATATTTTAAACAGTATCAATAAAACAGTAACAATAAAATTTATTACAATAAAGACACTTAATAATAAACAGTAAACTAATAACAATAAAGGCAAGTAATAAACAATAAATGGTTTGAAAACTAATTCATATCAACTTGGACGGACATCTTTTGGTTAGGTTTTGGGAAAACCTAACCAAATAATCTTTTATGAATTAAAATGTAACATCTGTTCAATTAAATTAAGTAAGGGCAACATTTTTTTTTAAAATAAAAAGTGTTATGTAGTAGGAATTACAAAATGTGTCACAACAACACATAGATACATTTTAAGACCTAGGTCCGACAACAACATGCGTCTTGGCGGATTGAAGACACTCGAGACTATTGATTCGGGCAAAGCATTCCAATTGTACGATGTACGCACAAAGAAATCAATTTGCCTTTTATTGCTATGACAGTGAGTAATCTCGACAGTCCAACTGCCTGCACGAACCGATTGACGAGTCAAACGGAGAAAAACATATGTCTGAGGCATTATGGACCTGATTTCATCCGAGCACTGCTGGTGACGATACTTATTAAAAACAACGAGATCAGCAACAGTACGATGATGTTGTAGGGAATCAAGTTTTGATGTCAAAACTCGATCACCAACAATTCGTATAGCACGCTTTTGAACAGAGTCTAAAAGAGCTAGGATAGTAACAGATGCAGCGCCCCAAACTTGATTTAAAACTTTATATGAGAGGTTATAATAATGGAGATGATGTAACATCTAATTGATCATTGAGGATTGAATTAGGGTTTTGTTACTTTAGGCGGTTAATTTCTAAAGATTCGAGTGCGTTCATGATCCTTCCTTTGCTTTGGTAATGTATTATTTCACAATTACTGTCAATATTGAATGTATGTCGGGTTTCTTTGAGATGGTTAGAAAAATTAGAAGTAGTTATAGAATTGGGGTTATTTGATGGAATGTTTCCGTGCCGTCTCTTTTTAAATAGCCTGCCTGTTTGGTCTACATACATACCATCACAAGAACCACAATTTAGTTTATAGATACCAGAACGTTTTACGGAGCCTGTTTTGTCTTCGGTATTGCAGAAAATGTTGGCTAGTTTATGGGATTATGGAATACTGGGGTGTATTTAGTAGCTAATGCTTTTGCGATATTTATACTAACTTCTCCTAGATAATTAATTTTACAATATTTTTTGTCTGGGTCTATGGATTTTTGGCGTGGGTGAATGAGGTGAGAGCTCTTTTTCTGGATTTTTTTTATTGAGAATGGATGTGATGAGATTGTCCTGGTAGCCATTATATACTGTAATCTGTTTGATTGTATTGAGTTCAGAGGCAAAGTCAGTCTGGGGTATTGGGATGGATAGGAGTTTGTGAACCATATTATGAAAAAGGTAAGGTCTAAAAAGTTTATTAGTTTATTTCCAATTTCCATTGTAAATTGAATATTTTGGTCTATTTTGTTAATGTCATAATACGATTAACATTGGTGAAGTGCAGATCATCAATTTTAATTTTTTCTAAAATTTAATAATAAAAATTGAGAGTTTGTTTTTGTGTTTTTTTTAATATATATATAAAATGTCGAAATGCAAAATTTGTTGTGAAAAAGTTGATAGAGAGGTTAATAAAATTATTTGCTCTAACTGCAATGAAATATGGCATGCATCATGTGCTAAATTTAAAGATGCTGATTTGGTAAATTATAATAAAGATAAGAAAAAATGGTGTTGTGGCTTATGTGTTACTCAGAAGCAAAATGTTTTCAAAGATGGTTCTCAAATGTCTTCCAAACCACAATCAACGTTAGTTTGTGATGATCAATTGGGCTCTGTGAATTTACAAAATATGCTGGAGAGATACTTTAACGAGTTTGAAAATAAAATAAAGTTGTTTATAACACAACAATTTACCGCTTTTAGCAGTAGGCTCTCCGATATTGAAATAATTGTAGAGAAATATAATTTGTTGATGACTGAAAATGAAAAACTTCAAAATAAAATTAATTCAATGGAACAACATTTAGAACAAATCGAAACTAAATCTAAAATAAAATGTGTGGAAATTCATGGTCTCCCAGAAAATAATACCAAAGTTTTTGATCAAGTTCTAGCAGTTTTTAATAAAGATCTCAAATGCACTGTTAAAGGGGAATCAATTAAAGAATGCTACAGAATGGGTAAACCAAACGTTAAAAAAATTCGTGGAGTATTAGTACGTTTCTATGATAGAGAAGTGAAAGATATTGTTCTTAATCAGAAATATGCTATTAAAAAATTCAATGCTAAGGATATCGATGATGCTCTGGACAAAGACACGAAAATATTTGTTAACGAAAGTTTATCTCAATATAAAAAAAGCTTGTTCAAGGCTGCCAAGGATGTGAAAAGGGATAAGCATTTTTCGTATCTGTCGATTCGTCACAGCAAGATTATGATGCGTCGAGCTGAGGGTGAAAAATCATATTTATTAACACCTTTTCTGACCTTGGGTCAATTTAAACGTTTAAACGTTTAATTTTTAATTTCTTTTAGTTATTGTTTAAGTATAAAATATAAAATAACAAAATATGATTTTTTTTTCTTCGTCGTCTGTAAATATGCAAAATAATTAAATCGTTGATCTATCTCAAATTAATCAAAATGATGATTTAATCTCTTCTCAAAATTATTCTCATAATGATATTAAGGTAAACATTAATGATTTTTTAATTATTCATCAAAATATAAATAGTTTACGTACTAATTTTGATAATTTTATTTTGTATGTATCAACTCTCTCTTATTTGCCAAATATTATTGCATTATCGGAAATTTGGATAATGGATAATGAAGTAAACAAGTATATTCTACCTAATTATAAATTATTGCATAACTGCAACGAATCATATAGATCTGTACCCTATTTCACCAAACTTACAAATTTGTAATTTCATACAAATTTTTACAAAATTTGTGAAAATTTGCATGAAATTACAAATTTGTAAGTTTGGTGAAATAGGGTACTGGTGGTGTTGTTATATATATTCGTAAAGATGTTACTTTTATTGGCTCTAGTACGATTTAATGGAGTTTGCAGATTGTTTAAAAGTGGATTTTTAAATAAATAAAAAAAAATATATAGTCTTATCTGTATGTATAGATTTCACAAACCTATTAGACCGTTTTTAAATGAATTTAAAATCAAATTGGAAGGTCTAAGGCATAAAAACTTAATTTTATTAGGTGACATCAACATTAACTTATTAAAACCTGATTTAGCTGATGAATATGTTTCGTTGATGTCATCTTTTGGATTTACATCTTTGATAAATGAATCAACTCGACTTCCAAGCATGACTTGTTTAGATCATATTTTTGTTAGACATAAAAACTTTATAAATTTTCCCTTGGAAGCTGGCGTTATAAATAATAGTATATCAGATCACTGTTTAACTTATTTAAAACTGGATGGTCCGTTATGTGGCTCGAAAATAGTGGCAAACAACCCTAAAATTGAACTAGAGAAATTAAATTTCCATCTTCTGTATCAGAACTTATCACAAGAATCATGGTCTGATGTTTATTCTGAAAATGATCCCTCTGTGGCCTTTGATAAATTTGATATCCTCAATTATCATTGTAATTCTTGTAAATCGTTGAAAGTAAAATGAAAAACAAGAGATTGAAACCTTGGATAACTTATAAATTGTGTATGAATATCAATAAACGTAGTAAGTTATTAAAAAAGCTAAAACAACATCCTAAAAATAATAGGCTTAAAACTTATGTTAAAAATTATTGCAAAAAAGTCGCCCTTGATATTCATGCAAGTAAAATAAAATATTATAAAGATAAATTGGCTAATTCTAACGGTAATATTAAACAGAAATGGAATACTATTAATCGGTTCCTTGGGATAGAAAGACAGGATAGTAATATTGATAAACTTCAGTGTAAAAATGGTGAAATATCTGACAATGTGGTCACCATTGCAAATGAATTGAATGATTTTTTAGTTAATATACCGAATAAATTAAAAGCTAATATGGTCGAAAAGAAAGGCCCTTCTAAATATCCAAATTTTGTTTCTACATTCAATCAATCAAAAACATTTTTCTTAAATCCAGTTACTAGAGAAATAAGTCAACTAATAAAATCACTAAAAACTAAAAACTCAAAAGGAGTAGACGGCTTTAGTAATATTACTATTAAACGCATATCAATGTATATAGTTGAGGTAGTTGCCTATATAACCAATTTAAGTTTTGAGACTGGAATTTTTCCTGAGAAGCTTAAGTGCGCGACTATTAAACCTCTTTACAAAACTGGTAATCCAACTGATCCAGGGAATTATAGACCAATTTCGTTACTATCCGTTTTTTCAAAAATAATAGAAACAGCAATGATATCTCGAATACTTAGCTTTCTCTCGGCTACAAAATTTCTCAATCCAAATCAGTTTGGCTTTCAAATTGGTGTTAGCACGGAGGATGCTTTGATATGTTTTCTTAAATCGCTTTACGAAGCATTAAACGACTCTAAAAAAGTAGCAACAATATTCATAGACTTTGATATGGTTGACCATTCAATCCTCTTGTCAAAACTCTGGGATGCAGCCTTTAGGGGTGTAGTATACAGATGGTTAAAATCTTATTTATCTAACAGACCACAGAGAGTCTTCCTTGATAACGTATATAGTGACATTTGTTATTCTAACGTTGGAGTTCCATAAGGGTCAGTTCTTGGTCCTATTTTGTTCCTTATCTATATTAATACATTGTTCGACTTACCTTTTAAAGGGAAGGTTACTGCCTTTGCAGATGATACTTCTTTCTTGTATGAGAGTAATAGTAATGCCGAACTTATTGAATATATAGAAAACGATCTAAAAATTCTTCGGCAATGGTTTACAATACACTCGCTTGTTCTCAGTACAAAGACTAAATCAATGAAATTTAGTATTACAAGAAGGTAGTAGAAATAGGGGTAGGGTAGGGTAGTGAAAGTGAAATAGGGTAGTGAAATCCAAAATTCTACGTCCTCGCCGTGCTACCTGGGTAATGCTAACAGAATTAGGTTGGTGCAGTTGAGAGGGGCAGAGTAAATACTGCTTATACTCAATGATTCTGCACCATGGCGAGTCATTGGCGCCACAAAACCATTGCAACTCAAGCGTCTGTTCTCCATGTTAGGGGCGGCTTGGAGCGGGCGTCTGTCTTGGATCAAGCGGCTCGCTATATAAACGTGTAGCAAGCGTCTGTTCTCCATGTTAGGGGCGGTTTGTAGCAGGCGTCTGTCTTGGATCAAGCGGCTCGCTATATAAACATGTAAAAAGGTTGTTTCTGGTGACCTTAAGATGCAGAACGAACCCATTCACGAAAATTTGGGTTGGGCGAAGGGCTAACACACCATTTCCGTAAAAAATTACTTGTCATGAATTCTGTACACAGGCCTCGGATTATCTCGGATTCATTATTATAACGACCTCGGAAACTGTACCCGGACTACGATTTAAAAATGGGAACCTGGAACGTGCTGAGCCTTAGAAGACCAGGAGATCTCCTAAAATTTACAAACCAAATCAATAGCTATACACTGGATATAGTGGCGTTACAAGAACTAAGATGGCCAGGGACTGGAATCCTCGAAACAGCCAAGGGATACACTCTCACTATTGCGGTCATGAAAACGGAGGAGAATTTGGAGTTGGCTTTCTCATACATCGTCGCGTGAATGAACATGTTATCGACTTTCGCCCAATTAATATGCGGATATGCACAATGAGAATCCGTACGCAAAATTTAATGTAACGATCATCAATGTTCATGCACCTACTGAAGACAAAGCAGATGACATTAAAGACCTGTTCTTTCTAGAACTAGGTGACTTCAATGCGCAAATTGGTAGAAGTGCAGAGCTTAAAACACATGTCGGCCCTAACAGCTTGCATCATACTAGTAACAATAACGGCTTTCACGCAGCTGAACTGGCTATGATGTATGATCTAGTAATTTCTAGCACTTTCTTTCCTCATAAGAGAATCTACAAAGCAACGTGGAAATCAAACGATGGAAGAACTGAAAATCAAATCGATCACGTCATGATTTCTAAGAGACACTCTACAAGTGTCACTGACGTTCGATCATACAGAGGTGCTGATATGGACACCGATCATATGCTTGTCATCTTTAAGTATAAGTGCAAATTATCATCTACATTTAATAGGCAAGCAAAAAAGACCGTGCGCTGGAATGTCGAAGCATTTAAACATCTGGAAACCCTAAATAGATATCAGGAAATAATAACGCAAAGCATAGAAGAGCATGACATCCCACCTGAGATGCCATTAAACATACAAGGAGAATGGCAGACGCTTCAATCAACCATCATATCCGCAGCACAAGCTACAATCGGAAAACAACCACCGAAATCACGTAACGAATGGTTTGAGTGCCGCGAAAGCATTGAGCACAAACAAAAACTGCGAGAAAAATGGTTAACAAGAAACACCCGAAGCTCCCAAACTGTTTATCTATGCGCCAGAAAAGCCTCAGCAAAACTCCTACGGAAAAAGAAACGCGAACACATGAAAAGCTGCATCGAGAATATCAACCAACATGCGGCTAATGGAAATTCAAAAGAGTGTTTTGTCAATGCGCAGAATCTGACCAAAGATTTCCACCCAAGATCTACAGTCATCAAAAATGGAAACAACGAGCTTACAACAAGTGAACGTGATGTGCTGGAAGTATGGCGATCCCACTTTCAAGACCTACTGAATAGGACGAATGAAGTTCATCCTATTCGAGCAATTGCTCCGTCAAGTGAGGAGATTTTTGTCCCTTACCCAACAAAAGAAGAAGTGGAAGCTGCCATCAAAAAATTAAAAAATGGCAAATCACCAAGTATCGATGGAGTCCCTGCAGAACTATTTAAGAATGGAGGAGCAGCTCTGGTCTCACGTATATACGATCTGTTTCTTGCAATCTGGCACCAAGAAGACCTACTTGCTGAATGGAAAACAGCTCTCATTGTTCCGCTACATAAGAAAGGTGACCGCCTAGAGTGTGCGAATTATCGTGGAATCGCACTGTTGATTACTGCATATAAAATACTAGCTAATGTCGTACTCGCTCGGCTCATCCTCTCTCTCTCTCTGGCGTTTACATCCCATGGAGGGATTTTGCCGTCTGTGCAATCAGCTTCCAATTATCTCGTTCCATGACCAGTTGACCCCAGTTTCGACATCCTATATCACGAAGGTCTTGGATGATGTCATCACGCCAGCGTTGTCTAGGTCTTCCTCTTCGACGAACACCAGCTGGTTGTTGTTGGGACGCTTTTTTTATCATTCTATCCAATGGAGCCCTTTCTACATGACCAAACCATCTAATCCGGTTGGATTTAATGAATCCGATTACATCACAGCCTCCAAGAAGCTGTCTGATTTCGTGATTCATTCGGATTCTATACTGATTTTCAGCAACTTTACATGGACCATAAATTGTTCGTAGGTCATACGAAAGTTGATAAAATTCTACAATCGGAGGAAGTCAGTGTCCAGCTTTCACTTCCAAATGTAAGCACAGGTCGAATTAATGCTTTGTAAAGTGTGAGTTTACACGACCGCGAAAGATATTTTGATCGCAGAAGTTTTGAGTATGCGTAGAAAACTCTGTATGCGGCTGAGACACGGGCTTTGATATCTGCCTGCATGTCATTTGACGATGTTATTACAGACCCGAGGTATTTGAAGTTTTCCACGCGTTCCACTTCATAGTCGCCAGTATCCAGATTTCCGGGAGGTATGTTCTTAGATGTTGTTAACACTTTGGTTTTGCCGGTGTTGATGCATAATCCAAGTCGTCTAGCATTTCTTTCAAGCTGAGAGAGACTATCCTTAATATCGCTTGTTCTACGTCCGAGAAGCACAATATCATCTGCGTAGCCAAGAACTTGACTAGATTTGTTATATATGCAGTTTTGTGTCTCAATTCGGCTTTTTATTATCGCGTACTCCAGCGCCAAATTAAACAGTACGGGCGCAAGTGCATCACCTTGTCGAACACCTGATGTTATATCGAAAGGATCAGAAACTGACCCTTCGATTACTATTCTACAATTTGATCCCGATGTTGTGAGTTTGCACAGAGAAACAAGTTTCTCTGGGATGCCAAGGCATATGAGTGCGGACCAGAGGTTGTCGCGGATGATACTATCATATGCTTGCTTGAAATCAACGTAGAGCTGGTGAATGCTGATGTTGTACTCCCAACATTTTTCTAGAATCATCCTTAAGGTAAAACATTGATCTGTGGTTGAACGGTTGGGACGAAAACCACACTGATAGTCACCGATGATAGATTCGGCGAACGGGATGAGTCGAGCAAGTACGACATTAGCTAGTATTTTATATGCAGTGTTCAACAGTGCGATGCCACGATAATTCGCACACTTTAGACGGTCACCTTTCTTATGCAGCGGAACAATGAGAGCTGTTTTCCATTCAGCAGGTAGTTCTTCTTGGTCCCAGATTGCAAGAATCAGATCATATATACGTGAGACCAGAGCTGCTCCTCCGTTTTTCGAAAGTTCTGCGGGAATACCATCGAAACCTGGTGATTTGCCATTTTTCAGTTTTTTAATGGCAGCTTCCATTTCTTCTATTGCTGGGTAAGGGACAAAAATCTCCTCATTTGACGGAGCAATTGCTCGAATAGGATGAACTTCATTCGTCCTATTCAGTAGGTCTTGAAAGTGGGATCGCCACACTGCCAGCACATCGCGTTCACTTGTTGTAAGTTCATTGTTTTCATTTTTGATGGCTGTAGATCTTGGGTGGAAATCTTTTGTCAGATTCCGTGCATTGGCAAAGCACTCTTTTGAATTTCCGTTGGCCGCATGTAGGTCGATGTTTTCGATGCAGCTCTTCATGTGTTCGCGCTTCTTTTTACGTAGAAGTTTTGCTGAGGCTTTTCTGGTAGATAATCAGCTTGGGAGCTTCGGGAGTTCCTTGTTAACCATTTTTCTCGCAGTTTTTGTTTATTTTCAACGGATTGGCGGCATTTGTCGTCAAACCATTCGTTGTGTGATTTCGGTGGTCGTTTTCCGATTGTAGTTTGTGCTGTGGCTATAATGGTTGATTGAAGCGTTTGCCATTCCTCTTGTATGTTTAATGGCATCTCAGAAGAGATGTCATGCTCTTCTATGTTTTGTGTTATTATTTCCTGATATCTATTCAGCGTTTCCGGATGTTTAAATGCTTCGACATTCCAGCGCACGGTCTTTTTTGCTTGTCTGTTAAATGTAGATGATAATTTGCACTTGTACTTAAAGATGACAAGCATATGATCGGTGTCCATATCAGCACCTCTGTATGATCGAACGTCAGTTACACTTGTAGAGTGTCTCCTAGAGATCATGACGTGATCGATTTGATTTTCTGTTCTTCCGTCATTTGATTTCCACGTTGCTTTGTGAATTCTCTTGTGAGGGAAGAAAGTGCTGGAAATTACTAGATCAAACATCATAGCCAGCTCGGCTGCGCGAAAACCGTTATTGTTGCTGGTATGATGCAAGCTGTTGGGGCCGATATGTGTTTTAAGTTCTGCAATCCTACCAATTTGAGCATTAAAGTCACCTACCACGATTTTTATATCGTGCCGCGGGATGTTATTGATGACTTCTTCGAGTTCTAGGAAGAACAGGTCTTTAATATCATCTGCTTTATCTTCAGTAGGTGCATGAACATAGACGATCGTTACATTGAATTTTTGCGTGCGGATTCTCAGTGTGCATAACCGCATATTAATTGGGCAGAAGTCGATAACATGCTGATTCACGCGATGATGTATAAGAAAGCCAACTCCAAATTCTCCTCCGTTTTGATGACCGCAATAATAAAGAGTGTATCCTTTCGCTGTTTCATGGATTCCACTCCCTGGCCATCTTAGTTCTTGTAATGCCACTACATCCAGTGTGTAGCTCTCGACTTGTTGTGTTAGTTTTAGGAGATCCCCTGGTCTTCTGAGGCTTAGCACGTTCCAGGTTCCCATTTTTAAATCGTAGTCCGGGTACAGTTTCCGAGGTCGTTCCAATATTGAATCCGAGATATTCCGAGGCCTGTGTACAGAATTCATGACAATAATTTTTTTACGGAAATGGGGTGTTAGCCCTTCGCCCAACCCAAATTTTCGTGAATGGGTTCGTTCTGCATCTTAAGGTCACCAGAAACAACCTTTTTACACGTTTGTATAGCGAGCCGCTTGATCCAAGACAGACGCCCGCTGCAAGCCGCCCCTAACATGGAGAACAGACGCTTTCTACACATTTATATAGCGAGCCGCTTGATCCAAGACAGACGCCCGCTCCAAGCCGCCCCTAACATGGAGAACAGACGCTTGAGTTGCACTGGTTTTATGGCGCCAATGACTCGCCATGGTGCAGAATCATTGAGTATAAGCAGTATTTACTCTGCCCCTCTCAACTACACCAACCTAATTCTGTTAGCGTTACCCAGGTAGCACGGCGTGGACGTAGAATTTCGGATTTTCGCTACCCATTTCGCTCGGCTCATCCCGTCCGCCGAATCTATCATCGGCGACTATCAGTGTGGTTTTCGTCCCAACCGTTCAACCACAGATTAATGTTTTACCTTAAGGATGATTCTGGAAAAATGTTGGGAGTACAACATCAGCATTCACCAGCTCTACGTTGATTTCAAGCAAGCATATGATAGCATCATCCGCGACAACCTCTGGTCTGCACTCATATGCCTTGGTATTCCAGCGAAACTTGTTTCTCTGTGCAAACTCACAACATCGGGATCAAACTGTAGAATAGTAATCGAAGGGTCAGTTTCTGATACTTTCGATATAACATCAGGGGTTCAACAAGGTGATGCACTCGCGCCCGTACTATTTAATTTGGCACTTGAGTACGCAATAAGAAAAAGCTGCATTGAGACACAAAACTGTATATTTAGCAAATCTAGTCAAATTCTTGGCTATGCAGATAATATTGTGCTTCTCGGACGTAGAAAAAGCGATATCAAGGATAGTCTCTCTCAGCTTGAAAGAAATGCTAAACGACTTGGATTATGCATTAACACCGGCAAGACTAAACTTTTAACAACATCCAGGAATAACCCTCCCGGCAATCTGAATACTGGCGACTATGAAGTGGAACGTGTAGAAAACTTCAAATACCTCGGATCTGTAATAACATCGTCAAATGACATGCAGGCGGATATTAAAGCCCGTGTCTCAGCCGCATACAGAGTTTTCTACGAATACTCAAAACTTTTGCGATCCAAACACCTTTCGCAGTCGTTCAAACTCACACTTTACAAAGCATTAATTCAACCTGTGCTTACCTTTGGAAGCGAAAGCTGGACACTGACTTCCTCCGATTGTAGAATTTTATCAACATTCGAGAGGAAAGTCATACGAACAATTTATGGTCCATGTAAAGTTGCTGAAAATCAGTATAGAATCCGAATGAATCATGAAATCAGACAGCTTCTTGGAGGCTGCAATGTAATCGGATTCATTAAATCTAACCGGATCAGATGGTTTGGTCATGTAGAGAGGGCACCATTAGATAGAATGATTAAAAAAGCGTCCCAACAACAACCAGCTGGTGTTCGTCGAAGAGGAAGACCTAGACAACGCTGGCGTGATGACATCATTCAAGACCTTCGTGATATAGGATGTCGAAACTGGGGTCAACTGGTCATGGAACGAGACGATTGGAAGCTGATTGCACAGACGGCAAAATCTCTCCATGGGATGTAAACGCCAGAGAGAGAGAAAGAACCCTGTCTTCTAACTTAAACCTAAAGTATCATTCATTATACTGCGTAACCAAAAACTGTAAGAATCAGTGTATTAATATTACATGTGTACCTTTCTATAAATACTTAGGCATTACTATTGATTCTCAGCTTAATTGACATGTTCTTCTCCATTATGAACAAATCACTGAAATTTTCAATCAGGAATCTTTACAATCTTAGCCAAATATGCCCTCATGAAGTTATTAAAGCTTTTTGCTTTGCATTTATTCATTCAAAGCTAGAGTACGGACTAGCCTGTTGGGGTGGTGCGTATTTGTGTAATATCAAACCGGCTGTAATATTACAAAAACATGCTATCAGAATCGTACCAAGGAAAAAAATGGAGCACGGCTTTCCACTTTTTCGGCAGGCCAACATTTTACCACTAAGGCATCTTTAAATATATAAAGTTTTAAACATTTTTTTCAGAAGATCTGGGTCTTTTCGTAATAATAATAGTAATTTACGAAATGCTGGTCGCTTCATAATACCACGTGCTAAGAAACAACACTTCACCAGATTTTATCTATGTACAGCGCCTAGATTTTTTAATCAAATACCACCATTGAATAGAACGGAAGTAATATTATCAAAGTTTCTTAGTGATGTAAAAAAATGGCTTATGAGTTTGATGATGTAAATTTCCTATTCAATCCAGTGTTTTAAATTCAAAGCATCTAAATTTGTTGCTATTTATATGTTTTTTTTTACCTTTCTCCTTTTTCTTTTTTAAGCATTATTTCATATATCATTTAAATTACAAAATTGTATTTAAGTAAGAAACAGTTAACAAATTTAAACTCAACAAGCACAAAATATAATATACGAACAAATTTAAACCTGCACTGCACAGCATCTTATACTATTATGATGTGACTTTCAGTACTATGTAGTGGTACCACTAAGGAATGTCACTAATTTCCAAATTAAAATCAAAATGTGATATATTTGCATATTTTAAGAACGATGTTACTATTTATTAGATAATTTCTAATTTTTTTTTTAATAAGTTTAATCTTACTATGCATAGCTTAGTTTAATTATTAATTTTGTAATGTGTATAACATTTTGAAATATGTACCGTAAATTTAACACATGTATAAAGAAACATTTTGGAAATAAATAAATAAATGTATTGAGAAAAAACGAAAGCTTTTTTTCTGTCGCCGTCCATAAGCATAAGATATCATCCACATATCTATAACAATATCGAATATGTTTGTAGTGGGAGTTATTAGATAAGATTGAAGATTCTATATAGTCCATGAAAACGTCTACTAAGAGAGGTGAAAGAGGGGATCCCATCGCTAGTCCTTCATTCTGTTTGTACACGGGGTTTTGAAACGTAACATAATTTTGGTCAATGCAGCCTCTAATTCAGATTTGTATATGACAGGAGCTATAGATGGTGACACAATAATGTTAGAAATAATTTATTTCCACTTTTTTATGGAAATTTTTTGAAAATAAGCTAACCACATCGAACGAAACCAAGCGTGCGGTTTTGGGGACGGCTACCTCTTTTACATTGTCTACTAGTTGGATAGAGTTTTTTACAGAATGTTTAGTTTGGATATTTGTAAGTTCTATGAACTTAAGATTAAGGTATTTGGCTAACTTATACACTGGAGCGTTGACGTAGTAGACCACTGGTCTAATTGGGATGTGTTCTTTATGAAGTTTTAATGGACCATACAACAAAGAGGGTGTTGGGTTTTCCAAAGCAAAGGAAGGATCATGAACGAACTTGTTTCTTTAAAAATTAACAGCCTAAAGCAACAAAACCCTAATTCAATCCTCAACGATCAATTAGATGTCACATCATCTCCATTAGTACAAACTCTCATATAAAGTTATAAACATATTGCCCTTACTTAATTTAATTGAACAGATGTTACATTTTAATTCATAAAACATTAAAAAAAAGTACTAATGGGTTTCCCCAAAACCTAACCAAAAGATGTCCGTCCAAGTTGATCTTAATTAGTTTTAAAATCATTGCAATTAGTTTACTGCGTATTATTAGGTGTCTTTATTGTAATAAGTTTTATTGTTACTGTTTTATTGATACTGTTTAAAATATATATAAAGTACTGGTAAAATTATTTCAGATTCTAATCACCTGAAGATGCTATAAGCTTTGTACTGTATGTATGATGCTAAGCTAGTACTAGTGAATAAAATATTAATTATTATGGAATAAAATGGAATATGGAATATTGTGGAATAAAATTAAAAAGTATAAAGTTTTTTGATTATTAAAATGCAATTCCACCAAGAAATCACCGTAGAAAGTGTAAATTTTATAAAGTGTTGATCTGCATCTCCAAGCAAAAATTTTAGTTTTACAAGTAAAATTTTTCACTGAGATGCAAATTTTAAAAATTTATATCCTTAGAACAAAAATTTTTATTAGCTACAGTGTAAGCAAAAGGTTTACTGTGTAAACCTTTGCAAAATATGGAATCTAATAACAATACAAAAATTCACTAAAATATTTCATTTTTCGAGCAATGAACAAAATCTACAACAAAAACTTCAATAATTACTCCAGCAATTACTCTAGCAACTTTAATTTACCTTGACAAACATTTTTTTGTGCGGTTAGATTTTCTTTGACATTAATAAGTTTTTTGTGTGTTAGAAATTAATTTATCAAAATATTTGGAAAATGGCCTACACTTGCACATGTGTTACTTTATTTTACGTATTTATATTTTGAACAATTTATTACCAAACCTATTTTCTTATTTTTCTAACCAACAAAAAAGCAACAAATATTTTTTTAAACAAAAACACACTAGTAAATTTCCTTTTTTATATTCTAACTTTAGTTTGTTTTACTTAATTTTATCCATGTTTTTGAAAAACTATTATCACAATGAAAAACCATTTTCTATTTACTAATTTATTTATTATCTAGCATACCTTTTGTGCGCAAACCAAAAAATATTACTGAAACGTTGCTTTGTGTGTATAGAAAATTGCAAGAAAACTTCATTTTTCCAACGAGAAATTTTTCTTGTTTTGTAGTTTTTACTCTCTATTATTAGACGGAGCGTGGAAAATTATTTGTTATTTTCATTTTTGAGAGAAAAAATATTACATTTAAAATTTATGGATGAAGAAATGGACGTCAGTTTGTGTTTCAAATATATATGAGTTCGAATCAAATTTCAATCACTTCTTTTGTTAGAAAAACATGTAAATTTATTTATTATGGTTGTTCGATGAATTATTATAATTTTGAATAATAATTCATCCAATCAATAGATCAAATTCCAATTTGTTTATTTGAAATTTTCTGAACTTAATTTGAACAATTTCTGTTTTGAACAAATTCATAATATCACGTTATTTTACTTTACTGCTGCCGTACAAATATGAAAACTACTTTATTGTTGCCCTAAAAATATGAAAGTTACTTTACAGCCACCGAAAAATAAAATAAAAATAGCGTTACTTTACAGCCGCTTTGACTAAGCGTCAAAAAAGTACGACTTTAAACTTCTCTCTAGCAGCAGTAAAGTAAAACTTTACACCCGTTTGCCGAAAAACAATATTATGTGCACTCAAGCAGAGACGTAAATCGATGTAAAGATATCACATTGATCAACATAAATCAAATTGTTTCTCACAATTGAATTAATAGAACAAGTTTGTTATTCATTGTGTTTTAGCAGTTGAGCATAGAACGGATTGATATTATTCAATAATCAATATCCATATCTAATCTAAGGTTTAATGTTATATCTTTATTGTTATATATGTATAAATATTCAATTGTCAATCGTTTGTGTAAATATTTCTTCACCGCCAATATTCTGGTATTCTCGAAATCAAATGTATAGAGCATATCTTTTGAATGTTATGTTGGACCGCAGCTGTTTTATTTTGTCTGTCTACTTTTAATAAGCTGTTTTAACCTGTTTTTTATTTGCTGGCCTGCCTAGCAGGGCCGGATAAACCACGGGTGCAAGAGAGTGACCACATCAGGCATTATATATTAAACAAAAAAGGTTTATTTATTAGTATGTTACATTTTGATAAAATGTTACTTATGAAATTATAGTAAATATAATTTCTGACATTCGCACTTGTCTGACTTTTTAATTCATTAGAAGCGCAATTTATTCTTATATGGATAAGCAAAATGTTATAGATCTGGCTGTATATATAATATATAGGAATTAAAAAACTAGGACAGGGATTTTGAATATGAATCATAAGATAATATAATATTAGATCTGGATGCTTCACAAAATTTCTTTTTCTTCCAATTAATTCTGCTATTAATTCATTAGAAGAACGAGTTATTCTTATATGGATGAGTAAAATGTTATAGATCTGGCTTTTTATATAATATATTTTAATTAAAAAACTAGGGCAGGGATTACATTTTCGAATATTTGGAAAGCAGAATTAATTTTAACGAGCTCATTTTGATCTGCTAGCGATGTTTGTGCTATAAAACTCTGCAAGAACTTCAAAATATTACAACATCAACAAAAACTTTTATAACATGAACTTAACTCCGATAGAAAAATTTAAATCCTCTATATTTGCAAAACATGAAACAAGATATTTTCCGAATTTATTTATAGCAGGCAGGATATTGCCATTAACAGCTATAGCGTCTGAAAATAGCTTTTATAAATTAAAACTTATTAAAATTAAGCACGTGCCAGGTGATAAAGCATGTGCCGGAAAAGACTAGTTTCCTTTTCTCTCGCAATTGAATCTGAAATCTCATGTATATTATAGAATACTAACCGGTAATAAAAGAGTTTCCGGAAAATAAAGCCATAAAAGTGAGCGAATGTGATTCATTTATTTACTATAACTTTACTTATATTTTTATTTGTATATATTTTATATATTTTTTTTGATTTTCATTTTATACTTATTCTTTCTTAAAAATTAATGTTATTTTTATTTTCATATTTAATCATAAATTTTTTATTAATTTTTTTAATTTTTATTATATTGTAACTTAGAGCCATTCGGCCATTGCTTGTATAACCTGCGAAATTCATGCTGAAATTTAAGAAATCTTTCCAAATCAGGTTATGGTCTGAAAAAAAGATTAAAGTTGTCGATTGACAATAGCAATTCCATCTGATGAAATATTTGACGTAAAGGCTAGTATCGTTTCGGGATCTATCTCATGGTCATTCTCGTCAAGTAAATCTTAGTTATCTTCATCATTTAAAATAAAAAGATTATCTTTATTTAGGTCATCCTTATAGTTTATAAAGGCTTGACCATCAAGAGAAGCTATTTTGTTCAATCCATTCCTCCAATAGTATGCACCAATTCAACGAAGGGCTTCAGTTGAGCTTGAACTTCTGTTACTGGATTTAATATATCGAATCCACATATAGCTGTTGCTCTCTAGAAGCTTTTAAGTGTGCAAGACTTTAATTCTATAATAGAATTTGGAATGAACTTAACGCAATTTCTCATGATGTAATCTTTCAGTAGCTTACTTACTTTTATATCAGAATAGTCATCTAATTCATCCTGCAAAAATATTTCAGTAATAGTCCTCTACTCTAACAGCTGCAGTATAGTTGTATTATGTGGTAAAAAATTACTTTAATGTTAGAATGGTAGAGATTCGTTGGAGGCCAAAAGCCTTATCGATGATTTGAAAATCTTTTTTTTAATTTCTGGGGCAAACATTTTGTAGAACCACACAAAGCAGGTAATTTACTCATATCAAAATGTTTGAATGCTTGAGAAGGATAAAAAACGAATGAGCAAAGGTTTTGTTATAAAATCACTTGATCCATTACTTAATAATAATGAAAAAACGCAAACTCATGCAATTTAAAATCGTTGTGCTTTTTTCTTTCTTTGAGATATGTGGGTAATCTGGCGCTTTTAAGTATTTCTCCACTTTCAATTATCATCTCCCGCTGTGGAAAGAATATATAATTTACATTGAGAAGATATGTGAAAAACATGTAAAAAGAGGATGAACGAAAATCGGGCAATGTGTGTACAAAAAATAAATACGTGTTAGTTATAATAATAGATGTAACGAAAAGATGAATCGCACTAAACTAAAATTTAAGCGCATAATTTAAACTTCGACGCAAAATTTGAACCGCATATAACCAAAATCGCATAATTTAAATGTCGCATAACTCCAGGCACATCTGTAGTCGGATTGACCTTTAGATTTAGTAAACTAAAACAATGGTTTTCTATACGTTATAAATATTATTCGTTCGTTATAAATATTATTATTCCTCTTTTTTAATCGTTTTTGTTTTCATAATAATTTTACTTTTAAATATTCATTTACTATTATTTTCTTCACTTTGTATAAATTATTTATTTTTTTAACTTCCCGATGGGAAGTTATTGTTTTTGGGTCGATTTTCGAAATCGGAATTTTTTTGATATCTCTACGTTTCATGACCTCCTGAAGCTGTTTCCACTATTTTTAGCTGGCAGTCTGTTTGTGTGTGTGTGTGTAGTGCCAAAACGGTTTAGACACTACTATATCATAAAATGTAATGTAGATTGTAGCTTTGGTGCACTATTTATTTGAAAATGTAGTGCAGTAACAGTAAGTAACAGTAATTACAGTAACACTACTATTGTTTAGCTGATAGTGAGTTTGTTGATAGGGTATTATATTGAATATTAGCTGATATAAAATGTAGTGCAACTGAGATGGCTGACACTATTTATAACAAACTGAAATGTAGGAGCTTTATAGCAATCTGAGACACTACTATTGTTATTGCAACTCTATTTTCACTTTATATTGACTCACTTTTAAGAGCACAATCACCAACATTAATAAGTTCAAATAAACTCGTTACCCGAGCAGAAATTTGTTAGGGCTCAAGTAAGGCCCTGATCAGGTTTGCCCTAACCCGGATCAGGCATTGGCTGATCATGTGTGTAACGCTTTTGCCCTATCAGGTCCTGATTGGGATTACCGGATCAGGCCCAGATAAGGATATCCTGACCAGACCCTGATATATATTTATCTATTATATACATAAATTAATCAAATTAAAATAAAAACATTACAATCGAAAAAATTAAACATACATACCACCTTAATGACTATTATTATAGTCGTTCAGCTGAAAAGCTACAACTAAAATATACATGCAACGATTTTAACTATATATTTCTAAAATGGAAATACTCTAGTGAATTTTAACCCATTTAAATTTCAGCTAGGGGTCAAATACGAAAAACCTGATCAGGGCCGGATATATTCAAATAAGGTTAACCCTGAAAGGGTATTCTAAATCAGGCCCGGAACAGGTCCACATCAGATTGCCCTAATAGGGATTGCCTTTGTAGTACTGACCAGGGTGGTTATTTTGTAGCGTTATCTCACTAGGTGAGATAAAAAGTGAGATAAAATATTTGTCTTTAATCGATTATATTAGACAAAAGAAATCCTTTAAACATAATTTTTTTATCTCACTATTTATCTCACTTAGTGAGATAACGCTACAAAATAACCACCCAGACCCTGATCACGCCCTGACTGTATTCAGGTTTCCCCTAACTAATTTCTGCTCGGGTAAATAGTTTATACAGATATAAATTTTATTTTATAGTAATTTCTATAAGTTAGTTTTTGTACATTTGGTCCCACTTAATATTATTCACACTTATTTTGAAGCTTATATTAAATTTATATTAAAACTATCTTTGAACCGGTATAATTTTTATTAATTAAGTTAGTTTTTGTACATTTCCCACTTAATATTTTTCACACTTATTTTAAAACTTCTTATATTATATTTATATTAAAAACCATGTTTATTGAAATGGTATAATTTTTATTAATTATCTGACCCGAGCAGAAGTTTCTTAGGGCTCAAATACGGCCCTGATCAGGTTAGCCGTAGTTTGATAGGGCCCTGATCATGAGTATAACGCTTTTGCCTAATCAGGCCCTGATTGTGATAAACGGATCAGGCACTGATCAAGTTTTCCATATAAAATTAAATAGGGCAAACCCTAGTAAGGCATTTTGTTTCAGATTTTCAGACTAGGGGTCAGATACGAAAAATCAAATCAGGGCCGGATGTATCCAAATAAGGTTTGCCCTAAAAGGGTATTCTAATTCAGGTCCGGAACAGGCCCACATCAGATTGCCCTAATAGGGCTTGCCCTATCTGACCCTGATCAGGCCCTGACTGTATTCAGGCTTTCCCTAACTAATTTCTGCTCAGGGAATTAAGTTTTTTAAATGATTAATTTTCTGTAGACCAACCGGCTAACTGAATTTTTACGAACTCCTGATTTTTTATGAATCACTAAGAAATTACTGATTTTATTGATTTGTGTGAAAACTGACTGCGATTTTTATTAATAAAAATATTTCTTTTATAATTTAAAAATCGATTACGCGTTGATTATTGTTTTTTTTATATCGAGACAACTGACCTACGATTTTGTTTTATTTAAATTTTATTTAATGCCAACAAAATATTTGAAAATAACCCAGATAAAGGTGATTTATAAAATATTTGTTTTTAATTTTAATAGAGTTTTAGGTCAATTGTTTTTATATTCATTGGTAGGAAACTTTTAAAGGGGTTAAACATCAACAAAGCCTCAGGAATGGACAATATTCCATCCATCATTTTAAAAACCTTTTCTGAAGAGCTTGCACCAACTTTGACTAAAATATTCTACCAATTCTACAAATCTGGTATATTTCCCTCGTGCTCGAAGTTGGCCAATGTCCAGCCCGTCCCCAAAAAGGGACCAAAATCCGATACCTCAAATTATAGGCCAATAGCTTTACTATCGATCCTATCCAAAGTCTACGAGCATTATATTAATACACATATTTCAAAATTTCTGGAAGTAAATCATTTAATAGCCAACAGCTAATACGGTTTTCGAAACAAAAGATCAACCACCGATCTATTAAACTATGTAGCACATTGTTGGAACAGTTTACTTGATAAAGGTGGTGAAACATACGTTATCGCTTTAGACATTTCCAAGGTATTCGATCGAGTCTGGCATGCCAACTTGATCCACTTGATCCACAAGCTCGTTGCGTATGGTTTTCATCCCAATATTGTGAAGCTGATTCAAAATTTTCTATCCAACCGATACATTTCGGTCTCCTTAGACGGATTTTCTTCTGAGTCTAAATTAAATAACGCTGGTGTACCTCAAGGCTCAGTATTGTCTCCAACCCTATTTTTGATTTATATCAACGAATTGTAGAAAATCACCAGCAACCCAATAGTTTTTCAGATGATAGTACTCTGCACGCACAAGTCGTTCGAGCCCCTTCATTCAAAAGGTAAAATGCACGAACGAATTAATCCCGCCCGGAGAGACGCTGCCATAAACGTGAATACAGACCTAAAAAATGTCGCCGATTGGGGTGACCAAAACCTGGTCAATTTCAACTCTACCAAAACACAGCTGTTGACCGAGTTCCCCAAAGATATTTTATTCAGTATGTGTGATGAGCCAATATGTGAATGTAGAAGCATTCGTTTATTGGGTGTCACAGTTTCAAATGACCTACTCTGGAACGATCATGCAATGGCGTTGGCAAAAAGCGCGTCTAAAAACTCGGCCTCCTAAATAGATGCAAAACCTTTTCACTCCATACCAATTGCTCCATGTTTTTAAGTCCTATATTCGTCCCTGTATAGAGTACTTTTGTCAAGTTTGGGGTGCTGCTTCTGTTTCCATCTTGGCCTTCTTGAACTCTGTTTAAAAGCGGGCTATACGAATTGTGGGTGATCGAACTTTGACATCAAAACTTGATTCCCTACAACATCGTCGCACTGTTGCTGACCTCGTTGTTTTTTACAAATATCGTCATCAACAGTGCTCAGATGAAATCAGCAGCATCATGCCCCAAACTTTTTCTTGCCCCCGTTCCACTCGACAATCGGTTACCGCAACCAGTCAAACGATCGAGATCCCACGCTGTCATACTGGCAGATCGTAGAAAGACTTCTTTGTCCGAACTGCATACAAATGGAATAGTTTGTCGGAATCCTTAGTCTCAGGTGACTTCAACCCTTCAACCCTTCAACCCAACCTTAGAACGCCAGTTGTTGTGGGACCTAGGTCTAGACCTAGGTCTTAAAAGGTATTTATGTGTTGTTGTGACACATATTGTAAACCCTATAACACAACACATTTTATTCAAAAGAATAAAAAAAAACTTAAAGCCCAGTCCTTTTCTAGCGAAAATAAATCATTTGTTTTTTAATGGTTTCCAAAAAACTGAAAATAATCTCTTGCAAATATCATGAATTAAATAATGCTATCAAGATCATGAAACTTTCATATTGTTTGTCATCATGTCAGCCATTTATAATAACATTTGTATAAACAATTGCTATCTTACTTTTTGAGTATTTTAAGAAAATGTAGAATAATTACGTGTTAACAATTTATATTATGTTTTACAGGCAAAATTCCTTTGTTGATTTTACAAAAACAAAAATTGAAAATTTAATTACGTGTTGTTTTCGTTACGCAAACGCATGATATCTAGATGAAACTTTGGTATGTAAATGAGCTGCAGACGCATACGGACTTACTTCAATATCGAAGATGTGAGTTATTTTCAAAATTTGACAAAAAGTTCAGAGGTTAGTGAGTGGATCAATTGGTCAACTGTTCATTTGAAACTTCAATAACACTCATTTCTGAGATTTAATTTGAAACATAGTGCATAAAGTTTTTGTAATGTTTATAAAATCCCTTCCGGCTTATCACTTTGGGTGGAGATCTTATTTTTCGAGAGATCTTTCTTTTAATGATATCACAACAACAGCCTACAGTTGTGAAGTGTTTTTTTACTAATCTTTGATAAAACGTTTCAATTAACATGAGAAAAATTAATTAGCAAGTCAGGTATCTTGTACAAAGTCTATCAAACAAATCTATCAAACAAAGCTGATTTTTTAACTGACCAATAGGTTGACATTTCGTTTGTTTTAATATTTTTTTTAGCTGCCCGATGCTTTATTTTTTTTTTTAATTTGGAATGTTCTATAAAACATAGAACATTGTTTACTTTACAGCAACAAAATAAACCATAAAATAGGTTTGGTATCTCAGTTTACATTATCCAGCAGTTTTGGGAACTGGTTATTTTTTTAACTAATTACTAATCCATATTTCATTTTTATTTTTAGTGTATATATTTATAAAAGCAAATGAAGAAAGATTTTTTGAAGTAATAATCTAAAATCTCCAAAGGCATTCATCGAGGGTTGATATTTAGCAGGGTTGTTAATATACACGTATAAAACGTTTTATACGTTACACGTATAATACGTGACGTATAAAACGTATAAAACGTATATAACGTATAAAACGTATAATATAATTTTGTTTTTGAAATTCATTCATAAAAAATTAAAAATGCTTCTTACTTCAGATATTAATTATATTTTTAGTAAAAATATATATATTTTAGTAAAAATATAATTACGTAGTTATAAATTATTTATATATTTTATAATTTATAACAAAAACTATTTAAATTCTAGATGTTATTTGAATGTAAATTTTTATTTCCTATCGTCCCTGGTTTTATTGGTAGTAAAATTTTCACTACAAATGAAACACCAAGCTTCAGATCAAAAATGTCTTTTTTTTATTATAAATATTTCGGTCCTTTTTTGGGACCTTCTTCAGTATAATTCTTATGTGTTATCCTGAACACTCTTTTGAACTTAACACTCTGAGTATTAAGTTCAAAAGAGTGTTCAGAATAACACATAAGAATTATACTGAAGAAGGTCCCAAAAAAGGACCGAAATATTTATAATAAAAAAAGACATTTTTGATCTGAAGCTTGGTGTTTCATTTGTAGTGAAAATTTTACTACCAATGAAACCAGGGACGATAGGAAATTTCATCGCGTAGATCAGATTCGGTGTATGTACCAAAGGTGTATACATTGAACAGCAAAACTTATAGTAAATTTTTATACTTTATACGAAAGACTATGCTACTGTACATTAAACTGGTTAATAATCTTTAATTCACTAGATTTGAATATTGAAAATTTTGAATTATATATTAGAGATTTTTTTGAGCACATCAACTCAAGCAATTAAATTATTTTTGAATTTTTCAACACGTAGGTATACTATATGATTTGCTTTCATTTTGATTCCAACATTTACTTAATGGGAAGCATTTTGGATTAGAAACATTTGGCTCATGAACTTAATTATTTGGCAATATGAAATGTTATTGAATATATAAAATATGGTTCAATTCAACTTCAGCTCCTCCCATCTAATAAGAACAGCTGGGAAATATTATGTTGTTGCAGAATAAATGTCGTTTTTTTCATAGCAGTTAGGAAAATTATTACAGATTATTAGAGAGATGTTTTTAAAAAAAATTTGTTGTGTGAATCCGGGTTGCACCACTTCCTATTAATAGACACAGTTTGAAAATAACAGTTTCTTGCAGATCAAATCTTCTTTTTATACAAAAGTTGTAATAGTTAAAATATAAAATATTTCTTTGGTTTTCATTTATTTTTATTTTTAATACAAGGGAAACGCAAGAGAATACAAGACAGCATTCAGTTAAAATATGTATTTACGTCAAGCGAAAAAGTTTAGTGAGAAGTTTATTGAGTAAATTCAATTTTGGTCATTGATTCATAATATGTATGGTTGGAAATGTCAACTTATTGCAGACTAAATTTGTTTTGAAAATAAATAATTATATTTTGAAAAGAAGTATTTATGTGGAAGTTTTCTGAACTCATAGGAATAGTTGGGTAAGAAATTATCATGACGACGCTATATTTTCTAAAGCAGCTGTTCCTGTTAGTCCCGAAATCTAGGCTTTTTAAATATCAAATATCACGAGTACGATGAATAATATGCCCGCGATAATGTTATATAACTGTATTTTTATTTATTAAGGATTTTACTTTTATACGGTATAAAACGTAAATAATTGTGTGTTTTATACTGTACGTTTTATACGTTTTATACGTACGTATAATACGTGTTTTATACGTTACCGTATTATACGTTACAACCCTGATATTTAGTGAACGATTGGTTTACGATTGGATTTTGTAATTAAATTTTGATAAATTTTGAACCAATCGAAAATTAAAAACATTTATTAAATGATAAATATTTTTCATCCTTAAACAACAATCATATTTCTGTATTTCTTAGCGTAATGATTCAATAATAAAGGGTGATATTGTTTGAGAAAAATCGAAAAAATGTTAGCAACGTTGACAAAGTAGACTTTACGTAGACTTCACCGCTAGTTTTAAATATATGGTGCAATGTAAATCTTCTTTCCAGTGTAAGCAAACGATGAAATGACGAATAATTGCAAGTCTTAGAAAGAGAATTTCAATTTATTAAAGTTTTAAGAAAATATCTTTATGTTTCCTATTTAACTTAACGGGAAGTTCTTGCCGTGGCCGCTATGATCACCCTACTAGTTTTTTTTTTATTAATTAGTTAGACATGTTTTGCACACTAAATATGGAATATTCATTATTCGGACTCTTTGAATATCCGAAGATACCATGTCAACTATAAAGGAAGGAGGTGAGGAAAATGGAAGGAATGGGGATATAGGGATAACTTTACTAATTGTTTTAAATTACGATGGACATTTTCTTTAAATGCCTGAGGAGAAAATTCATCGGGAAATACAGAGGAGGGCATTGAGTTTCACAATTTGGCCACTCTATTAAAATAGTCGTTCTGGAAGGACACAGTTCTACAACGAGGTATTTGTACAACAAATGGATGGGATAACTCGGCAGATCTTATTTGTCGATTAAACTGCGCTCACGATGGAAGGATATTTTGAATATCCTTAGAGGAGAGTTCGCTAAAGTTATATTTATAGTAGATTGACAATTCAGCCACATTTATTCTGTGCTGGAGTGAATCAAGCTGTTTCGTTAGTTTGGCACAACCATTCAACCGTATTGCTTTTCTCTGTACAGAGTCTAGACATTTTATTGTTGACTGACAAGCACCTCCCCAAACAGGACAGCAGTACTCCATATACATGGACGAATAAAGGACTTGAAGATTAGCAAAATTTGCTCGGGATTGAAATACTTTTTACATAGACTCAAGAATCCTAATTTTTGCATTGCAGATTTAGCGAAGTTGAACACATGTTTATTCCATTTCAGGTTATTTTGAATATCCACTCCAAGAAGTCTAACTGATTCAACCTCACGCAATTCCTCATGATTTATTCTAATAGGGAAATTTTTATGTCGCTCTATTTGTGAAAGACGGCATAGTTTCATGAAAGACGGCATTACGATCATCCCATTTCATTATACGATCCAGATCTTTGTTCATAGAATCAATTAGCAGCTTTCTATTAGTGGTAACTGCAGGACGAAATCGAAATTTAACAGATTCATGTGACGCATGCAATGTTCTGCCATAAGCAAGTCATTAATGTATAAAAGAAACAAGGTTGGTGAGAGTGCAGAACCTTGGGGAACCCCAGCATTGGTTGCGAAAATATTGGATGTGATACTATCTAAATTAACCTGAAATTGGCGACCTCTAAGAAAACTATGAATCCATGAGACAGTAAGATGGTCTATGCCATAAGATTTTAACTAAGCTATGAGATTTTTATGCCACACTTTATCAAATGCTTTAGAAATGTCAAGTGAAATACTGAATGTTTCACCGTGGTTTTCCAGCGATTTGTTCCAAAGATGGGATACGTAGGCTAACAGATCATCTGTTGCATGACTTCTACGAAAACCATACTGTTTATCATCAATAATTCGCGACATTTCCAAATAATCTATCAAATTGTAGTTAACATATTTTTCAATTATTTTAGCTAAAACCGACGGAATTGCAATTGGTCTATAATTGTTAGGGTCTATCTTACTGCCTTTCTTGGATATGGGTTGAACGCTGGCCAGCATCCAAGAATCGGGAAATATTCCGGTTTTATAAGATAAATAGAAAATTTTTGTTAAAATTGGAGCTAGTTGCCTAGCAAAGTGTTTAAGAATGAGGGGTGGAATACCGTCGGGACCAGCAGATTTGTTAATATTGATAGAAAGAAGCATTTTCCGTACAATATTGCAACGAAAAATAATTGGTTTCATTAATACAGAGTAAAACAACGTCTTTTTTCACTTCAAAAACTTTTTATTGTAACACCAAATATTTTCTGGGCCGTGACTGGGCCGTTAAAAAAAAGTATAGATTATTATCATGTGTAAATTTAAATAAATTAAATACAAACTGATTTAAAATAAAATAAAAATGACGGAAAAAATTCAAAACTCCCCATACAGCTGGTTCAGTTGCAGGAATGGCTGAGTAATGGCAAACTCCGCCCTGACTCCGCCAGTACTCCGCCATTAAAAAAAATATAAAATAATATTTTTAATACATAAATTTAAATAAATTATTTACAAAATAATTAAAATAAAATGGAAATGAAAATAAATTAAAACATATACCATCCTTTTCTATATTACCATAGTCTTTCAACCGACAAGGCGATAACTAAACTATATGTGGAATTTTTCAAACTATGTATATCTAAAAGGGATAATACTCTAGTGAAATTTAAAAAAAATGACAGATCGGCAAATTCATGGCTACAGTACTGGCCCAATAACAATAGCCAAGTAATATTTACCATTCATTGGCCAGTACTTGGCCATTCAAAGGTAACAATATACTGGCTATTTTCTGTAAGCCATAGATCGGCCGATGATTGGTTCTAGTATTGGCCCAGTAACAATAACCAAGTACTGTTAACCATTAATGGACCAGTGCTTGGCCGTATGTCAATGTCTGGCAAAACCTACTTGGGTACTTGATAATGCATGGTGGGACCTAGATCTTAAAAGTTGTCTATGTGTTGCTATGACAGTGATATACATATTCTAATTGCTATTACACAACACTTCGCATTAAAAAAGTACATAATTTTTTTTAAAATATATTATCTAACAATATAATTAAATTTGAGGGCGCTATTTACCTAATCTGCACACGTCGCCACTTAAATACCTTGATCCGGCACTGCTGTCTGGCCAACATAAACTGATTTCGATAATACCAGAATATTGGCGGTGGAGAAGTATTTACCCCAACGATTGACAATTGAATATTTAAACACCCGAGCAGAAATTTGTCAGGGCTCAAGTAAGGGCCTGATCAGGTTTGCCCTAGTCCAGATCAGGCATTGGTAGGGCAGCCTGATTGGGCCCTGATCATGAGTGTAACGCTTTTGCCCTATCAGATCCTAATTGGGATTACCGGATCAGACCCTGATTGGGATAATCGGATCAGGCCCTGATTGGGATATCCGGACCAGACCTTGATATATATTTATATATTATATACATTAAATAATCAAATTAAAATAAAACAATTACACCGGAAAAAATTAAAACATACATACCACCTTAATCACTATTATTATAGTCTTTCAGCCGAGAAGCGAAAACTAAAAAATATACATGAATCGATTTTAACTATATATTTCTAAAATGGATAATACTCTAGTGAAGTTTAACCAATTGAAATTTCAGCTAGGGGTCAAATACGAAAACCTGATCAGGGCCGGATATATTCAAATAAGGTTAACCCTAAAAGGGTATTCTAAATCAGGCCCGGAAAAGGTCCACATCAGATTGCCCTAACAGGGATTGCCCTTGTAGGACTAACCAGGCCCTGATCACACCCTGACTTTATTCAGGTTTTTCCTAACTAATTTCTGCTCGGGCAGATATTAAAATAAAGAAATAGCTGTAAACAGTAGTCCGCCGTCACAGTATTCAAACACTAACGAAACTATTTGTGTTTTTCACTTTTGTATGTGGACCTCCAGAAGTGAGGCAGATAGGAGATGGGTATGTTTGGAGGAAATATTGGAAATTAAAAATTAATAGGACCTAGTCATACTTTTTACTCCTCTAGGGATCACACCGAGGAAGCTATGAATTATTTTTAAGTTTTATTTTATTCAATTAGTTAGTTTTATTTTATTAGTTCTTAAAATTTTTCTTCATATTTTGAGTTTTATGTTATGGCGTATGGCCAGTGGTGGTATTCAGCCAGTACGGACCGGTACGCCCGTACCGGTTGTTAAATTTTCAAAATTTTCCATACCAGTTGTATATCATGTTTTTTGCTTTAATGGAAAATTTTTTGTATGATGTTTTTAAATTAATTTAAATCTATAATTAATTGTTAAATGTTTTCTTTGCTTCAAACTAAGAATGAAATAAATTAATAACGACGCTGAACAGCAAGATGAGAATATTTCTAATTCTAATCAAGCAAAACAGGTAAAAGAAAAATATGTTACTTTTGAAACTCAATACCAATCGGTAAAAGCTGGAACGTCTCGTGATACTGTGTTATTTCATATTTGGAATAATAAACAACTAAATTATTTTAAAGCTAAATAGCTGTGGATTAATATTGTTAGCGACGAAAACGTGGGATAGCATAGTGGTGGTGTTCGAAAGTAGAATTTAAAATTTATAAAGTGCTAAACATTTACACATTTCAGTGAAATGGAAATCATGTTCTGTCAAAGCTCATGGCTCGAACAAAGAAAATTTAGAATCATCAATGAGAAAAAATTAAAGGACCACAATGAATAAGATTCCCATAAAAAAGCTGGGGAAAATTTTGATTTTAATAAAAACAACCAGTCATTTAATGACAATATATTTTATAAATTATTAAATTTAATAATGTAATAAAAATAGTATATTTTCCTAACCACTTTTTTTTTAAAATATGAAATGCTTATTATATTTTTTGCACGATCAATAAAAATTCAATTAAAATTATCTAAATAATAAAATTCATTTTTAAGTTTCAATGTTTTAAAGAAAATTTCTTAAAATTTCATTTCAAAATAGTAAGCTCTGCGTTTCGTCATAATTCTATAGGTTTTTTGTAACAAAACTATAACTTTCATCGAATATTTTTCAAAATAAATTGCTTTTAAATGTTTTAATCGCAATATTTTTAAGAGATTATTATTTAAAGTTGAAGCTAGTAAATTGCCCTTACATAATTATTTGAATAAAAACTGTTTTTATTCACACCGTGAGTTCTCCTTTACCGCTAAATAATTACTTACCGCCTGCATGATCGGCAAGTTATTACATACCGACCTGTGAAGGGTAAACGAAACCTTCTATGTTTATTTACGAATCGGTAAACATGCAAAGTCGTCTGATCGTGTAATAGTATATTTTCCTACAAGAGATGTGGCTGTCATTTTTATGTATAAAATTATTTTTATTTTTAAAAAAAAATTAATTACCTTTTTCATATTTTGTTATTACTTTGATTAAATTTTTTCTTTAATTTCAGAAAATTTATATACTTAATAATACATAATTATTGCTTTTTCTTTTGTAGGTAAGAAAATTTACGAAATCAAAAATTCAAAAAATCATAAAAAAAAAAATCTTATTAAAATTAAAGATTCAACGGTTTGTTTTTCAAATTTAAAATTTGAAAAAGATAAGAGAGATAAGGATAAGAAAACAACATTGTTTTATGAAGATTGAAACATTTTAGTTAACCAGGGAAATTATTCAGATAAGATTTTTTGATTATATGTATTAATATATTTTTGTTGTCTGTTTTGCTTGATCGAATCTGATATAATTTGAGTTGGGTGCTTGTTGATGTTATATTGCTTGGATAATTGTTTAGACAGTCCTAGTTACAAGTTTACCCAACTGTCTGGATAATTCTTCCATTAGGTAATATAACAATCATAATAATTTGATAACTGATTCGGAAGTTTATTGGTATTTACATTCTGAATTAAATATAAATTGTTTAACGTAAAGAAATTTTGTTACAGTTACTCATAATAGTTCTATTTTAGGTTTTAAATTAAAGCAATTAATTAATACTAGGAGGGCCCGGCGTGCTTCGCTACGCTTATAAATAAAGTTTTTGCGTAGACATTTTGTTGACGTAGAAGCAATGATTTCAAAAAGTGGTAATGAGAAATGCTACCATATAATTTTTAATTTTTCTTTTTAAATATATGAATGAAAAATAATCAGAACTCTAGCTGATCAGTTCGGATATATGAAAAATTAGCGATCAAATAAGTTTTCAAGTAAGCTTCGCTAATTTTTCATATATCCGAACTGATCAGCTAGAGTTCTGATTATTTTTCATTCATATATTTAAAAAGAAAAATTAAAAATTATATGGTAGCATTTCTCATTACCACTTTTTGAAATCATTGCTTCTACGTCAACAAAATGTCTACGCAAAAACTTTATTTATAAGCGTAGCGAAGCACGCCGGGCCCTCCTAGTAACCATTGACACATCAGCAGTAACATTCTCAGGTCTTTCACAAAATTCATGCATTGATTTGAAAGAACGAACAAAAGGATTCACACGATCTAACTCAAAACCTATCTCACGCATAAGAAAAATTTCACATACATTGGTATTTCTATTCATTCTCATATTAGCAGCAGTATCAACATCATAAAAATATAATTGTGCATACATTGGAGGTCGACCATAAGCAGGAATTAAAGCACCAGTACGATGATAAAAAATATTATGAATTTTAAAATGATAAATACCACGTGCAGTAGAATCCGCTATATTACATTCAGAACTGATCATTGCAAATGCCGAATTATAGGAACGAATATTTGAAAGAAAACTTTTAGAACGTTTTTTTATAGCATTATCATTTGAATTCAATCCTTCGAAAATATTAGAGAAAAATGCATTTTCAGAAAGAGGAGGTAAATTGACTTTGCCTTTATGGCAACACAAAGAAAACGCTTCATTATTATTTGAAGTAACTTCTCTTGCAAAATGTTTGGCATGACAAAAATGACAACTCATATCCAAAGCACCACAAACATACGAATCAAAGTTACCTGGAATCACATTCAAAGCACACTTGAACGAATCTCTCAAAATTACAAAGGGAATTTCATCATTCACCACATTCAATTCTAAATCATTCGCAACATTCATGACACCATTCATGACACCGTTCATGACACCATTCATATCATCAACATTCACTTCATCATTCACAACAACATCAGCTTCAGCATTCATTCCATCATTATTACCATTCATTTCATCATTCATAAAATCAACATTATTACGCATATTACGCATATAATCTCTTTTATTCCGACGACTCGATGTACCACTCACATCCAAACGTTTACGACGTAGTCTTGGCATCGAAATAAATAAATATATCAATATATCAAAAATATGAAATAACTCAAATATCAAAATATCTCAAAAATTTTTATATCAATAAAAAACAAAATAATCGAAAAATATCGAAAACCGTCCTTCTTGAAAGATAAAAGACGACTAAAATATAAAATAAATACGACGACTGAAATGAATATAAAATAAATATAAAAATTTTCGTTTTTGTTATTCGTTGTTCGGTTCGATAGCTAATATATAAAAAAGAAAAATTTTAAAGCATTGTTTTAAAGCAAAAAGAAAATTTTTTTTGCATGTATGTAAACTTATAATGCATATGTATAGAAAAAGTTTTCCGTATATAATAACTTTTTTATTTATGATCCGATTTGTTTGAATCCGGATCCGGCTATAGGTTACACTAATATCAGTTAGCTGTGAAAATTTCAAATGAATCCATCTGCGAATAAAAAAGCCTAATGCTCCACAAAGTTTTAATCTAGCGTATTAATATATAAGAAGATCTGTTGTTGATTTAAATTTTGGTTGTTTGTTGCAAGCTATTACTACTGTTACTATTTATAACAGTTTTGTCTTCTTTAAATCAGGTTTCGTTTTTCTGTGTTTACATCTGGGTTTTCCGAATTTTTATATGTTATAAAAACTTTTAAATTTTCCATTGTGTGGATTGGCAATTTTGACAGTAAACTTAGACATAGTATCAAGTTATCCAGCTGTTAGAATTGCCAATTTAGATTTGGTCGATTTGGTTGTTTTGTGTTGATTTTGTTCAAATTTATTTTAAGTTTAAAAATAAATTGTTTATTTAGAATGGCAAAATTATCGATAAATTTTGCCAACATAAGAGGATTGAATGTTAATCTTCATTCAGTCCATCTTTATCTTGAGAGAACAAAACCGGATATTCCATTCTTAACTGAAACGATTATTAGTGACCGAGCTGTTACTCTTGATCGTAATAAATACCTTTGTCCTCAATATGAACTAGAATCCTCTTTTTGTTTTAAGCATGGTGTTTGTGTGTATATTAGAAACAACATTCCATACGTAAGAATTAAAATTTTTGAATTAAATTCAAAATACCACAACATGGTTTCCCTTAAGATTTGCTGCTCAAATCAAACGTTGTTTGTATTTGGTCTGTATCGCTCCCCTATCTGAAAAAATAGATAGGTTGTCTGAGTATCCTAATGCCAAATTTATAGTTCTTGGTCACTTTAATGTCCACAATAAAGACTGGCTCACACACAGTTCCACTACTGATGAGATAGGTAAACAGGCTGAGCTATTTTTTTTACCATAATTACACACAGATTATAGATCAGCATACTAGAGTACCTGACATTCCGGGACAAAATAGTAACTTACTTGATTTGTTTTTAACAAATGATCCTTACCTGGTACAATTTAAAGTATCAGAACCTTTGGGTGGTTCAGATCATAATTTGATCTCTACACAGTTAAATTTACAAATTCCAAAACAATTTAAAACCAATCCTCGTCTTGTTTGGAACTATAAAGCTGCGAATGGTCAGGGTCTTAGAAATTTTTTTAAACAATTTTCCTGGACACGTAATTGTCTTTCCAGCCAAGACCCTAATATAGCTGCGTTAAATTTTTCGGAGGCTATTTTTGAGGGTATGTGAAAATTAATTCCCAATAGATTAACCGTTCCTAAGACTGATCTCTGGTTTTCCAAAAAATGCAAAAAGGCAATTAAAATTAAGAAGAGGGCATTTCAAAAGTTTAATCAAAACAAAACTGATGAAAACCTTAAACAGTATCAAATTGTGAGAAATATATGTAAAAAACTAATAGATTCAGAAAAGAATCTTTTTAAAAGGAAAAAAGCGTCTAAATTTACTGAACATCCAACTGGTTCACGAAATTTTTATAAAGCGGTTAAGGATGTCCATGGTAATTTTTCTAAGTCTTCTCTACCTCCCCTAATTGATAGAGATGTGCCGGTAATAGACCCCCCAAAAAAAGCTAACCTTCTGGGAAATTATTTCTCTAAAAATTCTACACTAAAAGAACCCAATTTGTCACCTAAGTCAATTCCTAGAGTTTCGCACAGCATGATGCCCATAATTTCTCGTAAAAACGTTGTTCGGAAAATGCGGAAAATGCTTTTACAAATTAATATTAACAAAGCATCTGGACCAGATCGTATTCCCCCAATTATTCTGAAGACCTTTGCTAGGGAGTTAGCACCAATCCTCACTAAAATCTTTTATTTGTCATATGAGAAAAGGGTTTTTCCTGAAATATGGAAAATTGTAAGCGTACAACCAGTTCCAAAAACGTGTAGTAAGACTGATCCAACAAATTACAGACCCATTTCAATTTTATCGGTTGTTTCTAAAAATTTTGAGAAATATATTAATTTTAGTATAATGAGCTTCTTAGAGTCTTCCAAACTACTTAATAAAAGACAATACGGGTTTCGAAAAGGAAGAGCGACGGGAGATTTACTTTCCTTTGTCACTCATATATGGAACAAATCGCTTGAAAATCATGGTGAGACTTTCGGTATTGCTCTTGATATATCCAAAGCATTTGATAAAGTTTGGCACAACAATCTTATTTGCAAATGAAGATGTAATGGTTTGGATGAGCAACTTATATTTTGGTTACAAAGCTTTATTTCCCAGCGGAAATTTCGGGTCAATGTTGATGGTATTTCATCGGATGTGTTTTCAACTAATGCAGGAGTTCCACAGGGTTCTGCTTTGTCACCAACTCTCTTTCTTATTTATATTAATGATTTGTTGGATTCAACAATTAGTCCTATCCATAGTTTTGCTGATGATAGCACGCTTCATACGTCTCATGAGAACCCTAAATTATATTCACGGTTAGCGCTTAACAACTGTAGATCAAATTTAATAGATTCTTTAAACCATGACCTTATTAGATTATCCACACCTAATCCATTTCCATTAAAATTCGACTCTAAAGATCTTGTAGAGAAAGGATCTGTTAGGCTTCTAGGAGTAGAAGTTGAAAATAATTTGAAATGGGATTCTCATATTTTTAACTTAGCTAAGAACGCTGTTCAAAAATTGGACTTTTTGGGACGATATCGTAAGTTTTTTAATAGCGAACAGCTTCTTTAAATTTACAAATCATTTATACGTCCCTGCATGGAGTACTGTTCTCACATATGGGGTGGAGCTTATTATAGTAGTTTGAAGTGCCTTGATTATGCGCAGAGCAGTTAAGCTGATTGGCAACTCAACTCTTACTAATGAGCTTGATTCTTTACAGCACAGATGAAATGTTGCTGATTTGACAGTTTTCTACAAATACATTATGGATGAACGAACTTCTGAAGAGATTAAATCAATTTTACCTGAACTAGAAATCCCATTGCGTAACACCAGAGCAAATGTTATAGCCCATCCTTTTATGGTTCATATAAAAAGGTGCAGAGTTGTTGCCTTTCAGTGTGATTTTTTCAACAGAGTCTCTCATCTCTGGAACGCCATAAGGTAAAATTGATTTGATTTTTTTTTTTATCTCTTCAGAGTTTATTCATCCATAATGTATTTGTAGAAAATTGCCAAATCAGCAACATTTCGTCTGTGCTGTAAAGAATCAAGCTCATTAGTAAGAGTTGAGTTGCCAATCAGTTTAACTGCTCTGCGCTGAACAGAATCAAGACACTTCAAACTACTATAATAAGCTCCACCCCATATGTGAGAACAGTACTCCATGCAGGGACGTATGAATGATTTGTAAATTAAAAGAAGCTGTTCGCTATTAAAAAACTTACGACATCGTCCCAAAACGTCCAATTTTTGAACAGCGTTCTTAGCTAGGTTAAAAATATGAGAATTCCATTTCAAATCATTTTCAACTTCCACTCCTAGAAGCCTAATAGATTTTTTCGCTACAAGATCTTTAGAGTCGAACCTTACTGGAAACGGATTAGGTGTGGAGAATCTAGAAAAATGACAAGTCTGTGTTTTGCTCGAATTGAATTCAACACTATTAGCGAGCCCCCAATCCAAAATAGTTTTAAGGTCATGGTTTAAAGAATCTATTAAATTTGATCTACAGTTGTTAAGCGCTAACGGGGAATATAATTTAGGGTTTTCATTAGATGCATGAAGAGTGCTATCATCAGCAAAACTATGAATAGGACTAACTGTAGAATTCAACAAATCATTAATATAAATAAGAAAGAGAGTTGGTGACAAAGCAGAACCCTGAGGAATTCCTGCATTAGTTGAAAACACATCCGATAAAACACCAGCAACATTGACCAGAAATTTCCGCTCGGAAATAAAGCTTTGTATCCAAGATATAAGTTGCTAATCCAAACCATTACATCTTAATTTGCAAATAAGATTGTTGTGCTAAACTTTATCAAATGCTTTGGATATATCAAGAGCAATACCGAAAGTCTCACCATGATTTTCAAGCGATTTGTTCCATATATGAGTGACAAAGGAAAGTAAATCTCCCCTCGCTCTTCCTTTTCGAAACCAGTATTGTCTTTCATTAAGTAGTTTGGAAGACTCTAAGAAGCTCATTATATTAAAATTAATATATTTCTCAAGATTTTTAGAAACAACTGATAAAATTGAAATAGGTCTGTAATTTGTTGGATCAGTCTTATTACCCTTTTTAAAAAATACAAATGTAATAAAAAAAATACAAATGTTATCATATCGATATTTACTATAAAATATAAAATTAAAAATCGATCATAGCAACTACAATTTGTTATTCTTTTTACACTATAGTTGTAAAAGAGGCCATTTTCACAAGGGCATTAAGCGTGATGAAAATAGACTTTTCATTTGCTATCATAGAAAAAATAGTTATTTATGCTTCACTATAATATAAAATTGTTTTAATGCCAAGGATACGCTATATATAAAGACATTCATAAAAACCGGGGCGTTATGAGAGGGCATTATAAATTCATAACGCCCACTATTAAGACGCTTAAAAACTAAATAAAATTATGTAAACTGTAGTTTTGTCTACAAAGTGTAAATACGTTTTATTAAATTTAAGCTAGCAAAAGATTTTTACAATTGTTAAAAAATATTTAGCAAAATTTTAGTTATTAAATGTTCAGTCAGATTTCCAAAACTATCGAATTATTATAAACGTCATGCAATGTTTTTTGTCATACGCTACAAAATTTGGAAGAATTTGTTTACATAGCAACGTACAAACAACAAATAATTATTTTAAACTTCAAAACATTTATTTTCTTGGCCTACTAGGATACATTTGTATTTTTTGCATATCAATATAGGCTAACAAATTAAATTTTTCTTAGTTTTTAACTTATTAAGTGAAGCATAAAATCTTGTATGCACCACTGGCATTACTGGGTATTACGATATCCATCCCTCGGGCTAAATTACGTCGCTTTCCGGGCGCAATAACCTTCATAACGCCCTTGGTACATAAATAGCTATTAAGTATTAAGGGCAGTAAGAGTGCTTTACCAATTGAGAATATATGCTTTGAGATCAAGACGAAGTCAAGATCTCTAATATATCCGAAATCGGCAAAACTCTTAATGCCCAAATTACTTATTACTTATTTTGCACGATCAATAAAAATTCAATTAAAATAATTAAATAATAAAATTCGTTTTTAAGTTTAAATGTTTTAAAGAAAATTTCTTAAAATCTCATTTCAAAATAGTAATCATCATAATTCTATAAGTTTTTTTGTTGCAGAACTAACTTCCATCGAATATTTTTTTAAATAAATTGCTTTTAAATCTGCTAATTGCAACATTTTTAAAAAAATATTATTTAAAGTTGAAGGTAGTATAAGTTGTCCTGCAAATTTGTTTGAAAAAAATCGCTTTTATTCATACCCTGGAGTCTCCCTTACCGGTAAGTAATTACTTGCCGCCTGCATAATCGGTAAGTAATTACTTACCGATAAGTGATTTGTAAACCAAACTTACTATGTTTGTTTACGTATCAGTAAACATGCAACATCGCCGGATCGTGCAAAAATGTATATTAATGACAATATAACTTTAAAAGAATTTGTTTCAATATATTTATTGTGAAAATCTATTGAAGATTTTGATGCGATCAATACCTTATGGTAAATTATGGTTATGGTATGGTTGGTTGAGACAAGGGCAACATCTGGCAAGTTTATCACTTGTGTGTTAAAGATTCAGTTCTTATTCTGCCGCCCCAAAACCAAAATTTAATTTGGTAATTATTTAATTAGATTTTTATTTTTTAGTACTATTATATACTTTGTATTTCTTAAATAAATAATTAGATAAGTATATCTATATCTACGTATAAATAAATATCCACAATTGGTTTTTTTCCAAGCGTACCAGTTGCTAAATACCTTGAATATCACCTTGAATATCACCACTAACTACGTAGTCTCTGGCACTGTGACCATCATACGTCTCTAGCACTGTAACTACTGATACAGAAATATCATTACCGCACCGTACCGATACGTAGTAAAAGGTAACCATTTTTTACTATGAAGCACTACCTTTTGTAACTACAAAAGGTAATCTTTTTTAACTACGAAACACTACCTTTTGTAACTACAAGCATACTACCTGATCATACTGATACGTATATGAAGGTAGGTTGATCTTGGGGCACTTTCGTCACAGTATTCGAACAGTAAAAAAACTATTTTTTTGTATGTTTTTCACTTTTGTATGGGGACATCCAGAAGGGAGGCAGATAGGTCTAAAACAAATAAACTTAAAAACGAATTTTATTATTTAATTATTTTAATTGAATTTTTATTGATCGTGCAAAATATGTAATAAGTAATTTGGGCATTAAGAGTTTTGCCGATTTCGGATATATTAGAGATCTTTGAAGGAAATATTGGAAATTAAAAATTAATAGGACCTAGTCATACCTTTTACTCCTCTAGGGATCACACCGAGGAAGCTATGAATTATTTTTAACATTTTTTTTAATTTTTTGAGTTTTTTGTATGAGAATCCTCAGAAGGGAGGCTGATAGGGGATAGGTATGTTTGCAAGAAATGTTAAAAATAAAAAAATAATAATACCTAATCATACATTTGACCGCTCTAGGGATCACTTATAAAGAGTTATGAAATAGTTTTTAAAATTTTTCTTCATATTTTGAGTTTTATGTAATGGCGTATGGCGTAGTTGCAAACCAACTACAGACTAGCTACTAGTCTCTGGGACCGTGACCATCATACGTTTCTGGCGCTGTAACTACTGATACAAAAATTTCATTACCGTACCGTACCGATACGTAGTAAGAGGTAACCTTTTTTAACTTTAAAAGGTAATCTTTTTTAGCTACAAAACACTACCTTTTGTAACTACGAAAGGTACCCTTTTTTAACTGCGAAACACTACCTTTTGTAACTACAAGCTTACTACCTGATCATAATGATACGTATACGAAGGTAGGTTGATCTTGGGGCACTTTCGTTACAGTATTCGAACACCCGACTAAAAATTTGATCAGTATAGGGTCCGATCCGGATCAGGATTGCCTGAAGACTGATCAGGGATGAATCAGGCCTCCTGATCCGGTTATGATAAAAAATCGTCACGAAATATGATCCGAACAGGATCTGTTTAAATGATCCATGCCGGATCCATTTCAAAGATCCATTCCGGATCCATTTCAAAGATCCATTCCGGATCCATTTCAAAGATCTCTTCCGGATCTATCTTAAAGATCCATGCCGGATCCATTCAACAGTTTCATGTCCGGTCTGGTCAAGAGATCCATACCAGATCCGTTCAAATGTTTAGAATTAATTTTGTTCTTAAATATTAATTTGATATTAAATAAATGAAAAAAATATTACCATTTTTCCTTAATTTTATTCATAATTTCAAGTACACTTCAAATGCTTATATATTTATACAGTAAGTTTGTTAATTATTTCTTATTTTTATTTTATTTAGTCCAAGTTTTGGCATTATTGATGATTTTTCCAATGGTATCATAAAACTCTTTGTCACATAGGCTCTTATGAAGGTATGGATCCAAGTTTGGATTCGAAAACTAACTTCACCCATCCCTGCTTTAGATCACTTGTCATATTTCAAATAGAATAATTTTTGAGCAATATAATAAATATTTCACCAATTACTGCTAACAAAAAACACCTGGAAATTCTTGAGTAAAGAGGAGATGCAAGATAAAAATTTAAATTATATGCTTTAAGGTTAATAAGCAAGATCCCTCACAACTGTAAGTTTGACAATGCTGTTTTCGATTCTACAATAAATTTGTACTTATAAGTACAAAATATTAAACAATTAAATAGATTCAGTCTACAGTTAATTATTACAGTTAAGTATATTATAATTAACTTTTAAAAAAGTTATTAAAAATTCGTGGAGACTGAGAAAATTTTTTGCACAAAAAATTTTAAGTTAAGTACCCGAACAGAAATTTGTCAGGGCTCAAGTAAGGCCCTGATCAGGTTTGCCCAAACCTGGATCAGGCATTGGTAGGACAGCCTGATTGGGCCCTGATCATGAGTGTAACGCTTTTGTCGTATCAGGTCCTGATTGGGATTACCGGATCAGACCCTGATTGGGATAATCGGATCAGGCCCTGATTGGGATATCCGGACCAGAACCTGATATATATTTATATAATATATACATAAATTATAAGTATAAATTATTTTTTTGTATTTTTTAAAAAATTGTAAATCCTTAAACTCACTCAAACAAAAAAAAAAAAAATAAAACAAAACTTTTCACTTTTTAAAATAATTATTTTTAATTTAAAATGCAAATTTAATTTCAATTCTTTTTTTTTTATTAACTTAACTACATGTTTCGAGATACAATATCTCATCTACAGGTTTAATTGTACAAACAACCTGTAGATGAGATATTGTATCTCGAAACATGTAGTTATGTTAATAAAAAAAAAAGAATTGAAATTAAATTTGCATTTTAAATTAAAAATAATTATTTTAAAAAGTGAAAAGTTTTGTTTTATTTTTTTTTTTGTTTGAGTGAGTTTAAGGATTTACAATTTTTTAAAAAATACAAAAAATAATTTATACTTATAATCAGGGTTTCGAACCCGAACCGAACCCGAACCCTGAACCCGCTCCGGAGCAAGATTTTTTTTAAACTATGTTAACCCGAACCTGAACCCGAATCCAATCAAAAACGCGGTTCAGGTTCAGTTTTTAATATAGGGAATTTAGGAAGTTTGCATAAGAAATTTCACATTTCGCAGATTTTTTTTGTTTTAAACAAGATTATTTTGTTTATTATCTGTTTCAGTAGAGAATAGTGAATAGTGAGAATTAATAAAAATGTTTTTCCAAAATAAATATGTGTGTAACATAAATACGGTATGTAATGTAACATAAAAAAATAAAAAAAATAAAAATAAAAAAATCCTATATAACGTTAGCACGTTATACATTTCCATAATATGGACTAATGACAGTGGAAAAATTCAACTTAAGCAAAAATAAATAAGTGATGAAGAAGTTTCAACTTCGAAATGGTCATCGCCTCAACAGCGGCGTAATCGATATCGTGTCTGCCGAAGGATTCGAGCCGGGCACTGACGAGGAAGGTTCGAATTTATCCGAAACACGAAAAATGTGAATTGGAGTTTTATTCTGAGAAAATTCGAACCATACCTTTGAATTGAAAAAATTCCAATTACTTCTTTACTTACTTGAGTTTAATTGATCTCAAAAATTCTCAATAAAAAAATAATGAATTCATAAAAAATTTCGAAAAAATTGTTTTTTTGTAACAAATTTGAACCCGAACCCAAACCCGAACCGAACCCGAACCCACTAAATTTTAATGTGTTGAACCCGAACCTGAACCTGCACCCAAATTTTTCTGGGTTCGAAACACTGCTTATAATGGATCACTCAAGTCACTCCGATATTATCAATGATTTTATACATAAATTAATCAAATTAAAATAAAAAAATTACAATGGAAAAAATTAAAACATACATACCACCATAATGACTATTATTATAGTCTTTGAGCCGAGAAGCTATAACTAAAATATACATGAAACGATTTTAACTATATATTTCTAAAATGGATAATACTCTAGTGAAGTTTAACCAATTGAAATTTCAGCTAGGGGTCAAATACGAGAAACCGGATCCGGGCCGGATATATTCAAATAAGGTTAACCCTGAAAGGGTATTCTAAATCAGGCCCTGAACAGGCCAACATCAGCTTGCTCTAATAGGGATTGCCCTTGTAGGACTGACCAGGCCCTGATCATGACCTGACTGTATTCAGGTTTTCCCTAACTAATTTCTGCTCGGGTAAATGTACTATTATGACGTCGATAATATAATCAAAATAATAATTCAGTTATACCATTAATAACGTATTTATTGTTTAATGAGCATTATTATATACAGAATGGATCAGGTAAAAAACTAAATTTTGTATGGTTATCCAGTTCAGGACATCGGATAAGATAAGTTTTTTTCGATCAGAAACTGATCGTACGACTGGATCAACGGATAAAGTACTGCACGCTAATTAGTAACTGATCAGATAGCCGGATCAAGGGAAACGGTTCTGTACGCTGATCAGTAACTGATCAGATAGCCGGATCAACGGATAAAGTACTGCACGGTGATCAGTAACTGATCAGATAGCCGGATCAAGGGAAACGGTACGGTACGCTGATCAGGAACTGGTCAGATGGCCGGATCAAGGGAAACGGTAGTGTACGCTGATCAGGAACTGATCAGATGGCCGTATTACGGAAAATCTGATCCGGATCTGATCATAATCCGGGTTCAATGAACTAATTTCCAGTCGAACAGTAACGAAACTATTTTTTTCTGTTTTTCACTTTTGTATGGGGACCTCCAGAAAGGAGGCAGATAGGAGATGGGTATGTTTGAAGAAAATATTGGAAATTAAAAATTAATAGGACTTAGTCATACTTTTTACTCCTCTAGGGATCACAACGAGGAAGCTATGAATTATTTTAACATTTTTTTTTTCATTTTATGAGTTTTTTGTATGAGAACCCTCAGAAGGGAGGCGGATAGAGGATAGGTATGTTTGGAAGAAATGTTGAAACTAAAAAATTAATAATACCTAATCATACATTTGACCACTCTAGGGATCACCTTGAAGGAGTTATGAATTAGTTTTTAAAATTTTTCTTCATATTTTGAGTTTTATGTAATGGCGTATGGCGTAGTTGCAAGCCAACTACAGAATAACTACGTAGTCTCTGGGACCGTGACCATCATACGTTTCTGGCGCTGTAACTACTGATACAGAAATATCATTACCGTACCGTACCGATACGTGTAAAAGGTAACCTTTTTTAAATTTAAAATCTAGCCTTTTTTAACTACGAAACACTACCTCTTGTAACTACAAAAGGTAACCTTTTTTAACTGCGAAACACTACCATTTGTAACAACAAAATTATAACAAAAACAAAAATTAAAAGTCTTTCTAAAATTCTAAAAATATTGCAAAAATTACTACAAAATCAAATATATGTAAGCTTTTTTTTCAAATTCAAAAACTATAACAAATTCAAAAAATTTCTATGTCCAATTTCTTTTCAATTACATTTACGTCATAAAAACAGCAAAGATTTTTTTTCCACAAAATTGGCTAAAAAATAAATGAAATCATTTTTTGACACACTTGATATTATTTTTTTGACAAACTTATAATGCCATAATTCTTTATGATAATAATAAAACTTCATGTCATACAAATTATTAATTTTGTTTTTTTCCAAAAAATTGGGTAAAAAGTAAATAAAAACTTTCTTTTGACACACTTGACAACATATTTTTCACAAAATTATAATGCAATATTCTAGTTTTTGATCTCACATACCAATCCCGATCATCCAGATATCTACACATTCTTTGTTCCTACTCATTATCACTTAAAATGAACGTTTGTTAAGAAAATATATAGGTTTCCTTGTTTTGACACACTTGACGATTTTTTAGACACACTTCCGTTACAGTTATCGAACACATCGTCCTTTCGGCTCTTTCCATAGAGTAAACCCGTTTTTAGAAAAAAATTTTGAAATCCGTTTAGCGATTTTCTAGATTTCGTAGGTTGTGACGGACGGCCGATAGACAGACATACATTTTTTTTGCTTCTTTAGAATCAGTAGGTCCTAAAACGTCGAGAAATGCCAAAAAAAGTGGGAGTAAGAATTTCACTTTTAGCTCATGAATGTAATACTAAGGTCTTTCAGACCGAAGTAAATAATGTATAAATATACTATTTAAAAAGAAAATATGACATTTTATAATAGTTTTGTTTATAAAAATAGCCGTTTGAAAGACCTCAAAAATATTTGTAGAATTGTTATGAAGTTTTTTATGACAACGTTCACAGAATCGCAATTAAGATATTCCTCTTAAAAAATTGTTAACAAAAATAATCATAGCTAGGAGTTAAGACCTCGCAACTCAGAATCAGCCTGTGGATCTCGATGCATCTGTGATCGTTTTAGTTCTTTGTCGGTTGGTATGTCTCAAACTGTAGATTAACTGTGGGTCTTCACGTAACATCAACAATCGAGTTATACAAGAAATCACACGTGAAGACTACTTCTATCAATGTCATAACACTTTTCATGATATTTTTTTCTACAAAAATTGTAGACAAAAATATCAGTATGATTTTATTATAATTGAAAAAAAATGGCGATTTGTTTTTGTTTATCTTTAAACATTTAAAATTCAAAGCATATTTTATTTATATTTAAAATTCGTAAAATGTTTTTGAATACACAGTTATAATAAAATTATGGAAGAAAACAAAAGAGAAGTTAAAGTTTTGCAAACAAACAAAAACGATGTTTTATATCTGTCAAAATATATCAGTATTATATTTTGTAATACCAACATCCATCTTTGATATTGCTGTTGCATTTTTATCAATATTATTGGCATGATATTTGTCACGTGAAGAGGATACATAGAGTAGACATATTCAAAAGTTTTATTAATATGCATAGAAACCAGGTAGGGATCAAGTAGAAGCAGAAACCAATTATAGTACATTACGATGAAATATTTTGAACAAGAGTTCTTTGACCAAAAAAAAGTCTTGTTATTTTTTTCAAACAAATCGTATAACTTTGACAATAACAAAAAACAATTATGTACTTTGATTGGATTATAAAAGTTGAAAAGTTTTATTATTTATATTTTGAAATATTTTTCTTAGTTTATCAAAAGAAAAACTAACAACTATTATATTGATGAATCTAAAAAAATAAACTGAAATAATATATTTTTTGTAGTTCAATTCCTCTATATTATTTTTATAGCTGCAAAATTATTGATAACTTTTTCTTTAAAAAACGGCTCAATAGTTAATTTTTGAAGAAACTCTTTCTCAATCGATAATAGTGACAAAGGCTCTAGTCTTGTACTTTTCATAGATTTTCTTAGCTCGTTTTTAATACGTTTCAAAGTACTGGTTAAATCTCTTACAATAAATTGTGGTCATTGTAAGAAAAAGAGTTAATAATATAACGACCTCTCAATAAACATTGTTTAACCCATTTTCAGATCTATATTTGTATAAAAAGACCGGACTTAAATACTTGATTTTATCATTGTATATTATTGAAAGCTCATTTTTATCATTATTTGGTAAAATATGTAGGATGTTGTAAGAAGAGATTAGCAAAAACATTGTTTGTAGTTTTGAGCAGCAGTGGATATTAAAATTCTTTATAAAAATATTCTTCATAAAATTCTTTGTAAAAATACAAGTAAGATGTAATGGTTTGGATGAGCAACTTATATCTTGGATACAAAGTTTTATTTCCGAGCGGAAATTTCGGGTCAATGTTCATGGTATTTCATCGGATGTCTTTTCAACTAATGCAGGAGTTCGTCAGGGTTCTGCTTTGTCACCAACTCTTTTTCTTATTTATATTAATGATTTGTTGGATTCAACGATTAGTCCTATCCATAGTTTTGCTGATGATAGCACTCTTCATGCGTCTCATGAGAACCCTAAATTATATTCACAGTTAGCGCTTAACAACTGTAGATCAAATTTAATAGATTCTTTAAACCATGACCTTAAAACTATTTTGGATTGGGGGCTCGCTAATAGTGTTGAATTCAATACGAGCAAAACACAGGCTTGTTATTTTTCTAGATTATCCACACCTAATCCGTTTCCATTGAAGTTCGACTCTAAAGATCTTGTAGACAAAGGATCTGTTAGGCTTTTAGGAGTAGAAGTTGAAAATAATTTGAAATGGAATTCTCATATTTTTAACCTAGCTAAGAACGCTGTTCAAAAATTGGGCTTTTTGGGACGATGTCGTAAGTTTTTTAATAGCGAACAGCTTCTTTTAATTTACAAATCATTTATACGTCCCTGCATGGAGTACTGTTCTCACATATGGGGTGGAGCTTATTATAGTAGTTTGAAGTGTCTTGATTCTGTTCAGCGCAGAGCTGTTAAACTAATTGGCAACTCAACTCTTATTGATGAGCTTGATTCTTTACAGCACAGACGAAATGTTGCGGATTTGACAATTTTCTACAAATACATTATGGATGAACGAACTTCTGAAGAGATTTAATCAATTTTACCTGAACTAGCAATTCCATTGCGTAACACCAGAGCAAATGTTATAGCCCATCCTTTTACGGTTCATATAAAAAGGTGCAGAACTGTTGCCTTTCAGCGTGATTTTTTCAACAGAGTCTCTCATCTCTGGAACGCCTTACCTTTATGGGTTTTTCCTGATAGCTTTAATCCTCAAAGTTTTAAAGTTAACGTCCATAAATTTCTAAAAGAAACTTAATTTATTCAAACTTAACCACACTTCCTCGTTGGCATGGTATCTTCGGATATTCAGAGACGTTAATTAATAATTTATTATGATTAACACTCAACATGCCTAACTTATAATAAAAAAAAAAAAAAAAAATAAGTACAACTTTTTCAAAATACTAAAAATCTTCCAAAATTATAATAAAATCTAAAATTTAAACTTTTTCAAAATTCCAAAAATATTCTAAAAATTATTAAAAAATCAAAAATTGAAACCGTTTTCAAAATTCCAAAAATAATGCAAGAAATATAACAAAATCAAACATTCAAACTTTTCCTATAATGCTATTAATATTGCAAAAATTATAATAAAATCAAAAATACACACTTTTCCAAAATTCCAAAAATTATAATAAAATCAAAAATTTAACCTCTTTTAACCAATTTTAAAAATATTCCAAAAACTATTACAAAATTGAAACTTTTTTCAAAATTGCAAAAATCTTGCAAAAATTATAACAAAATCACAAATTGAAACTTTTCTCAAAATTCTAAAATTATTCCAAAAATTGATACAAAAACAAAGATTTAAATTTCAAAATTCCAAAAATATTACAAAAATTATAACATATTCAAAAATTGAAATTTATTTTCACACTGTTCCTGTTATTCAGAAGTCGTGGAATCTGTAATCACATAAAAAGTTACTAAAGAAACAAAATATACTCAAAACTGTCTATCTAAGAACGAACAAACATTGAAAATTTGTTGTTGTTGCTATTGCTTATTATTACTGTACAATAAGTATTAAGTACAAAATAGTATTAAGTTGACAATATGCGAACAATATAAAAACAAAGTTTCATATTTATATTGTGTTTGGGTAGACACTGTCTAGTGTGTCTATACCGACGCTTCGCCACTGGGATGTGTATGCATTCAAATAATCCAAATATGATTAGTTCTCCGTAGATCGCGCTATTATTTTCCAAGATAAAAACAAATATTTTCAGTACAACGAATAATCTATTATTAATCGATTAAATTTATATAATTTGATCCCTTTTAACAGTTTTATTAATACATATGTAGAGTTTTTTTTAAATAATTTGCACAACAAAGCAATTTATAGATATTCATTCGGGGATTTGTGGGATTTGGGATTTGTGTTCCTTTTTTTATTATAAACAAACTTACAAACTTTTTTTATTATAAGTTTTATAATTAGCTTTCATCGTATTTTTGCAACTTAACTGTAACAAGTCAGGATTTATAACATTTTTAACTGCCAATTAATGAAAAAAAAAACTATTATTTTTATTTTCGCTATAATTAATAGAAATGATTATAATATCGTTGATTTGTAACTAAGTAGTCATAACTTAGAGTACAGTGAAGCTTGTTTAGTTTGTCAAAGCCACATTTTAGTCCAAGCATTAGATTTTTGTTGAAATGTATATTGTAAGAACAATGAGCTGAGCCATCCACCCTCTCACCATATAGGTGTGATGACTTTTGCCTATGCTAGGTTTCGTTGTTGCCAAATTTTTTAACTGCAATCATTGGTAACATTGAAGAGTTCTGAAATGGTGAGTCCTACGACAAAAAAAACAAAGTTAACAATTTTTCATACAGGTTTAAGTCATACTTACATGCGACATTGCCATGGAACCTGGGACATAGGTGGTTGCTGAATTACATTTTGTACATGTTCGTTTTAACGCCGGTCGCTGTCTAGAACCATGACATCGAACTGCAAACCGTAGTTCTTCCGCCATTTCAGAACATAACGACTGTCGATCAGTTTGTGCATTTTTTTTGGAATTCCAGCAAAATTCTAAAATCGCAACCAATATTGCCAATGCTAAACCACATAGCAAAACAACAAAAACTCCACCAATATTTTCAACACCTAATGCATTCGCTTTTGATTCTTTTGACTTATCATCACGATTACATACATCCCCAGTATTTTTCCACCATTTATCATATAATATTTGTATAACGCCTTTTTCTTGTAATTCTAAAATCGCTAAAGATATTTTATCTCGCCATTGTGATCCCTTTGGTGTTGCGATACCATAGCCTTTTGAATCTAACAGACCACCGATTTGTGTTAAATTACAATCTCTTTGTACCGCATAATCAAGCATAGTTGATTCCATTAAAAAGGCATAGTTACCTCCAAGAACACGTTTAATACCATCCTCGTATGTATTCACAAATACTGTTGACTTTTTACTTTCCATAAAACGCCACATTTTTTGATAAATGCCGATTTTAGAATCCTGAAGTATTTAATTTGTGAGATTTAATTTAAATATTTTCGAATTTTTACTTTATTTTAGTTAGTTTACTTGTCTGTCTACTTTATTTTATTTACACAAAAGACTTATTAACTCATAAATTCTGCATTTTACGCAACCTCTTCACCTTAACGAATATAATTGTCTGTTTTTTAAAAAAATAAAAGAAGTTCATCTACACAACAAATAATGACATAAGTTATTTATGTAAGTATTTGAATTAAAAACATAGGGATGAGATCACATGCAAAGGTCGGCCAAATTTCGCTGGTATAATTCAGTTTAGTGTTACCAGAAGAACTTCAGAGCTCTCACGGTCGCATTTTTTGGCATTCAACAAAAATATTTCTGGAAATATGTGACCTCATTATGTCCCAGCCAGAATTAGCCAGTGGTTAAGAGAATAGAGCCTTTAAAGTCGAATAAATTAAAGTTTATCAAACGGCCGTTTGAGTAAAAATAATTTAATTAAATATATAAAAAGTGAATATTTAGACACATTTTTATCGTTTTTAAAAAAACAGACATCTGAAATAAGAGGTATGAGCAACAAAGTGAGGTATAATGGAATGCCGGTTTATTTATAATTAAAATTAGAACGTCTCTTAGTGTTAGTTCAATCAATACCTTTAGTTGAGTCAATAAAGGTGTTTACTTCTAAGTCCTCAGGGATCGATCACATTTTGATGATTTTTTAAAAATGTTTATTTTTGGTAGATTTCATATAAAATCTACATATTGCCATGTGCGTCATCTACAAATTTCTGAAAAACTTTGGTGTCGTATGACTTATATGATAAGAGGAGTTAGGCTGTCAAAGATAATTTTTATAAGTCTTCGGTACTTGCTCTTATGGATAGAGATATGCCTGTAATTGACTAATGGAAAAGTTAATTTTCTGGGCTATTATTTTTCAAATAATTCTACGCTAAAAGAACCTAATTTTCAACCTAAATCAATTCCTAGATCTTCTTTTAATTGATATTAGGCGAATAATGTTTCTAAATTTTAAAATCAATCAATTTTACAAATAAATACTAATAAGGCATCTGGCTTAATGGTATTCCTACAAATATTCTAAAATTAGTTGCTGAGGATTTTTCATATAAGAAAGAGATTTTTTCTGAAATATGGAAACTGGCAGATGTTTAGCCTGCTTCAAAGAAAGGTACTATAGCTGATCCAACAAATTACAGACCCATATCAATATTTTCAGTTGTTGCAAAAATATTTGAGAAATATATTAATTTTAATGTTATAAGCTTCTTCAAGTTTTTCAAATTACTCAAGGAAAAGCAATACGGATTTCCATTTCGTAAAGAAAGAGCGAAAAGAGATTTCATATTTTTTGTTACGCATGTCTGGAATAAGTCAATTGAGAACCATGGCCAAATCTTATTAACGAACTTGATTCCTTGCAGCACAGAAGAAATATTGCTGATTTGACAATATTTTATAAATTTATTATGAATGAATGGGCATCTGAAGAGATCAAATCAATTTTACCTAAATCTGCCAGCCTATTGCGTCACACCCGAGTAGCGGCTCATCCTTTTACGGTTCAAGTAATTAGGTGTAGAACTGTAGCCTTCCAACGTGACTTTTTCAACAGAGTCGCTCATTACGAGATTTCAGTTTTGTTGACATTTTATACAACGTAGTTTGTAGTTTATTTATCAATTAATCGAATGCACTAACCAATTTAATTATTTTTCATTTGTATTTTCACAAAACAGGTTTCTTCAACTATTAAAAGAGCACTTTTATTGGTTTTTGAACTGTCATTTTGAAAAAAGGGCAAATATAATTAGATTTTTTATAACATGGAACAACAATATATGCTGTTATATTGCGTGTTATAACTAACATGTAACATGGTATATGTGCGGTCCAATTTAATCTTTTTTGTTATATGTTAGACGCTGGCAAAATATTGTTCAAAAAATATTGATGGCAAATTATTGTTCGGTTCCTATTATTTCAACTATATAACCTTATTCGAAGTAGAATATGCGACGGCCAAATTGTTTTTGCCAGAATAGTATTATGTACATATATGTAGCACAATATTTTGCACAATCAAAATATGTCATATTTTGCACAATATATACTGAAGCTTTAACATATTTTACAAAATATATACCGAAGCTATAACTCGTAAAAGCCAAAACTTCGATTCAGCTTGCATAACCGCTTACAAAAGACTCTACCAAAGTTATTTCTAAAGTTTCATCAAAACAAATCAAAGCTACGGTGACGGAGGGTAAAGTTCTCTAAATAACCATCTTCGTAACCATTTTGAAGCTTAAAAGAAACTAAGAAAGTGGGGAAGCTAGTTTCGGTAAAACTGTTAAGTGTGTTTAAAGAAATTAGAATGCTTTTTGGGTATTCCCTGTTTCCATATTTCAATCGGAGTTCGGGTATATTTTTCCAGGTTTGTTGTGATAAGTGATAAGTTCGAGAGAATAAGTGTACAGACTTCATAACAAAATGTGTTGTACGAAAATTTAAAAAAAACATTTGCTTACAACAGTAAAAGTATGTGTTCGCTACAGTAACAATTATTACATAGGATGACACATCTTCCGTGCCACGGACTCATCCAAAAAAACGGTAGTGAGTTCAACAGCTAATTGAACTGTATTGGCTGGGTCAATCGTAAAATTCTCAGCAAATCTTTTGTAAACAAAATCTGCCTATAATAATTAAGTAAAATATAAATAAATATGTTAATAACGAGAAGAAAACCCATTTCGAGATAAATAAACCTTAGGGGTCACTGGTCTGATTAGGCCATGACGGTCCTCCCTTACTAGCACCCAAAAAATCTCAGTAGGTGCACACTAGGAGTTAGATATTACTATTACCTACCTGACTCATTACTAGTGTGTAAAGTACCAAACTTTAGCACCTGTCGCTCTCAGTTGTATATAGACTTCTAACAGCTATATACAGAGGCCTGTTGGCGACCTATATTGCGTGGAAGCAATATGAAAAACTTTCTAAATAATCTTTAAAAATTTTGTTTTCACCTGTTTTATTATTTCTTACATCATATCATGAAATATTGGCCCATGTCATATTTTAATTTATTATATGATGGGAATTATTTTTTAGTCACCCATTTTTAAACAAATTATATTTTGGCCAAATTATGAATAATCAATGCGTATTTGACAAAAAATTTAAAACAATTCAAATAATAATAATTAATAATAATAATAATAATTTGTTTATTTAGTTTAGTAACCATTTAAGAAAATACATAAGTTAAATCACTAGATTACATATCAAAAGTTTTCTTTAACATAAGCTAACAGATTAACTTTAAAAATGTTAAAGTTATTCAAAATATTTGTGGATGCAATGTCAAAAGTGAAGCCGTGTAACATCATTTCGAGCATGACAAACCGCATATTCTTTTTCTAACAGAAACAACGGTTTCTAAAATCTATCCCTATAACATAACATTGAATCCTAAATATATGCTTGAATCAGTTTTTTAAACTCCATCAAGGTGTATGTGCATACATTTATTAGAGTGTTGCATATAAACGCTTTCCAAATTTTGAACTACATGGTAATGGTTACAACACAGTAGTGTTAAAGGTTTGTCTACCTGAAATTCCTTTTTTCACAATAGCTTTATGCCGTTCCGCAAACAAAAACAATCCAAACTTTTTTATCTCCTAACTCATGTTAAGGACGAAATTACAGTACCTGAGTGGTTATTTTGTAGCGTTATCTCACTAGGTGAGATAAATAGTGAGATAAAAAAATTATGTTTAAATGATTTCTTTTATCTAATATAATCGATCAAAGACAAATATTTTATCTCACTTTTTATCTCACCTAGTGAGATAACGCTACAAAATAACCACTCTGATCAATGAATTGTACTCACTCAAATTTTCAACAATATTATAGAAAAAACAAAGATTTTAGTTTTTTTAGAACCATAAAATGGTATAATTCAATTTATTAATTATTAGAACATCCACTTACATAAAAACAAATCAAGAATAATTAATGTTGGTTAAAAAAATTAATATTTTGTCCACTTGCCCTTATTTTTTAACAATTGCTTTATTCTTTTTGGCATACTTTTAATGCCATTGATTGCTGTTTTCTTAATGTCACCGTCATTTTTCCAAATATATTTTATTTTTTCAATTAAATCAGACTTATTCGTCAATTGTTCTTCACTCAATTTTTTTTTTAGAACTGCCCAGACATTTTCAATAGGGTTCATGTCGGGAGAGTTGCCTGGCCACTCGAGAACCTTGATTTTTTCTGATTTTATATAATCAGAGATTGTTTTTGAGCGATGACAGGGTGCTCCATCTTGCATAAACTCAAAATGCTCCGTTCGACGAAACCAAGATCGAAGCTGGGGTCGTAAACTTGTTTGCATTACAGTTAGATACTGTTGAGTATTAATACTACCATCAACAAAATGAATTTTTCCAACCCCTTTGGCAGAAATCATACTCCAAATCATGACTTGTGTTGGATGTTTAACAGTTTGAGTAACACACTGGGGCAAAAACTTTTCATTTGGACGGCGACGTACAAAAATATTTCGCTCATCTGTGATCTGTATCACAGATTCATCAGAGAAGCAAACCTATGGATATTAAATATATTAAACGAATTTAAAATTTATCAACTTACAACTGCAGTTTAATATCTTTTTGAACTTACTTTCATCCCAGCTGACTCAGTATAATGTCTATATCTCTTTGCCCACATCAGACGCTTCTTAATCATACTCGGAGTCAGTTTTTGTTTTTTTGCTGGACGACGACCTATAAGGTTTGCTTCTTTCAACTGTCTTCTGACAGTCATTTCTGAAACCTGAACTCCGGCAGTTAAAATATTTTGATGGATTACTCGAAGAGGTTTTCGTCGAAGATTTTCAGCACAGTGTACTATTTTTCTATCGTCCCTGGAGGTGGTTTTCCTTTGTGATCCCTTATACTGTGGCTCCAAACTTTCGCCGTTTTTTACGTTTTTACTAATATTTTTTACTAATGATTGGGAGCCATTGAATTTTTTTGCAATTTCGCGTTGGCTCATATTAGTTTCTTCTAGTAACACTTTAATTTGCAGTTTGACTGCCACGGAAATTGTTTTTCCGGTACCCATAACGGCGTTTAAATTTTCTGCTAATTGCATGAAATTGGCGCCCTAATTAATTCTTATTATTTGTCATATATATTGTAAAAGATTATAGACTTACCAAAAAATTATAAAACTTAAATATATGTCAGTATTTTCACTAATTTATAGACAAAATTGCATAAAATATTAAAATCATTCACTCCATATTTTTCAATCTTTTTTTAATTTACCTTTTTACTATCATCTGAACTGCATAAGTTTTGACAGCTAACAAGGGGATTCACACATATCATAATCAATTTTAGGATAAACCAAAATTTGGTATCAAAATTGTTTATACGGGTATGTAATTTACATTTGTTTAAAAATTTTATCGTGAGTACAATTCAATGATCAGGTACTGTAGAGCAAAATTTCTTAATTGTGAAGTTATAGTTACCGGTGGGGTATGTTAATATACAAACTCCTCGCGCTACACCCTGGATTACGCTAAAAGTCTATTCAAACTTGGTAGCCAAATATTTCATTTCGAACTCTTGGCTGTGATACAAAAAAAATAAACATGAACCAAAATCAAAATCACAATAACAACGGTACTTCTCAGCACCATAAGACAAAAAATATTGGACCGTCAGTCCGTATTTTGCAATTTAACATTGAAGGCATAAGCAAGTCAAAAACCGACGTTGTAATTCTGCAAGAAACGCATGCAGCAGATGGAGCGCAAATTACCTCTAGAGTTAACATTGTTGGCTACAAATTAATTAGTGCTATTTACCATCAAGCATATGGATCTGCCACGTATGTTAATTCAGAAATCATGAACTGCACATGTACTTGTACAAACGGACAACGATATTCATCTTATTGTTGTTGATATATCGGACATGAAGATTGTAAACGTTTACAAGCATCCAAATACAGGATGGCCAGCTGCTACTCTACCATTATTTCACCACCCAGCAATATATACTGGTGACTTCAATAGACATCACACCCAGTGGTCCTACTTAAATAACAATCACAATGGCATACAACTGACTGACTGGGCGGATGGTAACAACATGTTCCTGGTGTATGATGCGAAAGACATGAAAACCTTTAGACCTGCTAGATGGCAACGTAATTACAATCCCGACCTCTGTTTTTCCACAAAAAACGAACAACGTAGCCCTATTCCAATATCTAGGGCTGTCTTACAAGGTTTTCCACGCTCTCAACATCGTCCAGTAATTCTTGAGGTAGGAATCCAAATCCCACTCGATAACTCTACTCCTCAACCTAGATGGAATTTTAACAAAGCTGACTGGGATAAATATATGTCGGAGTAAGATGAATGTGATAGACCATACCAACTATTATGCTATATTCGTTGGAGCCATCATCTCAACTGCTAAGAAATCCATCCCAAGAGGCTTCCGTGAAGAATATATTCCTGGCTGGAGAAGAGAGAGAGAGAGAGAGAGAGAGAGAGAGAAGAGAGAGAGAGAGAGAGAGAGAGAGAGAGATGAGAGAGAGAGACAGAGAGGAGAGAGAGGAGAGAGGAGAGAGAGAGGAGAGAGAGAGAGAGAGAGAGAGAGAGATGAGAGAGAGAGAGAGAGAGAGAGAGAGAGAGAGAGAGATGAGAGAGAGAGAGAGAGAGAGAGAGAGAGAGAGAGAGAGAGAGAGAGAGAGAGAGAGAGAGCGATAAATTATATGAGCAGTACCTTAGTAGTGGTGAAGAAGACGTGGCTCATTACTTATTACTTAATTTACTCACTGGCTGCCGCGAGATAGCAATAGTGGATTAGCGCTGTTGAAAACATTGATTTTTCCCATTCAAGCAGGGAAGCTTGGAGTCTCCTTCGGAATCTGGGTGGTTCAAACTCCATCACTCGTGATAACAATGAAATAAATTCAGAGGACATTGCAAATCATATTGTAAACCTGTCTCGTTCTTCTATTAATCGCCTTCATGAGAGAACAATTAAACGTATATTAAGAAAAATAAAGCGCAATTGCTCGTTTCTATCGAAATATGCGAACTCTTTTAGTAGCGAAGAACTAGATTCAGCTCTGTCCCAAACAAAAAACGGAAAAGCAGCTGGCTACAATGGTATATTTCCAGAACCTCTTGGAGACTATACAATGGTATATTTCCAGAACCTCTTAGACTTATGTAGAATTATAGTTATTTTATTAGTTTCGTTGTTAGTTTTCTTGTGGTCTTGTTGACTCAATAACAGGTTTTAAGTACACTTTATGTATAGTTTCCTGTCTTTGAGTTACATCTTGTTTTGATGTTTCTAAAATAATATTTTGTTTACAATTTCATAATTTTAATTGTCGATTTTAACAGTGAACCTAGACTTAGATTCAGGTTGTCCAGCTGTTGAAGTAGTCAATTTCAATTTCAATTTGAGTTTGTTTGTTTTCGCATTACTGTGGTTTTCGTATGTATGTTTTTCATTGATATTTCTCTGAGTTAAAATGGCAAAATTGTCTATCAGCTATGCGAACATAAGAGGATTGAACATAAACCTTAATTCAGTCCATCTTTTTCTTGAAACCATGAAACCTGATATTTTGTTTTTAACGGAAACGATTATCAGTGCGCGTGCTGTGACCTTAGATAAAAACAGATACCTTTGTCCCAATTATGAACTTGAATCCTCTTTCTACATTAAGCATGGAGTTTGTGCTTATATTAGGGATACTATACCATATGTGAGATTAAATAAATTTGAATTAAATGCAAAATTTCACAATATGGTGTCACTAAAAATTAGTTGCCCAAGTCAAACGCTGTTTGTCTTTGGACTTTACCGTTCACCTAATTCACCTGAGAACTCTAATTTATTTCATGACTTATCTGAGAAGATAGATAGGTTGGTTGAGTATCCTAATGCAAAGTTTATAGTTCTTGGAGATTTTAATGTCCACAATAAAGAATGGCTTACACACAGTTCTAAAACTGACGAGGTTGGTAGACAGGCTGAGTTGTTTGCTCTTTATCACAATTTTACTCAAATAATAGACCTGCCAACCAGAGTTCCTGACATTCCTGGTCAAAGTAGTAATTTACTTGATTTATTTTTGACAAACGATCCATATCTGGTTCAATTTAAAATATCAGAACCATTGGGTGGTTCAGATCATAATTTGATCTCCACACAACTAAATATACAAATTCCAAAACAATTTAAAGCGAATCCTCGCAATGTTTGGGATTACAAAGCTGCGGATTGGCAAGGACTTAAAAGTTTTTTTAGATATTTTCCTTGGAAACGCTATTGCCTTACCGGCCAAGACCCAGACATAGCTGTATCAAATTTTTCTGAAACTGTAATTGATGGTATGCACAGATTTATTCCTAATAAATTGATCATTCCAAAAACTGATCTATGGTTTTCTAGTAAATGCAAAAAAGCTATAAAAGTTAAAAAAAAGGCTTTTCGAAAGTATAATCAAAACAAAACCGATGAAAACCTTAGACAGTACCGTAAAGAGAGAAATTTATGTCGTAAGTTAATAGATGAAGAGAAACATCTATTTAATAGGAAAAAAGCATCTAAATTCGCAGAACATCCGACTGGTTCACGCAATTTCTATAAAGCCGCAAAGGCTGTCCAAAGCAACTTTTGTAAATCTTCCCTACCGCCTCTTGTTAATAGAGATGTCCCTATCATTGATCCAAAAGAGAAAGCTAATTTGCTTGGGCATTATTTCTCTTTAAATTCTACTTTAAAAGAACCTAATTTCCAACCTAAACCCATTTCTAAAGTTTCTTATAAAATGAGGCGGATAATTTTTCGGAAAAACATTGTTCGAAAAATGCTTTTAAAAATCAATACTAACAAGGCAACAGGCCCTGATTTTATTCCTCCGATTATACTTAAAACATTTGCTAGGGAGCTAGCACCAATCCTCACTAAAATCTTCTATTTGTCATATAAGAAAGGAATTTTTCCTGAAATTTGGAAAATGGCTAGTGTACAGCCAGTTTCAAAAAAGGGCAGTAAGACTGATCCTACGAATTACAGACCCATTTCAATTTTATCGGTAGTTGCTAAAATTTTTGAGAAATATGTCAATTTTAATTTAATGAGCTTCTTAGAGTCTTCCAAATTAATTAATGAGAGACAATATGGATTTCGAAAAGGAAGAGCGACGGGAGATTTGCTGTCTTTTGTCACTCATATCTGGAACAAGTCGCCTGAAAACTTTGGAGAAACATTCGGTGTTGCTCTTGATATTTCCAAGGCATTTGACAAAGTTTGGCATAACAACCTTATATGCAAATTGAGATCCTATGGTTTAGACGAGCAGCTTATATCTTGGACACAGAGCTTTATATCTGATCGAAAGTTTCGGGTCAATGTTGACGGTGTATCATCGAATACTTTTTCAACTAATGCAGGAGTTCCTCAGGGTTCCGCTTTGTCACCAACTCTTTTTCTTATCTATATTAATGATTTGTTGGACTCAACGGTTCATCCTATACATAGTTTTGCTGATGACAGCACGCTTCATGCGTCTCATGAAGCACCTAAATTATATACACCCTTAGCGCTTAGTGAGTGTAGATCAAAGTTGATAGATTCCCTTAACACTGATCTTAAAACAATTATGGATTGGGGTATTGCTAACAGTGTTGAATTCAATACAAGCAAAACACAGGTTTGTCATTTTTCTAGGATAACGACACCCAATCCTTTTCCATTAACGTTTGGCCCCAAAAATCTTTTAGAGAATGAGTCTGTCAGACTTCTAGGAGTTGAGATTGAAAATAATATGAAGTGGAATTCTCATATTTTTAATCTGGCTAAGAATGCTGTTCAAAAGTTAGGATTTTTGGGGCGATGTCGTAAGTTTTTCGATAGCGAACAACTTCTTTTAGTTTATAAATCTTTTATACGTCCCTGCATGGAATACTGTTCTCACATATGGGGTGGAGCTTACTTGAGTAGTCTCAACTGCCTTGATTCTGTACAGCGTAGAGCTATTAAACTCATTGGTAACCCAAGTCTTACTAACGGTCTTGATTCCTTGCAGCACAGAAGAAATGTTGCTGATTTGACTATATTTTATAAATATATTATGGATGAGCGAGCTTCTGAAGAGATCAAATCGATTTTACCTAAATCAGCAAACCTTTCGCGTCACACCAGAGCAAACGTAGCAGCGCATCCCTTTACAGTTCAAATAATTAGGTGTAGAACTGTAGCCTTCCAACGTGACTTTTTCAACAGAGTCTCTCATCTTTGGAATGCCTTACCTTCCTGGGTTTTTCCTGATGAATTTAATCCTCAAGGCTTTAAAGTTAACGTTCATAAATTTCTCAGAGAATCTTAATTTTTATTCCATTCTTATCCCTAGTTGGCATGGTATCTTCGGATATTCAGAGACGTTAATTTATAATTTGTTATAATTAACACTAAACATGCCTAACTTTGAATAAAAAAAAAAAAAAAAAAAAGAAATGCTGGAAAAAATGTTAAACAATTGCTAACTAAATTTTTCTCGAAGATCCTAGAAACCGGTCATCTTCCAAAGCACTTTAAGACTGCGAAAGTGATAGCGATACCTAAGCCAGGTAAACAATCGCACTTTTGAGCACCTGCTACAAATTTCTAGAACTGTTCAATGCAATGGTGCCTTGTAGCACCATCTCACGTTTAATTAACAACATGCTGAGTAATCGTGTATTCAAAGTTCATCTTAATAATTCCTGTAGTATTTAACGGTACTATCATTAAATACAATCAACAGCCAATGTACCTAGGCGTTACTCTCGATAGAACACTTTCTTTTAAAATCCACCTAGAGAATACGTCAAAAAAACTTAAAACGAGAAACAATATATTGCACAAACTGGTAGGCGCTACATTGTGTGCTACTCCAGCCACCCTCCGCATAACTGCTCTAAGTCTGGTTAACTCAGTGGCTGAGTACGGTGCACAAGTCTGGCTGAATAGCACACATATTCAAATAGTTGATTGCCAGCTGCATGCCGCGATGCGTACTATAAGTGGTGCTATCAGGTCCACTCCTTCACCTTGGCTCCCTGTGTTAAGCAATATCGCTCCACCAGCACTCAGACGCTCGCATGCGCTCATGCGTGAACATAAAAAGTTAACCAACAACACCACGTTGCCCTTGCACAAATATTACGGTGACCACACTAGTTGTCGATATAATTCAAGAAAGCCTCCACATGAAACTGCCAGTAATCTGCTGGCAACTAATTTTAATATCTTAGATGCCTGGGACACCTCCTGAAATGATTACAACACACTTGGCGTTTCTATTACTAACCTGACTTCTGCCCAACCTGGTTTCGGGCCACGTCATACCTGGACTACACTAAGCTGAATAAGAACGAATCATGGACTTTGTGCTGATTCTTTCTACAAGTGGGGCATCTCAGAGTCCCCTCAATGTGACTGTGGCGCTCCACAACAAATCATAAAACACATTGCAACTGTGTGTCCAATTCGACGATACAACGGCAACATTTCAGACAACCAATTGGCAACTCCCGATGTAGTAGCATGGATAGACTCACTCAATGTAAACATCTAAATGTTCAAATATACTGCCCAATGTTCAAATATTTTACTTTTTAATTTTTAACTAAAAAACGCGCCATCAAATCGATTGTAAGCTCATTTTATGTGTATTCATGTTTTGTTTTATGTAGATTTTTTAGGAAAATCTACCTATTTTAAGTTTTATTTTTATTTTTAAGGTGTCACAACAAAAACCATACGCTAAATAAAAAATCGATACCGGTGACTTCAACGTCCACAACAAATCATGGTTAGAATTTTCCAAAACGACCAACGACGACAACAATGGAAGGCAGTCAAACATATTTGCCGCATCGCTCCTCATAATGGTGATGATAAAACTTTTCTTCTAGATCTCTATCCCACATCTATGCGCCAGACATTACGAGTGTCGATGTGAAAAAGGGTAGTATTGGAAATTCTGACCATTATTTAATCACATCAGTTATCAAAACTGATTTACTAAAATCTAGGGTTCCGAAACCCCGCAAAATATTTCACTTCTCGAAGTTTTTTTCAAGGTTTCCATTTTGATCGTCGATGTTTTTATATACTGACGGATGTTTTTGCTCAAAACTTTACTCAAACCGTTCAATTCGGCTTTAACAAATTCGTTCTCTTTTCAATAATGAAAACCTAACAAAAATATTTGTTTTCGAAGGCGGCCAAATTGGTCCTGAGAAACAAAAGTAGATTATTTAATATTTGGACGCATAATAAAAATCATGTTAACCGATCTCAATATCTAACAGCCAACAGAATATCAACCCAGATAATCGAAAAGGAAAAAGCGGCAAAACTGTCGACTATGTCAATTTCTGACAAAAGTTTTTACAGTGCCATTAATTCTTTAAATTCTGGTACTAAATCTTCTATACCCCCTATCATTGATGTTGACTTAATCTTTATTGACCTACCAAGTAAAGCTACATTGTTTGCGGAACGCTTTGCTTCAAATTCGACAGTTTTGGAAACACTTAAACCAATTCCCGAAATCCAGTCTTCAGGAGTAAATATGAAAGATCTTTATTTCAAAACCAAAACCGTCGAAAAGCTTTTATTAGCATTAGACATCTCAAACATTTGATCGAATCTGGCATCTGGCACATTGATGTTGACTTAATCTTTATTGACCTACCAAGTAAAGCTACATTGTTTGCGAAACGCTTTGCTTCAAATTCGACAGTTTTGGAAACACTTAAACCAATTCCCGAAATCCAGTCTTCAGGAGTAAATATGAAAGATCTTTATTTCAAAACCAAAATCGTCGAAAAGCTTTTATTAGCATTAGACATCTCAAACATTTGATCGAATCTGGCATGCCAATTTGATTAACAAGCTCGTAGCGAACCCCGTAGCTGCGAAGTTGATTCAAAACTTTTTGTCTAACCAATACATTTCAGTATCTATAGATGGCTTTTTTTCTGAGTCTAAATTAACTAACGCTGGTGTATCCCAAGGCTCAGTTTTATCCCATACTCTATTTTTAATCTCTATTTTTAATAAAACATAAAAAAATAAAAAAAACATTTTGATATATATATATATGGCAGTACAACCGAAAAAAAATAAGTCTGCAAGTGGTAAAGCAAATTTGCGCAATCCACCCGCCCATAAAGCGACATGTCCACGGAATTTGCAGGGACAAAACATATATGAATCAATAAAAAATTTTAAAATACATGTTCAAAACATCTGCGGATTGAACGCTAACCATGACCACGTGCAACATCATCTTGAGCACGACAAACCAAACATTTTATTCCTTACAGAAACACAAGTTTCTGAAAATTTTCTCTTTATAGAATCGCTTAATTCCAAATATAGGCTCGAATCAGCTTTCAAACTCCATCAGGGCGTATGCGCATTCATTCATGAGAGTTTTGCGTACACGCGCTTGCCAAATTTTGAACCACACGGTGACGGCTTCAATACAATGGTTTTAAAGATTTGTCTTCCAGAAATGACTTTTTTTACAATAGCTTTATAGCGGTCCCCCAACAAACGTAACCCAAACTTTTTCAATATACTGACAAAAATTATGGACGAGATTAGAGCAAAGTCCCCTAATTGTGAAGTTATCGTTACCGGTGACTTCAACGTCCACAACAAATCATGGTTGGAATTCTCCAAATCGACCGACGATGTTGACAATAGTGGAAAACTGGCAGAAATTTTTGCCGCGTCTCAGGGCCTATTCCAAATTGTTAAAAGCCCGACTTTCATTCCCCATAATGGCGGTGATAATAGTTTTCTTTTAGATCTCTATCTTACCACAATGCCAGATATTACGAGTGTCGATGTCGTGAAAGGTAGTATTGGAAATTCTGATCATTATTTAATCTCATCAGTTTTCAAAACTGATTTACTTAAAACTACAGCTCCCAAACCCCGTAAAATATTTCACTACTCAAAAATGGATAAGAGTGGTCTTCAAAATTTTTTCCATGGTTTCCCTTTCGACCGTCATTGTTTTTACACTGACAATGTAAATGTTTCTGCTCAAAACTTTACAGAAACCATCCAATTTGCTATCAATAAATTTGTCCCTTTCTCCATAGTAAAACCCAAACAAAAATACTTGTATTCGAAAGCTGCCAAAACGGCACTTAGAAACAAACGTAGATCATTTAATATTTGGATTCATAACAAAACTCCCACTAATCGATCCCAATATCTAAAGGCCAACAAAATATCTAATCAGATTATCTCAAACGAAAAGTCCGAAATTGACAGAGCGAAAGCCTCAAAACTTACGTCTATGTCTGTTTCTGACAAGAGTTTCTACAGTGCCATTAATTCTTTAAATTCTGGTACAAAATTTTCTATTCGCCCTATTATTGATGGTGATTTAATCGTCAATGATCCCGCAAGAAAAGCTAACTTGTTCGCTGAACGCTTTGCTCTGAACTCCACTGTTTTGGAAACTCCTAAAGAAATACCCTAGATCCAGTCTTCAGGAGTTAATATGAATGAACTCCACTTCAAACCCAAAATAGTCGCTAAACTTTTAAAGGGGTTAAACATCAACAAAGCCTCAGGAATGGACAATATTCCACCCATTATTTTAAAAACCTTTTCCAAAGAACTTGCACCAACTTTAACTAAAATATTCTACCGATCCTACAAATCTGGTATATTTCCCTCGTGCTGGAAGTTGGCCAATGTCCAGCCCGTCCCAAAAAAGGGACCAAAATCCGATATCTCAAATTATAGGCCAATAGCTTTACTATCGGTCCTATCCAAAGTCTACGAGCATTATATTAATACCTATATTTCGAAATTTCTGGAAGAAAATCATTTAATATCCGACAGCCAATACGGTTTTCGAAACAAAAGATCAACTACCGATCTATTAAACTATGTAGCGCATTGTTGGAACAGCATACTTGATAAAGGTGGTGAAACATACGTTATCGCTTTAGACATCTCCAAGGCATTCGATCGAGTCTGGCATGCCAACTTAATCAACAAGCTCGTTGCATACGGTTTTCATCCCAATGTTGTGAAGCTGATTCAAAATTTTCTATCCAACCGATATATTTCGGTAACCTTAGACGGATTTTCTTCTGAGTCTAAACTAATTAACGCTGGTGTACCCCAAGGCTCAGTATTGTCCCCAACCCTATTTTTGATTTATATCAACGAATTGTTGAAAATCACCAGTAACCCAATAAATAGTTTTGCAGATGATAGTACTCTGCACAAGTCGTTCGAGCTCCTTCCTTCAAAAGGTAAAATGCACGAACGAATTAATCCTGCCCGGAGAGACGCTGCCATAAACGTGAACAAAGACCTGAATAAAGTCGCCGATTGGGGTGACCAAAACCTTGTCAATTTCAACACCACCAAAACACAGCTGTTGATTGTTTCCAGATTAAAGACCGAGTTCCCCAAAGATATTTTATTTAGTATGTGTGATTAACCAATAGGTGAGTGTAAAAACATTCGTTTATTCGGTGTCACAGTTTCAAATGACCTACTCTGGAACGATCATGTAATGGCGATGGCAAAAAGCCCGTCTAAAAAACTCGGCCTCCTAAATAGATGTAAAAAAATTTTCACTCCATACCAATTGCTCCATGTTTATAAGTCCTATATTCGTCCCTGTATGGAGTACTGCTGTCAAGTTTGGGGTGCTGCCTCTGTTTCCATCTTGGCCCTCTTGGACTCTGTTCAAAAGCGAGCTATACGAATTGTAGGTTATCGAACTTTGACATCAAAACTTGATTCCCTACAACATCGTCGCACTGTTGCTGACCTCGTTGTGTTTTACAAATATCGTCATCAGCAGTGCTCAGATGAAATCAGCGGCATCATGCCTCAAACTTATTCTTACCCCCGTTCCACTCGGCAATCGGCTGCCGCAACCAGTGAAACGGTAAAGATCCCGCGCTGTCATACTGGCAGATCGCAGAGAGACTTCTTTGTCCGAACTGCGTACAAATGGAATAGTTTGCCGGAACCCTTAGTCTCAGGTGGCTTCAACCCACAGATGTTTAAAAAAGCGTTAATCTACACCTTAGAACGCCAGTTGTTGTGGGACCCAGGTCTAGACCTAGGTCTTAAAAGGTATTTATGTGTTGTTGTGACACATACTGTAAACCCTATTACACAACACATTTAATTAAAAAAAAAAAAATATCAACGAACTGTTAAAAATCATCAGTAATCCGATAAATATTTTTTCAAAAGATAGTACACTGCACAAGTCATTCGTCCCCCTATATTCAAATGTTAAAAGCATGAACGAATAAATCCCGCCTGGAGAGACGCCGCCATAAATGGTAACGAAAACCTAGAAAACGACGCCGATTGGGGTGACAAAGATTTGGTCAATTTAAATTCCACCAAAATACAGCTGCCTTACAAGGTTGTACAACTGGTACAGTAATGGTCCATTAACGCAGCAATGGCAGGGCACTGGCAACCGGGACTGGGTCATTAACATTATTTTACTGAATGATAACATTGGATAGTAAATTCCCATACAAGGTTGTACAACTGGTCCAGTAATGGTCCATTACTGGCCGCCAGTAATGCAGCAATGGGCGAGTACTGGCAACCACGACTGGGCCATTAACATAATTTTACTGGATGATAACTTCGGACAGTAAATGGTTGCCATTCTCGGGCCAAATACTGGCAACCATGACTGGGCCGTTAAAAAAAATATACATTATTATCATATGTAAATTTAAATAAATTAAATACAAACTAATTTAAAATAAAATAAAAATGACGGAAAAAATTCAAAACTCCCCACACAACTGGTTCAGTTGCAAGAATGGCTGAGTAATGACAAACGCCGCCCTGACTCCGCCTTTAAAAAATATATAAAATAATATTTTTTATACATAAATTACGTGTAAAATAATTTAACACGTAAAATAATTTATTTAATTTACAAAATAATTAAAATAAAATAGAAATGAAAATAAATTAAAACATATACACCAATCTTTTCTATATTACCATAGTCTTTCAACCGACAAGGCGATAACTAAACTATTTGTGAAATTTTTCAAACTATGTATTTCTAAAAGGGATAATACTCTAGTGAAATTTTAAAAAAATGACAGATCGGCAAATTCATGGCTACAGTACTAGCCCAATAACAATAGCCAAGTAATATTTACCATTCATGGGCCATTGCTTGGCCATTCAAAGGTAACAATATACTGGCTATTTTCTGTAAACCTTAGATCGGCCGATGATTGGTTCTAGTATTGGCCTAGTAACAATAGCCAAGTACTGTTAACCATTAATGGACCAGTGCTTGGTCGTATGTCAATGTCTGGCAAAGCCTACTTGGGTTGCTGCTATTCATGAGCCAGAGAAAAAAACAGTAATGGCCCATACAAGGTTGTACAGCTGACCCAGTAACGGACCAATAATGAAGAATACATAGTATTGCAACAATGGCCGAGTATTGGCCACTATAACTGGGCCATTAAAAAAATATAAAATATTATAACTAAATTAAATACAATATAGTTTAAATAAAATAAAAATGTCTAATGAAAAAAATATTTAAACTTATACCAACGTTTTCAATAAATTATCATAGTCTTTAAGCCGTAAGGCAAAAACTAACTATAGGTGAAGTTTTTTAAACTATATATGTCGCAAATAGATATTGTTCTAGTCAATTTTAACTCAATGACATAGATTGGCGAATTCATGGTTGCAGTATTGGCTTAATAACAAAAGCCAATTAATGCTAACTATTAACGGGCCATTGTTTTACCATTTAAAGTAAAGTGTACTGGCTATTTTCTATAAACCGTAGATCGACCAATTCATGGTACCCATACAAGGTTGTACAACTGGTCCAGTAATGGCCCATTACTGGCAGCTAGTAATGCAGCAATGGGCAACAACTGGCAACCACGACTGGGTAATTAATATAATTTTACTGGATGATAACTTCGGACAATAAATGGTTGCCATTCTTGGGCCAAATACTGGCAACCAAAAAATATACATTTTTATCATATGTAAATTTAAATAAATTAACAATTGCAAACTAATTTAAAAAAAAATTGAAGTGAAATTTTTCAAACTATGTATTCCTAGAAGGGATAATACTCTAGTGAAATTTAAAAAAATGACATAGATCGGCAAATTCATGGCTACAGTACTGGCCCAATAACAATAGCTAAGTAATATTTACCATTCATGGGCCAGTGCTTGGCCATTCAAAGGTAACAATATACTGGCTTTTTTCTGTAAACCATAGATCGGCCGATGATTGGTTCTAGTATTGACCCAGTAACAATAGCCAAGTACTGTTAACTATTAATGGACCAGTGCTTGGCCGTATGTCAATGTCTGGCAAAACCTACTTGGGGTACCACCAATAATAGTCAAGCACTGTTTGCCATTCATGTCTGAGTGCTTGACCATTCAAAGGTAACTATATACTGGCTCTTTTCTGTAAACTGCCGACGAATGGTTCTAGTACTGACACAATAAAAAACGCCAAGCACTGTATTTCAAAGGCAGGCAAATCCTATTTGCGTATTGATTGTTTCCAGATCAAAGACCAAGCTCCCAAACTATATTTGAATTAGTATGTGTGAGGAACAAATAGATGAATGTGAAAGCATTCGTTCATTGGGAGTAACAATTTCTAATGACTTGCTCTTGATCCGTATCCATTACTCCACATTTATTAGTCCTATATATTCGTCCTTGTATGGCGTTGCATCTGTTTCCATCTTCCCTCTTTTTAATTCTGTGGATTCTTCCGGAGATAAAACTAGCGTTACACCAACGTTTATACTCAGAATTAATACGTGTAATGAACAAATACACGAATGTGAAAGCATTCGGTTATAGAGCGTCACTATGTCAAATGACTAGCTCTGGAACGATCATATAATGATCGATGACGATGGCAAAGAACGCGACAAGAAAACTCGGCCTCCTCGATAGATGTAAAAAATATTTCACTCCATATCAACTACTCCACATTTATAGGTCACATATTCGACCATGTATGGAGTATTGTTGTCAAGTTTGGGACGCTGCATCTGTTTCCATCCCAGCTTTTTTGAACTCTGTTTTGCTCTAAACAATACAAATTGTTTCTGAACGAAATTTAACATCAAATCTTGATTGACAACATCATCGCACTGTTGTTGATCTGGTTGTTTTTTATAAATATCGTCACCAGCAGTGCACGGACGAAATCAGATCGATCATGCCTCAAACGTATTACTTTCCCCGTTTTACTCGTCATTCGGTTTGTGCATAAAAAAACCAACAAACCATTAAAATAAACAAAAATATACAAACCCTAAAAAACGTCATGGTAGATCCTCCCTCCAGCGTCCCATAAGAGATGTCAGTTTGGTCGGCCAAATCAGCTGCATTTTCGATTGGCGTTATCATTCTTTCAACTGTCAAAAACGCGGCTAAGTTTGCTGTATAAGATGATATTATGATTAAGGTAAAAAACCACCAAATTCCTCCAACTATTCGAGTTGATGTTGCCTAAAATGTTTGTATTCACAATCATATATTTATTAATGGTCAGGTTGGTGAGCATTCACCATCACAATAAAAAATCAAATGATCATAAGAAGCTACTAAATGCTCAAACTAAACATTTCTACAGTTCTAGTAAACTACATTTACTTTAAAACAAAAATTAAATCTTGCCTTTGGATTCAAATCAGATCCTTGCTGCATTAATGTTCCAATTGTAAACCAAAAGCTATTTCTCAATGTAAAATTATTCTCACTCGAAGATAACTCATTGATCGACTCAAAATTTCTAATATCAAAAATAGAATCGTCGTCATGATCACCACTAGCATTGTTCAAAATAAAATGATTATCATGAAATAAATATTCATGCTCAAACTCGTGGCCGCTTGTTTCGATATTATTTTCGTCATAACTAATGTTATTACAGCATGCACTATCCTCATCTATATCGTTATAATAATCATGATTATACGTGTCACTATGATCATTAAAATTGTTTTGTAGATTATCGTGCCTGTGATCATATTGTTTCGTGCAGTACGTATGGATTATCGAATCATTTAAATTTGAATATTTGATTTCATGATGTGAGATCGTTGATTGTATCGTATACCACTCAAATGGCGAAAATCTAGCAACTATCCATATCGTTAAGCTTACAACGACATAAGCGATTGCAATTAGAAACCAAATATCGATTGCTAACGGATTCATAAACGAGAATAAGCGATTTTGAAATGGTTCAGCTTTCTACGGAAAAATGTATTTTAATGAATCAAATTTAATTTTGGAAAACTGTCAAATGTCTATTCTTCATTACCAAAAACGACAACCAAAACGAATATTAATGTTTCAATTTATAAATCTGAGCAGAGGGAAACGCATTTGAGCGATCTCGTGTTACAAATGTTGCGTTAACATAATAATTTAAGCCGACAAAATTAAGTTTTGCATTCGATTAAAATAAGAAACAAGAACATTACGTTGATCAGGTACATCACCGCTCACTCTACGTTGAGAAACTGATTTAATTAAGTCACTTGTATACACAGTCATTATCATGATCACGTGTCATGCACTATCAGAATTGTTGGAGATTGGGACTATTGGTCAAGTAAGCCGGAGCCCGTTATAGCTCAGGTACCACAGGTTTGCCAAGCCCAGTATCATGGCCTAGTCAGACCAGTGACCCCTGAAGGATTGGTTTGAATAAGGTTGTTGATTGACAGGTAATAAGTTGAAAAGTTTTCTTGAATAGAGTTTGACAAGCTTTTATTTTTTGGTTGCACTAGAGAATTTTTTAATGCTTTATGTGAGTGAAAACTGCTCAACTCCTTAGATGAGCACCAATTGCTAATGTTTCAAGTTTGCAGCTTTTTATATCATATCTAATATACGGTTAGTTTTGGATGTTGCTTTTGAATACAGCCTTTATAGTTTTTTTGGTTCATTTTTGGATATAGTGCACAGTTTTCTAAAATTTGTGCTGTTAAAAAATGAAAAACTCTGCCTTTTTCGTTCGGAGTTATTTCTAGTTTTGATCAGAAAAAATCTGTTTAGCTGCCGTTATTTTTAAGTTATCAGTTACCTTGTTGTAGACATTTGCGGCAAAAAGGTTTAATAATGGACTGAATGTAGTGTAATAAGGTTAACATAAGCCACATGAATTAGTTTTCCAATTTAATATGAACAAAATCTGAGTTGGCTGTAACGGATTTAATAGTAGCCATTGCTTTATCAGATTTTAATTTTCCTATAGCATTAAAATTAATCAATGTTTAGGGTTAACAATGACGTACAATTGTCTAATAAGCAGGAAATATTTATTTTTTTACTAAATTTGACTATCATGTTACTAAATGTTTTAACATGATATACAATTAACAGTAACACAAATAATTTTTAAATCCACCGTGATGAACAAAAAGTAAAATCAAAACTAATTTTATTTAAAATTGCATGCAAAACAAGAACAACAAATCGATATTTAAATAGTAAACAGATCCACATATAAATAAAAGCACCAGTTAAAATTTACATAAAACTATTTTAAAATTAAAAATAATTCGGAGAGGATGTCCTAAGATATTTGTTTTTAACTAAAACTACATTGTTAATTTAAAAATCAGCGAACCTTTGGATTTAATCCGGATCCTTGGCGTAAAAATGTTCCAGTTATAAACCAAAAACTATTGGAAACGCTAAATTGATTTTCAACAATATCCGAGTCTTGGAGACATGGATGAGGATTATTCCATTCATATGGAGAAAACCGTGCCATTACAAATAACGTAAATGAAACTAATAAATACGCGGCTAAAACATAGAACCAAATTTCAACAGCTAATGGATTCATAAATGAAAATAAACGTGTTGGCTGACTTGTTGGCATCTGAAGATAGAACTTATTTTGCAGCATTTTTTTTTCTGATAATTAAAAATTAATTTACCTTGAATAGTATTCCAATTCCTAGATTCATAAAAGGTTTTGTAAAATCGATAACACTTTCTCGTGCGTAGTTTATTGTCATCGATGCAACTGCCAGATCTGCTCGCTTTTTTCGAAATTATACAAAAGAAAATTATATCACAACTAAAGTAAAATAATTAATTACAATTACCCTTTCCATTAATTCTCTTACAATTCCATTCCATTGTTTCGTTTCAGGATCATAAACTCCATACATATGATCCGGAACTAATCTGACGTGATATTGAAAACCAACCTGTGCAGCTATTCCTTTCAGTAAATCTATACAAAAACCTTCAAAGCGAGCATTTCCCGTTATATTTTTATCATCCTTAACCATAACGTATGGTTTTTCTTCCCGTGTCATTACAATTAATGTAATATTTGTTGCATTTGTTTCATAAAACGCATTCGGATCTGTAACATTTATACCATCCGATGGACTCCAATAACCTACTTTTTCCAATTGCTCACGTTTTAGCTTTAAAAGATCAATTTTAAAATTTTTACGTTTTCCATTGTGAAACTCAATATTACCAGTTAAACCATGAATTTGAACTTGATTAATATTATCATATAAAACTTTTCCTTCTTTCCATACTTTTTCAATATCACATGATAAATTCGTTTGTTTTATTAATTCAGTTTGTTTTTCAATTGTTGTCAAGCCAGCCGCAAACGTGTAAACTGAATCAAATATTAACGCTGGTTCGGTTTGTATAAAACCATTTTCATTAAACAATTCCTGACCAGTTACTTGGAATTTTCTCATTTCATCTAATGATTCAATTACTTTAGGACTTTCAACATCAATTAAACGAAATGCTGTTATATTTACTCCGTTATATTTAAAATCCTCAAGGTCAAATAATTCTATATCCTTTATTGTAGAAAAAAAAAGTTTTTAAGCAGAAAAGGAAAAAAATTCGACAAAGTACTTACGAAAGTTGTAAACATGTAATGATATCGATAATCGTTCATTTGAAGTTGAAGAATCTACAACAAATAAATGGAAAAATAAACCATTAAAACCATTTTAAGTCAACAAGCGTCTGTATCGATCGCTACATTGAAAAATATTCAGGGATGAAAATTTATTCCAAAGATTTTGAAAACTCTCGATAGTAGGTAATGGGATCTACAGCGTGAGAACCGGACACGGAAGTGCGTTGACTTTGGGCGTGGTTTCAAAGTTCACTCGGAAGGCCGTTGACTTTTATCGTGATTTCAAGTTCACCTATATTTCGTCATCTAGTAATGCTTTATTTTTTGTGGCGTTCTACATAGAGTATATGTAGGAACGTTGCCAAGCTAGTCAGCTTCGAATATTCACAACGGACATACTTACCATGGCAGCCGATTTGTTTAAGGCCGTTCAATACGTTCGTCACCCAATGTAGTTGTGGTCTACCTCGCCGTCGCCCACTCCCTGGGGTACTAACGTACATTTTTTTAATCATTAAGGGCTGTTTTTTATTCAAAGTTGGGCATGTTTAGTGTTAACCACAATTGAATATCCGAAGATACCATGCTAACTAACTAAGGAACTAGGAAAATTTCCTTTGAGGAATTAAATCAAGTTGATTTTAAAGTTTTGAGGATCAAAATTATCAGGAAAGACCCGCGCCGGTAACACATTTCAGAAATGTGAGACTCTGTTAAATAAATCTCGTTAAAAAGCGACAGACCGATCGCCGACCGAGTTTCACCATGGTTCTCAATCGACTTGTTCTAGATATGCGTTCCAGATATGCGTTTGTAAGCGCCACTGACGGCCATGGTGTGAGTCAAAAAATCTGAAAAATTTGATATTTGTTTTCTAATAAAGTACTACCTATTCAAAGTTTGAGACACAAATTTTTTTTTTCACACTTAGTTGGCGTGAAATTCTGCACCATAGCGAGTCATTGGCGCCATAAAACCAGTGCAACTCAAGCGTCTGTTCTCCATGTTAGGGGCGGCTTGGAGCGGGCGTCTGTCTTGGATCAAGCGGCTCGCTATATAAATGTGTAGAAAGCGTCTGTTCTCCATGTTAGGGGCGGCTTGCAGCGGGCGTCTGTCTTGGATCAAGCGGCTCGCTATACAAACGTGTAAAAAGGTTGTTTCTGGTGACCTTAAGATGCAGAACGAACCCATTCACGAAAATTTGGGTTGGGCGAAGGGCTAACACCCCATTTCCGTAAAAAATTTACTGTTATGAAGTCTGTACACAGGCCTCGGAATATCTCGGATTCAATATTGGAACGACCTCGGAAACTGTACCCGGACTACGATTTAAAAATAGGAACCTGGAACGTCCTAAGCCTTAGAAGACCAGGAGATCTCCTAAAACTAACACAGCAAGTCGAGAGCTACACACTGGATATAGTGGCATTACAACACTCTAAAAAAAAATAGTGTAAATTTACCCTTATGATAGGAGGTAACTGAATGCCTCCTATTATAAACGTAAATTTACAACAGTGCGTAAAAAAAAAATTTACACATTTTGTCGTAATTCAACAGTTCGTCTAAGTATGCATTATTACACAAAAAGTATTAGTTATAAGCCATATGTTATATAAGCGATGTATGTTTGCCTATATTTTGATGTAAATTTACTACAAATTAAGTAAATATACAAACAAAACCACAAAAAATTGTGTAAATTTACATCGGGTTATGTAAATTTAAAACCTTTTTGACAGATTCTTACACTAAAAAAAGAAGCATATTTCCACGAAACTATACTTGATTTTAATTCACTATTTAACCCATAATCTCTTTAAAATTCCTCACAACAAAAAGTATTGATATCCTATAAAGGGCCGATGAAAATGGTCTAGGGACTTACATATAAGGAATTAATTTTAATGATAGTGGGCAATATTGCATTAATATTTTTAGTCCACATGTAATCGTAAAGGGTGATTTAAACAAAGCATTGTTCATCCTAATAATACAGTATTTTCCTAGTAAAATAAATAAAATAAATACTTTTGTTTTAGTTATTTAATAAAAGTAATAATTAAATATTTTACACTATTAACTAAAATTAATTAATGAACTTTTGTTAATTTAATTTTTAATTTTTAGTTTGGATCCAATACCTAGCAACACGCTCAATGAAACAAAGAAAAGTATATATCTATAAAATATTACATTGAACATATACTGTATACAGCTTAGTTTTACAACGAGTGTTGCGATTTTACAATACAAATGTTTAAATTTACGTAGCTGGACGGGAACAACACAAATGAAATGAATAATACATCTTTGGGTGTACTGATGCACAAGTTGACGTAAAAAAACATAGGTTATCGCAATATTACACATTTGTTCGAATTTTTAAAGTTATGTTTTTTAGATACGAACTATTGGTTTAAGATTAAACCTTGGTTAGAAAAGTACACAAAAAACGATGTTAATTTACAGTTATTATCGCCGTGATTTTACACCTCATTATTTCTATTTTTTAGAGTGAAGAACTAAGATGGCCAGGTAGTGGAATCCATGAAACAGCGAAAGGATACACTCTTTATTATTGCGGTCATCAAAACGGAGGAGAATTTGGAGTTGGCTTTCTTATACACCGTCGCGTGAATCAGCATGTTATCGACTTCTGCCCAATTTTATTTAGCGTATGGTTTTTTTTGTGACACACCAAAAAATTAAACTTAAAAATAGGTAGACTCTTCTATGAAATCTACCTAAAACAATACATGGATACACATTAAATGAACTTACAATCGATTTGATGGCGCGTCTTTTAAGTAAAAATTAAAAAGTAAAATATTTGAACATTGAGCAGTACATTTGAACATTAGATGTTTACATCGAGCGAGTCTATCCATGCTACTACATCGGGAGTTGCCAAATGGATGTCTGAGATGTTGCCATTGTAACGTCGAATTGGACACACAGTTGCAATGTGTTTTATAGTTTGATGTGGAGCGCCGCAGTCACACTCAGGGGACTCTGAAATGCCCCACTTGTAGAAAGAATCAGCACAACGTCCATGATTCGTTCTTATTCGGTTTAATGTAGTCCAGGTATGACGTGGCAAATCTAAACCAGGTTGGGTAGAAGTCGGGTTAGTAATAGAAAGGCCAGTTGTGTTGTAATGTTGCCAGGAGGTGTCCCAGGCATCCAAGATATTAAAATCAGTTGCCAGCAGGTTGCTGGCAGTTTTATGTGGAGGCTTTCTTGACTTCAATCGACAACGAGTGTGGTCACCGTAATATTCGTGCAAGGGTAACGTGGTGTTGTTAGTTACCTTTTTATGTTCACGCATGAGAGCATGCGAGCGTCTGAGTGCAGGTGGAGCGATATTGCTTAACACAGGGAGCCAAGGTAAAGGGGTGGATCTGATAGTACCACTTATAGTACGCATCATAGCATGCAGCTGGCAGTCAACTTTTTGAGTATGTGTGCTATTCAACCAGACTGGTGCGCCATACTCAGCCACTGAGTAAACCAGACTTAGAGCAGTTGTTCGGAGGGTAGCTGGAGTAGCACGCCATGTAGAGCCTGCCAGTTTGTGCAATATATTGTTTCTCGTTTTAAGTTTTTGTGACGTATTTTCTAGGTGGAGTTTAAAAGAAAGAGTTCTATCGAGAGTAATGCCCAGGTACTTTGGCTGTTGATTGTATTTAATGACAGTGCCGTTACATAACACTGATAGTTCGTGTTTTGCCAGTTTGTTGTTTAAGTGGAAACAGGAGCTCTCGGTTTTACTTAGATTGGGAAATAAACTCCACGTTCGAAAATAGTCATTCGACTATTCTGCCCAATTAATATGCGGTTATGCACACTGAGAATCCGCACGCAAAAATTCAATGTAACGATCGTCCAATGTTCATGCACCTACTGAAGATAAAGCAGATGATATTAAAGACCTGTTCTTCCTAGAACTCGAAGAAGACATCAATAACATCCCGCGGCACGATATAAAAATCGTGGTAGGTGACTTTAATGCTCAAATTGGTAGGATTGCAGAACTTAAAACACATATCGGTCCTTACAGCTTGCATCATACCAGCAACAATAACGGTTTTCGCGCAGCCGAGCTGGCTATGATGTATGATCTAGTAATTTCCTGCACTTTCTTCCCTCACAAGAGAATTCACAAAGCAACGTGGAAATCAAATGACGGAAGAACAGAAAATCAAATCGATCACGTCATGATCTCTAAGAGACACTCTACAAGTGTAACTGACGTTCGATCATACAGAGGTGCTGATATGGACAGCGATCATATGCTTGTCATCTTTAAGTACAAGTGCAAATTATCATCTTCATTTAATAGGCAAGCAAAAAAGACCGTGCGCTGGAATGTCGAAGCATTTAAACATCCGGAAACGCTGAATAGATATCAGGAAATAATAACACAAAACATAGAAGAGCATGACATCTCTTCTGAGATGCCATTTAACATACAAGAAGAATGGCAAACGCTTCAATCAACCATTATAGCCGCAGCACAAACTACAATCGGAAAACGACCACCGAAATCACACAACGAATGGTTTGACGACGAATGCCGCCAATCCGTTGAAAATAAACAAAAACTGCGAGAAAAATGGTTAACAAGGAACACCCGAAGCTCCCAAGCTGATTATCTATGCGCCAGAAAAGCCTCAGCGAAACTTCTACGTAAAAAGAAACGCGAACACATGAAGAGCTGCATCGAAAACATCGACCAACATGCGGCCAACGGAAATTTAAAAGAGTGCTTTGCCAATGCACGGAATCTGACAAAAGATTTCCACCCAATATCTACAGCCATCAAAAATGAAAATAATGAACTTACAACAAGTGAACGCGATGTGCTGGCAGTGTGGCGATCCCACTTTCAAGACCTACTGAATAGAACGAATGAAGTTCATCCTATTCGAGCAATTGCTCCATCAAATGAGGAGATTTTTGTCCCCTACCCAGCAATAGAAGAAGTGGAAGCTGCCATTAAAAAACTGAAAAATGTCAAATCACCAGGTTTCGATGGTATTCCCGCAGAACTTTTGAAAAATGGAGGAGCAGCTCTGGTCTCACGTATATATGATCTGATTCTTGCAATCTGGGACCAAGAAGAACTACCTGCTGAATGGAAAACAGCTCTCATTGTTCCGCTACATAAGAAAGGTGACCGCCTAATGTGTGCGAATTATCGTGGCATCGCACTGTTGAACACTGCATATAAAGTACTAGCTAAGACTAGACTCATCCCGTTCGCCGAATCTATCATCGGTGACTATCAGTGTGGTTTTCGTCCCAACCGTTCAACCACAGATCAATGTTTTACCTTAAGGATGATTCTGGAAAAATGTTGGGAGTACAACATCAGCATTCACCAGCTCTACGTTGATTTCAAGCAAGCATATGATAGCATCATCCGCGAAAACCTTTGGTTCGCACTCATATGCCTTGGTATCCCAGAGAAACTTGTTTCTCCGTGCAAACTCACAACATCGGGATCAAATTGTAGAATAGTAATCGAAGGGTCAGTTTCTGATCCTTTCGATATAACATCAGGTGTTCGACAAGGTGATGCACTCGCGCCCGTACTGTTTAGTTTGGCGCTGGAGTACGCGATAAGAAAAAGCTGAATTGAGACACAAAACTGCATATATAACAAATCTAGTCAAGTTCTTGGCTACGCAGATGATATTGTGCTTCTTGGACGTAGAACAAGCGATATTAAGGATAGTCTCTCCCAGCTTGAAAGAAATGCTAAACGACTTGGATTATGCATCAACACCGGCAAAACCAAAGTGTTAACAACATCCAAGAACATACCTCCCGGAAATCTGGATACTGGCGACTATGAAGTGGAACGCGTGGAAAACTTCAAATACCTCGGGTCTGTAATAACATCGTCAAATGACATGCAGGCAGATATCAAAGCCCGTGTCTCTGCCGCATACAGAGTTTTCTACGCATACTCAAAACTTCTGCGATCAAAACATCTTTCGCGGTCGTGTAAACTCACACTTTACAAAGCATTAATTCGACCTGTGCTTACATTTGGAAGTGAAAGCTGGACATTGACTTCCTCCGATTGTAGAATTTTATCAACTTTCGAGAGGAAGGTCATACGAACAATTTATGGTCCATGTAAAGTTGCTGAAATCAGTATAGAATCCGAATGAATCATGAAATCAGACAGCTTCTTGGAGGCTGCGATGTAATCGGATTCATTAAATCCAACCGGATTAGATGGTTTGGTCATGTGGGCTCCATTGGATAGAATGATAAAAAAAGCGTCCCAACAACAACCAGCTGGTGTTCGTCGAAGAGGAAGACCTAGACAACGCTGGCGTTATGACATCATCCAAGACCTTCGTGATATAGGATGTCGAAACTGGGGTCAACTGGTCATGGAACGAGATAATTGGAAGCTGATTGCACAGACGGCAAAATCCCTCCATGGGATGTAAACGCCAGAGAGAGAGAGAAATATATATATATATATATATATATATATATATATATATATATATATATATATATATATATATATATATATATATATATATATATATATATATATATATATATATATATATATATATATATATATATATATATATATATATATATATATATATATATATATATATATATAAATTTAAATGTATCACTTGCACCTTTTTTTCAGCCACTCTTGCTATAATAAATATTGAAATAATTATAAAATTGTTTTAAATTCTTTATTTTAACCAACAATATTTCGCCACAAAGGCATTTTCAAGTTAATCTATAAAGAAGTAATAATATAGCCATAAAACAGATATAAAATATTCAAAAAATAACAAGATAAATTTAATAAACTTACATTGAAAAAAGAAAGAATTTTAGGAAAACAAAGTTAAAAATGTCAAGTCAAAAAATTAAAGAAAAGTTGATTGAAAAAATTATATACATAGATTCCTAGCAATCTAGATGAAAATATTAATATAATGAAAAAGTAATAAAATCAAAAAAAGCCCCTTTTAAAATTTATAGTATTAAGTAAATGTAAGTAAGGTTTTTTTAAATTGTCGGTATCTTTTTTGAAGTTAACAGAGTTTTTTCTGTTTAGATGAATATGAACAGATTCCATAAACTCCCTAATTTTAACATCATTTTCTTCATCTAAAATTGTTGTCTTATCTAAATCCCAAGTGTGACCATGTTCAATAGAATGTTGTGCAAGTGCAGTGGTACCATGTTTTAATTTCACAGTGCTTTTATGTTGTGAAATTCTATCTTGAAGTCTTTGACTAGTTTGTCCAATATAAATTTTACCACAAGAACAAGGAATTTTATAAATAAGATTTGATTTCTTAAAAGAAGGAATTTTATCTTTAATATTACTGAACAATAAATGTTGAGACTTGTTCAATATTTTGTTTGATAATTTTAAAGCTGTATTTTTTTCTTCAAATAAAATTTTCTTAATTTGTTCTGTTAATCTAGGAACATATGAAAGCGAACAATAAACATTTTCTTCAGGTATAAAGTTGCATGATATAGGTGGTACAATTTTAGGGTCAACAAGATTTTTTTGTTTATATTGATATATCAACTTTTTAATTAACATCAAAGGATAGTTATTATTTTGAAGAATTGTTGTAATTTTGATGATATTTTCATCAATGAACATAGGATGGCTAAGAGAAAAAACTCTGTTTATAAACGATCTAGCAACATTAATTTTCATTTGTTGTGGATGTGAAGAAAGATAATTTAACATTCTGCCTGAACTCATATCCTTTTTATACCAATTTGTAATAATTTTGTTGTTAATACGATATATATATATATATATATATATATATATATATATATATATATATATATATATATATATATATATATATATATATATATATATATATATATATATATATAATATCGTATATATATCGTATATATATCGTATATATATATATATATATATATATATATATATATATATATATATATATATATATATATATATATATATATATATATATATATATATATATATATATATATATATATATATATATATATATATATATATATATATTGTAATAAACTTCGTCCAGAATGGGTTAATTTTATTTACTCATTCATGAGTTAAAAGTTAACTCCTTTTTCAATATTTTACTTGTATTGCAAATTGTATTGCATAAATTAATGTAAATTAAATTTGTTATACAAATGTTTACATTAATTAAAAGGAGTTACCTAATACATTTTGCATAAATTAAATTTGAGTTCGCTAATACAAATGCAAGTATGAACGAAAACAGGTGTGGCCTATTTCAGATGTACGGACTACGTAGTATTGATTTCTAGTGGATTATAGAAGTTTCGATTTATTTATTTTTCGATATAAATAAGCAAACAAAAATATCAGATAGTCAGTTTTAATTTTGCAATTAAAAGTGTTTTACAAATATTCGAAAGTATAAGGAATAATCGGTGGTACTTGAGTCTGGGTACTAATAGTAAAAGAATCTCAACTTAGTGGAATAGTAAATACAGATTTTACGATTCCGAAAATTATTGATTCAAATTGTGGAAAAGCGGTGAAGTTTATGGTACATAAATTGGAGACCCTGGAATTTATTGTAAGGAAAAACGGAAGCTGCTGTAATTTGATGACAAATAAAGTTTGAGATTCTGTTAACTAAAGATCTGTCTTTTACTGTCGTGTTTGTTCAATAATCGAAAAGAACCAACGAAGAGTCGTTGCAGTGGTGTCAGAAGTGGGATTATTGAAACAATGGTCAATACAGTAAATATTAGTGATCTCAGCCAGACCCAGTTGAAGGATGAGTTAAAGAAAAGGAATGCTCCAATCCATGGAACGAAGGCAGAAGTTGCATTCCTGCTGCGTAAAATTTTAGAAGAAACCGGTGAAAACACAGAGGTCATAGAAATAGAGCCGGAGGAAGCTCCAGTGCAGAATGCCCCAGCAATTTATCCGATGATGGTGTTGTGGAAAGAAATGATGGCACAGCAACAACAACAACTTACTGATATGATGGCCAAACAAGCAAACAACCAACAACAACAATTTGCTGATATGATGGCCAAACAAGGAAACAACCAACAACAACAGTTTGCTGATATAATTGCCAAACAAGGAAACAATCTGATGGCCCGACAAGAGAAACTGGCAGCGGAACAAAAATTAGATCAACAAAAACTACGTGAAGTAATCGAGTCACGTATATCCAGTGCGGAGGTTAAAATCAACAACGTGGAAAAGGAGCTGCGGAAAATTACCGAGGAACATGAAGAGAAATTACGCAAACTTTCGAGTGAATTTCGCCAAGAAATAGCACAATTGAAGTCAGGTAACATGATCAATCCATCAACTACTTCAGCTCCAGCTAGAGTGAAAACCCCCGCATTTGATGGATCTACATCGTATCAGGTATTTAAGATGCAATTTGAGATAGCTACAACTGGGGTTGATCACCAGCAAAAAGCAAATGCGCTTATATTGGCATTGAAAGGACCTGCTGCTGAGATTTTGCAAACACTATCAGCGACAGAGCGTGATTACAGCAAGATAATGGAGGCCTTGGAAGTAAGATATGGGGAAAGTCATATGCAAGATCTCCATCGCATGCAGCTCAGAACACGAAAACAAGGAGTCAGCGAAACTTTGCAAGAACTAGAGGCTGACATTGTGAGACTGGTAAATCTGTCATATCCAAACTATAACGCTGAACATCGAGACGAACTGGCAGCTGATACATTCATCAATGCTCTTCGAGATGTACAAATGAGAAATCAGCTGTATCTAAGCGGAAAGAAATTACCTGCGGAAGTCTTAGCATTGGCCCTACAAATGGAAGCTGGAAAAAGAGCGTATGGCTCAGATAGAGTACGTCAGATGGAAGTTTCTGAAGAGCCACTAAAGGCAGCGCTTGATGAAGTGATCATGCATGTCAAAAGTTTAGAAAATAAGCCTGAACGAAATCAACGAAGAAGATCAAGCAGAGTAAGATGCTGGAATTGTGGACAGTTAGGGCACATCAGACGGGAATGCAAAACACGAGTAGTAGCAAAAGAAGGAGTAGTTCCAGTCCAGTTGATGAACCTTTCAAACAAGCAAGTGGATGTCAAAAAGGAAGGAGATTTCCGCGGTTCACACCGGAAGGGAAGGATACATTGTAACGCTGACGATCTTTCAAGAAGACCCTGTATTGAGGAGCGCACGTCATGTGGCAGGACTGAGAGAAAGGAGGCAATGAAAGTAAATCAAATTAAGTTCCAAACTCCTGACGACTGGTGTACCGAGGCATTTAAAAGAGAGCAGCTAAAGGATCCAGCTATGGCACCGATATTGAAATGGAAAACCGAAGGAAGGCGACCGGAGTGGAAGGAGGTAGCACCTTTAAGTACGGAGGTGAAGTGCTACTGGGCGCAATGGGACTCACTATTGATGGATAACGGGATACTAAAAAGGAAATGGGAGTCCGCTGATGGAAAGAAAGTGTTAGAGCAACTGGTGTTGCCATCAAGTCGAGTGGAAGAGGTACTGGGAAAGCTGCATGGAAGTATTTCTGGAGGACACCTGGGAGTCAATAAAACCCTGGCTAAAGTAAGGGAGAGGTTTTATTGGGTAAGGTATCGAACCGACGTAGAGCAATGGTGTCGGCGATGTGATACTTGTGCGGCAAGCAAAGGACCAAAGACTAGAACTCGAGGAGAGATGCAGCAATACAATGTGGGAGCCCCAATGGAGAGAATTGCTATAGATATCGCGGGGCCATTTCCGGAAACGACAAAAGGTAACAAATACATCATGGTGGTCATTGATTACTTTACAAAATGGCCGGAGGCTTACGCAATACCGAACCAGGAAGCAGTTACGGTCGCGGAAACATTAGTCAATGAATGGGTTTGCAGATATGGAACACCGCTCGAGTTGCATACCGACCAGGGAAGGAATTTTGAATCTCAACTGATGGAAGAGCTGTGCAGAACACTCGGCATTAGAAAAACACGAACTACACCTATGAACCCACAATCGGATGGCATGGTAGAACGATTCAACCGAACCATGGAAGAACATTTGTCAAAGGTAGTAGAAGCCAACCAAAGAAATTGGGACAAGGATCTTCCGTTATTCTTGATGGCCTATCGTAGCGCAGTGCACGATACGACAAATGAAACGCCAGCGAATATCATGTTCGGAAGAGAACTACATCTTCCTAGTGACATCGAGTTTGGCATCCCTGGAGGTCTGGTATCCACGAAAACAGATTATGTGGGACAACTAAGGGAGAAGATGAATAAAATCCATCAGCAGGTTCGAGACCACATTAAGATTGCCAGTGACAAAATGAAAACCAGGTACGACATAAATGCAAATAGTGGCGGTTTTCAAGAAGGAGAATTGGTATGGCTATACAACCCCAGAAGAACTAAGGGAAGATCACCCAAGCTGCAGCCAGATTGGGAAGGCCCATATAAAATAATCAAACGAATTAATGATGTCATCTACCGCATACAAAAGGCACCCCGTACCAAGATGAAAGTGATACATCTGCAAAGGTTGGCACCGTACCAAGGTAACAGCACCAATGCGATCTCTGATATTGTTCGGGACGAACAAAACTAAATGGAGGGCAATGTAATAAACTTCGTCCAGAATGGGTTAATTTTATTTACTCATTCATGAGTTAAAAGTTAACTCCTTTTTCAATATTTTACTTGTATTGCAAATTGTATTGCATAAATTAATGTAAATTAAATTTGTTATACAAATGTTTACATTAATTAAAAGGAGTTACCTAATACATTTTGCATAAATTAAATTTGAGTTCGCTAATACAAATGCAAGTATGAATGAAAACAGGTGTGGCCTATTTCAGATGTACGGACTACGTAGTATTGATTTCTAGTGGATTATAGAAGTTTCGATTTATTTATTTTTCGATATAAATAAGCAAACAAAAATATCAGATAGTCAGTTTTAATTTTGCAATTAAAAGTGTTTTACAAATATTCGAAAGTATAAGGAATAATCGGTGGTACTTGAGTCTGGGTACTAATAGTAAAAGAATCTCAACTTAGTGGAATAGTAAATACAGATTTTACGATTCCGAAAATTATTGATTCAAATTGTGGAAAAGCGGTGAAGTTTATGGTACATAAATTGGAGACCCTGGAATTTATTGTAAGGAAAAACGGAAGCTGCTGTAATTTGATGACAAATAAAGTTTGAGATTCTGTTAACTAAAGATCTGTCTTTTACTGTCGTGTTTGTTCAATAATCGAAAAGAACCAACGAAGAGTCGTTGCAATATATATATATATATATATATATATATATATATATATATATATATATATATATATATATATATATATATATATATATATATATATATATATATATATATATATATATATATATATATATATATATATATATATATATATATATATATATATATATATATATATATATATATATATATATATATATATATATTAGACTGGTCGTTAAAAACTAAATTTTCCGAGACGCCCCTCAGAAAAATTCTTTGTGGTCAAAAAACCATAACGGCTTTATTTTTTTTTTTTTTAAGTGAAAAGAACACGTGCCGCAAAATCATCGAAGTTTATTTTTTGATAAAATTGTTAATATCTCATAAAATATGCAGATGTCAAAAAAAATCACTTAATCATTTTTGCAGGAAATTTAATTCTCTACAAAAAAGGTCCAAGTCATTTTTCTCCTAAAACCTATATTTCTGATGATATTTTGAAATAAAACTTGAAATTCTCCGAAACTCTTAAAACCAAATGATGAAAATTTCGACGAAAAAGTACTAATTTTGATTTTTTTTGTCACGATTATGTTTTTATACATTTCATTCTATAGCATAAGAAGAAAATTAGGAGTTTTTCGTCATCTTTATTTTTTACGTTTTTTAAAAATTACGAAAACTTACAAGTTCATTTTCAAAATATCATGAGAACTATACGTTTTCGGGAAAAAATGACATGGATCTTTTTTGTAGAGAGTTAAATTTCCTACAAAAATGGTTATGTGATTTTTTTTGACATCTGCATATTTTATGAGATATTTGAAAAAATCTACGAATTTTTCAAAAAATCAACTTCAACGATTTTGCGGCACGTGTTCTTTTGATTTAAAAGAAAAAAAAATAGTGCCGTTGTGGTTTTTTGACCCCAAAGAATTTTTCTAGGGGGCGTCTCGGAAAATTTAGTTTTTAACGACCAGTCTAATATATATATATATATCGTATATATATATATATATATATATATATATATATCGTATATATATATATATATATATATATATATATATATATATATATATATATATATATATATATATATATATATATATATATATATATATATATATATATATATATATATATATATATATATATATATATATATATATATATATATATATATATATATATATATATATATATATATATTATTGATAAAAAAAATGATATTTGGTTGAACCAATGATTTGATTTTCTTCAACCAAATATCATTTTTTTTATCAATAATAAAATATTAAAGCCAAAAAACCAAAAATAAAAATATATATATATATATATATATATATATATATATATATATATATATATATATATATATATATATATATATATATATATATATATATATATATCACGGTTCACCTACCATGAGTTTAAATAAAAAGTCAACCAACATGAAATATTTTTTCATAGCAGTCTTCTTTGGGTCGAATAGAACAAAGCTCAACTGTTTTTTTAAATCAGTTGGCGTTGGGGATTTCGAGATATCTCGCAAAAACGGATGTTTGACCGATTTTACCTCGATTTCGCAACTTAGGCTAAAATTTTTTTTGTGAAATTGCCCAAATTTCACTGGAAAACTTAAAACGAATGGACGAAACGAACTGGAAAAAATTGAAGTGAAAAAAATTGGTATAAAAAGTAGAAAAAAACGTTATTTTAATTTTTTTTGAAATTTTTTAATGGGACATTTGGGCATTTTGAAATGTTTGGGGCGTTCGGCAGTCCTAATGTATTCGTTTTAAGTTTTCCAGTGAAATTTGGGCAATTTCACAAAAAAAAAATTTAACCTTAGTAGTTTAGCGAAATCGAGGTAAAATCGGTAAAAAATCCGTTTTTGCGAGGTATCTCGAAATCCACAACGCCAACCGATTTCAAACACGGTTAAGTTTTGTTCTATTCGAACCAAAGAAGACTGCTATGAAAAAATATTTCATGTTGGTTGACTTTTTATTTAAACTCATGGTAGGCGAACCGTGATATATATATATATATATTTTTTTAAATTTTTTGATTAGAAATAATCAAGTTTTATAATCTTTTCGACTTTTATATATTATTTAATTTTTTGATTTGTATTAGCTGAAGTATTATAGTCGAAATGTAATATTTTAATAAAACAACTACTTTTATTAAAAATATATACCTATATTTCAATTGTTAATTACAATCATCCTCAGGGCAATATTTTCTATATAAATACAAAAAATTTTATCAAAAACTTACAATAGATTATAATATAATGGATAAATTTAAAGAAAAACTTACATAATAAAAATGTTAAATTAAAATAAACATAAAAATTATTATGAAAATCCAAAAACGAAAAAAGTTGTTGATTACTTTTGTCAAATCAAATAAAAAAATTTAAACAAAATATTCGAAAAATTTATGAGAAACAGAAAATACTAAAAGAATACTAGAAAAATAATTTTTCAAAAAACAAAAATCTAATACATACTATAGAAAAGCTCTACAATTAGTGGTTTATAAGAAATGCTTTTTTTAAAACAGGGAAATAAACATCACTAACTTTTCTCAAATCAGTTCTAATATTTATGGAATTTTTATGTTTTAAAATTTCAGAAGATTCTAAAAACTCCCTTTTTTCTTTATTTTGTTCATGAAACAGTATTTCTACTTCTTCAAAATTGAAGTGGTCATTATCACCATCCTTAAATTTTTGGAGACCATGTGAAACTAGTGCTGTTTGTCCTTGATTTGTGTTAGTTGACCTTTCAGTGTATTTTAAATGTTTTGTGATTAGAGTTTTGTTTTTTATTTGTTTTTTTATATTCGGATTTTGACAATGTTCTACTATCATTTTATTATAATCTTGGATATGTTGTTTAGTTCTAGTTTTCAATGTTTTGCTTGTTTGACCTATGTAACAACCATTACAAGGAGGTTTGCATTTTATTTTATAAACTAAATTAGACCTATCCCAAAAAACGACAGGATCCTTTAATTTAGTGTACAGTTTTTCTAATTTATTTATCGGTTTACAAGCTATCTTAATATTATAATGTTTAGCAATAGATTTAATTTTATCAGATAAATTGTGTATGTATTTTAAGCCAAAATATCGTTGAGGTGTTATAATTTGTGTAGTTTCAGATAAGTTTCCTGGTGTTAATATATTATTTTCATGTTTAATTTTCTTCATTACGTTTTTTATTAAAAAATCAGGAAAATTATTGTTTTTCAATATCTTGATGACAATTTCAAAATTTTTGGGATGATGTTTTTTATCACTTAACATAATCACTCTTTTGAAAAAATTAGTTGCAATATTTTTCTTCATCGAATAAGGATGATTAGAATAAAAGTTTAGAATCCTACCAGTTGAAGTTGGCTTAAAAAACCAATCTGTAGTTAATTTTTGATTCTCTCTTGTTACTAATAAGTCCAAAAAAGGAATAGAATTATTTTTTTCAGTTTCTGTTATGAACTGAATTCTAGGATGAAACATGTTTAGTTGAGTTAAAGTTTGTTGAATCTTTTCCAAAGGTATATCCGTTATAATGTCATCAACATATTTATAAATGAAAGATGGAGTATATGGCATTTTTATAGTTGAAAACAGTTCATCTAATACAATATCAGAAAGTATTGGAGAAAGCGGATTACCCATGGCAAGTCCAAATTTCTGTTTATAAAATTTTCCATCAAATTGAAAATAATTATTTTCTTCTACACAAAATTTAATTAAATTAATAAAAAGTTCCAAATTAATTTCAGTATGTTGTTCAATAATATTCCATTTATTTTTGATGATGTCACAAGCCAAATCAACAGGAACATTAGTGAATAATGATATTACATCAAATGATATTAGCTGTCTATCCAAAGGAAGTACAATTTTATCAATTTTTTCTTTGAAAACAAATGAATTCTTAATATTAATTACGCTATTTTTTGTTAAATTATTTAAAAAACTAGTGATAAATTTAGCAAGATTGTAGCAAGGAGAATTAATGTTACAAACCACAGGTCTAAGTGGATTATTCTCTTTATGTATTTTTACAAGACCATATATTTTTGGAGAAGTGGCAGTATCATTAATTAAAAATAATTTAGTTTTATTATCAATTAATTTCTTATTAAACAAATCTCTTGCAATTTTTGAATTTTTACTGACTAATTGTTTTGTTGGATCACTATTAACAATATAATAAGTAGAATCATCATTTAGAAGATTATTCATTTTAAGATTATTCGTCAACTAACACAAATCAAGGACAAACAGCACTAGTTTCACATGGTCTCCAAAAATTTAAGGATGGTGATAATGACCACTTCAATTTTGAAGAAGTAGAAATACTGTTTCATGAACAAAATAAAGAAAAAAGGGAGTTTTTAGAATCTTCTGAAATTTTAAAACATAAAAATTCCATAAATATTAGAACTGATTTGAGAAAAGTTAGTGATGTTTATTTCCCTGTTTTAAAAAAAGCATTTCTTATAAACCACTAATTGTAGAGCTTTTCTATAGTATGTATTAGATTTTTGTTTTTTGAAAAATTATTTTTCTAGTATTCTTTTAGTATTTTCTGTTTCTCATAAATTTTTCGAATATTTTGTTTAAATTTTTTTATTTGATTTGACAAAAGTAATCAACAACTTTTTTCGTTTTTGGATTTTCATAATAATTTTTATGTTTATTTTAATTTAACATTTTTATTATGTAAGTTTTTCTTTAAATTTATCCATTATATTATAATCTATTGTAAGTTTTTGATAAAATTTTTTGTATTTATATAGAAAATATTGCCCTGAGGATGATTGTAATTAACAATTGAAATATAGGTATATATTTTTAATAAAAGTAGTTGTTTTATTAAAATATTACATTTCGACTATAATACTTCAGCTAATACAAATCAAAAAATTAAATAATATATAAAAGTCGAAAAGATTATAAAACTTGATTATTTCTAATCAAAAAATTTAAAAAAATATATTACGTGGAAGATCATAGCACGGTGAAAACATCTAAGATATGGAGAATAATACAAATTTTTATCAAAATATTTATAATAGATATGGTATTATTATTGTCAAAGAAATGAATGGATTACAGAAAATTTCTGACTTTATATCAAGAAATTCAACTAGAAAAATATTTTTACTAAAATGTAGACGTTTGTCTATTTATCCAAAATTTATTACAGCCAAAATGAAAATTTTTAATTCATTTTTAAATAAAACAACCAATGTTGATCAAGTAATACAAAAAATGAAAACAACATTGTTAAGAAAATTACTTAATAGTGAAATAGATATATGTGTTTATCAGTTAAAACAGAAGATTTCAGAAAAATTAGAAGGTATGAGAAGAATTAAATTAACTTTATCTAATGAAATTTATAATAGTTTCTTGAATATCCTATCTGTAAAACATATGTTTGTTACAAACCAATCTAAAGAAATTTTAACAAAAAAGTTGGACGTTTTAATTCAAACTACTTTTCCACCTAGTAGTAACAATTTCCAAAAAGTTATAACAAATTTAACTGATATATTTATTCCTGTTGATGTTGAAAAGATTTTGAGTTTTGGTCCAAAATTTTCTATATCAGCTAATAATAATAATATTCCAATTCAACATATATTGGCTGATGTGGAATATTTTATTAATAATAATAACTTAAATGATGAAGAAAAACAAAAATTGAGAGGAGAAATAAACTGCACAATTAATAGTCATTTGAATAAATCAATAAATTTTCCAAAATATAATATAGATCTTACTAAATCTCTAAAAGAAACCTCTAAATTTATAAAAAACAATCCAAATTTATATATTTTACAAGCAGATAAAGGTAATGGAACTGTTATTATGTTCAAGGATGATTATTTTGATAAAATGAATAATCTTCTAAATGATGATTCTACTTATTATATTGTTAATAGTGATCCAACAAAACAATTAGTCAGTAAAAATTCAAAAATTGCAAGAGATTTGTTTGATAAGAAATTAATTGATAATAAAACTAAATTATTTTTAATTAATGATACTGCCACTTCTCCAAAAATATATGGTCTTGTAAAAATACATAAAGAGAATAATCCACTTAGACCTGTGGTTTGTAACATTAATTCTCCTTGCTACAATCTTGCTAAATTTATCACTAGTTTTTTAAATAATTTAACAAAAAATAGCGTAATTAATATTAAGAATTCATTTGTTTTCAAAGAAAAAATTGATAAAATTGTACTTCCTTTGGATAGACAGCTAATATCATTTGATGTAATATCATTATTCACTAATGTTCCTGTTGATTTGGCTTGTGACATCATCAAAAATAAATGGAATATTATTGAACAACATACTGAAATTAATTTGGAACTTTTTATTAATTTAATTAAATTTTGTGTAGAAGAAAATAATTATTTTCAATTTGATGGAAAATTTTATAAACAGAAATTTGGACTTGCCATGGGTAATCCGCTTTCTCCAATACTTTCTGATATTGTATTAGATGAACTGTTTTCAACTATAAAAATGCCATATACTCCATCTTTCATTTATAAATATGTTGATGACATTATAACGGATATACCTTTGGAAAAGATTCAACACACTTTAACTCAACTAAACATGTTTCATCCTAGAATTCAGTTCATAACAGAAACTGAAAAAAATAATTCTATTCCTTTTTTGGACTTATTAGTAACAAGAGAGAATCAAAAATTAACTACAGATTGGTTTTTTAAGCCAACTTCAACTGGTAGGATTCTAAACTTTTATTCTAATCATCCTTATTCGATGAAGAAAAATATTGCAACTAATTTTTTCAAAAGAGTGATTATGTTAAGTGATAAAAAACATCATCCCAAAAATTTTGAAATTGTCATCAAGATATTGAAAAACAATAATTTTCCTGATTTTTTAATAAAAAACGTAATGAAGAAAATTAAACATGAAAATAATATATTAACACCAGGAAACTTATCTGAAACTACACAAATTATAACACCTCAACGATATTTTGGCTTAAAATACATACACAATTTATCTGATAAAATTAAATCTATTGCTAAACATTATAATATTAAGATAGCTTGTAAACCGATAAATAAATTAGAAAAACTGTACACTAAATTAAAGGATCCTGTCGTTTTTTGGGATAGGTCTAATTTAGTTTATAAAATAAAATGCAAACCTCCTTGTAATGGTTGTTACATAGGTCAAACAAGCAAAACATTGAAAACTAGAACTAAACAACATATCCAAGATTATAATAAAATGATAGTAGAACATTGTCAAAATCCGAATATAAAAAAACAAATAAAAAACAAAACTCTAATCACAAAACATTTAAAATACACTGAAAGGTCAACTAGCACAAATCAAGGACAAACAGCACTAGTTTCACATGGTCTCCAAAAATTTAAGGATGGTGATAATGACCACTTCAATTTTGAAGAAGTAGAAATACTGTTTCATGAACAAAATAAAGAAAAAAGGGAGTTTTTAGAATCTTCTGAAATTTTAAAACATAAAAATTCCATAAATATTAGAACTGATTTGAGAAAAGTTAGTGATGTTTATTTCCCTGTTTTAAAAAAAGCATTTCTTATAAACCACTAATTGTAGAGCTTTTCTATAGTATGTATTAGATTTTTGTTTTGTAACAAACTGATTTGTTCCAATATGCCTTTAATCAATATAGCTACGCCACTGTCCAATTTGGTAGGTTTTTTTTATTACATTGTTATAACGGCTTAATCCTGTCTGTGTAATTTGTACATAATTGTTTGCGTGTGGGTGATTAATTGTTATAATCGTTAATGTTGTTATCAAATTAAAAATCATTCGCAGATCAATTGTGCAAGTGATAAGAAATATTTAAAATTGAATTTAAATAATTAAATTTAAATCTAACTTCTTATTAAAAAAATAAAGTTTAAATTAACTTGAAACAGATCATCTAAAGTGAAAAAAAACTGTGATAGTTAAAGTTAGCAGGTTAAGGTAAATTCTAGTAAATTTATATAATTTCATTAAAGTCAAAAACAAAATTGATTGGTGAATTTGTTTCTTTTCTCTTGTTTCGTGTAGTTTATCGTGGATTAGCAGTATAAAACTATTACTCATCAATTTGCTAATCCACCGGAATTTAACTGCAAACATTACAGCCGTAATAGCGGCATTGTTAATTGTATATATATTTTGTGGCGTACAACTGTACAACTATAATTGAGTGCAGTTTTTATTGGAATGAAAATTTGATATTCGGGAAAGAAATTAACAAATCAAAAATAAGAAATAAAATTTAAATAAAGGAGTTCTTAAGAAGAAAAATTATTATGTTGTGATGGGTTAGCTCGTTCAAAAGTTTACGAGTTTAGTTTTAAGTTTTTGTGTTTGTGCTAATTTAAAAATTTAATAGGTATAAAAAATACAATCGCCTGGAAAACAAAGCCATGGTTTTGGGATTCACAGCTATAGTAATGTTAATGTAAGTTTATTTTTCTTATTTCGTTAATTTATATACACATTTAAATTCGATATTTATTCTTATTAAATAGTTATTTTTATTTAAAATATTAAATAATATCACAGTGAATTTTTATGTTATTAGAAAATCGTATTATTAAATATATGTGTTAAAATAATTATACAAATTTATACAGTTGTAAAATATATAAAGCATTATATAGTATGTCTGTACGTCACCAATCTATAGTACCAGTATCGGTAATGCGAATAATGGTTTTTTTGTAGTATAATTTTGTTTTTGCTTTGTTTTTCTTTAACTTTTATGAAATAAGTACTGTGATTTGATTATCTTAAGTTTAGTTCTTTTTCTTATCAATCTGTACACGCATGTATTCTTGATCTTGCGAATTGTAAGTGTTTGTAATATGATGTTGTAAATAGGATAGTGCCTGGATGATATCGACATACCACGCTGGGCGTGCAATAAAACATAATGCACGGGGTGGGATTAAGTCCACTACTTTAATGTTCGTGGCATGTTAGTGATGTTCTGGAAAGTAAACTTGAATTTACTGTGATATGGTTCAATAGTTTCTGTTGTTTTTTTTTGTGTTATGAAAAAAGGTTCACATAATCTTGATATTATTTCTCTTACTATTATCGTATGAAACACGATCTTCATATGCAGCACAATCTAGCTCTAAGCAGTTTTGATGACTAGGACCACGCCACCTTCTCTCTGAGTCATAGCCTCGCAAATGTGCTGCGTCATCAAATAACGCTGCTAGAGATTCTGATAACGGCCAAGAATTAATCAAGGTCGTTACAGTGGCGCCCAACGTCAAGGTAGTAAGTATACAGTACAAGCTAAACGGTTAATAGTGGAAGAAGAAAGAAAATAATTTAATTTTTCTAAATATTTTTACGGTAACGTGTTACGGTTATACAATATTAGTATCATTCACTCATCTACGGTTTTTTGAACGTATATTAATTCATTCTTTTTGATATTTTAATTTACTTTCGGCTGAAGTTAATATTAAGTAATTGTAAACTGTTAAGATTATGTGATTTTTTTTTCTGTAGTGTTAATTTATGGTTATTTATGTTGAACCATTTCCGTTTATATCACCACGATGGTGTTTGAATTAAATGGTAAAGTAATGGTTTTCAACTTAAATGAAGCTTCAACATCGTTATGATGTTTCTGCTAGTATCCACTATGCTTAGTATATAGTGTTGATTGCGAGGATCGCAATCGTTTGATTTAGCAATACATCATATTTGTCCGTTCAATAATATTTTTATACTTGCTGCTATAGTAAGATGTTCTTCTCCTTTTAAGGGTTTTTTCTTTCTGATAATCTTACTGTTGGAAAAGCAAGTTATTTTGTTTTGTCTTTAATCTAATAATTCGGTATGTTTATCTGTCATATCATATGACATTGATGATGTTCATCTATTGAGTACATATTGATAAATATTAGATTACCATATAAAGTAGTTTTTCTGCTTAATTCATATTTGACTTTACAGAACAATGCACTAGCTAAATATAATTTTGGTAGCGTAATTAGTATGTCCTTATCATCCGGGATCGTTAGAAGGAAAAAAAGTATAAATATTTGATAATTTTTTCTTGCTACTTCTGTTGCATAATATTCGTTTTATTTAATATATTTATTATTTGTGGTTATTTTGAATTTGCATGGTGCATGGTAAATTATTAATTAATTTTTATTGACTATTTCGTTTATTATTTATTTTCGTTCTATCTAATCATTGTCTATTTTGTTTAAAAATTTGAATTATTGTTTAATTAATTCTAAATCAATATGAATGTTGAGTTTCTTGATTGTGATGAACTGTCGATTGAATGCCAGTTGCGTCAAATTAAGGGCAATATTGTTGTGAAAATGGAAGCTTTAAAAAAATCATTGGAGGAAGAAGCTAATGGTGAACGGCAACCTCCCATTCGAGCTCACCAAATTGCTTTAAAATTTCCTAAGCGAGAAATTAAATTCTGTGCTTTAAAATTACAATGTATGGAAAGTGAGTTTGAAATTCTAAAGGGAAATGTGGACAATGTCGATTTGAAAAAAATAAATGAGATTATGACGTGCCTTTTTCACGTGCAAGGAAGAATACAAAGAATACGGTCTAGCCAATCGGTATCTCGAGAGGCTGAGAAGCTTCTTAATCCTTGCGAGAAGTTAATTAAATGTGTAAACGATATTAAATCAAATCGTGGAACTAATTTTGATATGGAAAAATCCATTCATGAAGCCTTCGGAGAACTAACAACAATAAATGTCCTAGAAGATGATGATCAGTTTTCGGACAACCTTGTAGGAGGAAACCCGTCTACTAACCCAGAGAGTTCTATAAGACAAGCTGTAAGTGTGGTAGATCTAGGAAGTGACAACATAGAAAGACAACCGGAAAGTTCAATGTTAGGAACCAATAGACATGCATATGCATCGCGTGACTCGGAAGAGGAAATTGTAGATCGTTTGGCAAGCAAAATTGCTATGGTTTTAGGGCTAACTGTTAATCCAAAGAAACCTGCTAGACAAGATTTAAATGTCCATGGTGGAGCTACCAATATTCCAATTAGGGATAGACCTTCAGTATTGACCAGTGAACCTAATAACACTAAATTCACTTCAACTCATAGTATTAACGCTTCAACCATCGGTTTTAACAACATGTCAGAACAACCAATTCATTCAGCTCCACACGTCGTTACGAGGTCAAGAGGTTTAGATATTTACAAGTGGTATATTTCGTATGGAGGAGAACCAGATAGTATGGCTATTGAACGATTCTTTTATCGTGTTGAAAGTTTGGCTAAGGCAAACGGAATAAGTGACGATAAACTAGCTACGGACATTAGTGTTTTATTGAGGGGAAAAGCATTAGACTGGTATTGGGTGCTTAAGGAAGATTATGGTTACAGAGAGTGGGAACTTATCAAAAATGCAATGGTGCGACGTTTTCAAGATCGTCGTACTGATGGTGAAGTTCGACAAATTTTGGAATTACGAAAACAACGCTTCAAGGAAAGTTTTATGGATTTTTATCAAGGGATTCGGGAAATGTCAATGTCACTTAAGGTGCCTTTTTTAGAAATTGACTTATTGAATTTATTGATACGGAATATGCGTAGTGGTCTGCAAGCCGCAACAGCCGGTCAATTCTTCCAGAGCGTGTCAGATCTTGTCAATAAATGTGTCGCAATTGAAGACACTTGGAATCGAATTGGCTGGGCTCCAGAGCAATTGATGACAAGTAGGCGACAGATTAGCGAAGTTGGTCTGGTTGATGGTCATGGTGGACGAGTACCTTTGGAAATGGAATATGAAGCAGCTTACGAGGAGACTGTTCAGAATCACGGTAATTCTGTGTGTGCTGTCCAGACAAGTCCAATTGATCGAATGCCAACGAAATCTTTTAACGCCCGAAGTTTCATAGACAACGGTGCGAATCATCGAACTCCGTATTGTTTTGGATGCGGAGCTGCTAATACCATCAAATCAAATTGTGCAAAATGCAATCGTACAAGTGCGGGAAACTATCGAGTGGAAGCCAGGGGAACAGGAGGTCTGAGCTTCAAACCAGCATACAACGAAACCTCCAAGCCAATGTCGACAAATGTTGCAACGAACACGGATCCGGAATTATACTTCCGTCAAAACTCTTAACCCAAAATACCAGACAATTCAAACTCTCAAAATTATCAAGCAAAGCAACACAAACTATTAATTCACGTTTTCAAAGGTCATTTAAGTATTTTCACTACCGCAAAAGTCTCAAGAAACTTGTCGAAGCAAGTACTATTTCTTCTTCAATAGATAACCGTCCTTACGCAAACATTTTCATCAACGGTATTTCATACACCGGCCTTTTAGATAGCGGAGCAAACATTAGTGTTTTAGGAGCTGGATCGGAAGAATTTCTGGATCAAAGTGGGATAAAGTTTTTCCATCTTCCATCAGCACTATCTACAGCCAGTGCGGACAAACAACGCATATTGGGTCATGTTTCCGTCAAAGTTGCCTACGCAGGTAAAATCAATAAAATGACTCTACACATCGCACCTGGATTAACTCAAAAATTATATTTAGGGATCGATTTTTGGAACCTCTTTGGTTTGGCACCAAAAATGGTCAATGCAATTGAAACGCAAGCTATCAATCCTACGACTAATAATCAACATCAGCTTTTACCAGAACAACTTTCACAGTTAAATGAAGTGATCATACAATTTCCATCATGTGAGAAACTGGGTCTTGGTAGGACACAGTTGTTGAGTCATAAGATTGATGTTGGTAATGCGGTACCAGTCAAGCAAAGGTATTATCCCATCTCACCGGCAATCCAAGACCTCGTATACAAGGAGTTAGATCGGATGATTTCCCTAGGAGTCGTGGAAGAAAGCGAAAGCGCCTGGTCATCTCCAATAACCCTCGTCAAAAAATCGAACGGAAAGATACGTTTATGTCTTGATGCTAGAAAGGTTAACTCGGTCACCGTGAAGGACGCTTATCCCTTGCCGTTGATAGAGAGTCTTTTGAGTCGTTTGGATAAAACCAGGTATATTAGCACCATTGACTTGAAAGACGCCTTCTGGCAAATCCCACTAGAATCCGACTCAAGGGACAAAACTGCGTTTACTGTGCCGGGCCGACCCTTATACCACTTCACGGTGATGCCATTCGGGTTGTGCAATGCACCCCAAACACTGTGTAAACTTATGCATAAGGTCATTCCTCACCACTTACATGAGCGAGTTTTTGTTTATCTCGACGATTTGCTTGTGGTTGCAGCCACATTTGAAGAGCATGTGTCATTATTATCTGAGGTTGCTAGATTACTCAAAGTAGCTAATCTAACTATCAATGTAGAAAAGAGCAAATTTGCTCTGCGAGAAACAAAATATTTAGGTTATGTGATAGGTGAGGGATGCCTTAGAGTAGATGCTGAAAAGGTACAAGCCATAGCTGAATACCCAATACCAAAGACTACGAAGCAAATTCGCCGGTTTTTGGGAATGACTGGGTGGTTTCGTAGATTTATATCAAATTTTTCATGTCTAACTGCTCCGATTACTGATCTTCTTAAAAAAGGAAACAAAAAATTATGGAATGATGAGGCACAGCTAGCGTTTGACCAACTTAAATCAGCTCTGATCACGGCCCCAGTGCTAGTAAATCCAGACTTTTCTAAAAGATTCTATATCCAATGTGACGCGAGTACCACTGGTATAGGTAGCGTGTTGTTTCAGAAGTCGGAGGATGAAGGAGAACATCCTATTGCTTTTATGTCATCCAAACTTAACAAAGCTCAGAAGAATTATAGTGTAACAGAGTTAGAATGCCTTGCCGCCGTTATGAGTGTCAAAAAGTTTAGGCCTTATATTGAGGGTTTCGCATTTACTATCATTACGGATCATTCGAGTCTCCAATGGCTTATGCAGCAAAAGGATCTTACTGGTAGATTAGCCCGCTGGAGCCTTAAATTGCAATCGTTTGATTTCAATATTGAGTACCGGAAAGGAACAAACAATATAGTTCCTGATAGTCTTTCTAGATGCCTAGAAACGATTACAGAAGCATCAATAGGAACTCCATTGGAGATCGAACTAAACTCACCAGCGTTCAATGATCCTGATTATGTAAATCGAATCACAGCACTAGAACAGAATCCAGAGATGGCTACCAATTTTAAGACATTCGATGGTAAAATGTATATTCAAACAAACAATCATTTAAATCTCGCTAATTCCGACGGCAATATACTTTGGAAACTTGTGGTTCCAACTTCATTAACCACTGATTTGATCAAGAATGCACATGACCCACCATCATCAGCTCATCAAGGAATAGGAAAAACGGTCCAACTACTACAAAGGTATTTTTATTGGCCAAATATGGTGAATCAAATAAAACAATTCATTAACGATTGCGAGATTTGTAAATCTACAAAAGCGGTAAATCGATCCACTAGACCAGAAATGGGGAATTACATTGAGGTATTGCAACCCTTTCAGTTCCTTTACATCGACTTTTTAGGCCCATACCCACAGACGAGGAACGGTTTTACCCATATACTAATTGTCCTGGATAAATATTCAAGATTCCCGATCATCGAAGCAGTGCGCAGTGCTACAGCTAAAAGAGTTATTCAAACTCTTTCTCGCATATTTAACACCTTTGGAACTCCTGAATCTATTTTGTCAGACAACGGAAAGCAATTTGAATCCGTCCTACTTTCCAATTTTCTTAAACGATACGGCGTCACTCATCATTTCACTGCAAAATATAGTCCGCAATCCAATGCTTCCGAACGCGTCAATAGATCGATACTTTCTGCTATAAGATCTTATATTAAAGATGATCACCGCACGTGGGACGAACATTTAGATGAAATAAGTGGGGCCTTGCAAAATTCAACACATTCCTCAACTGGCTATCCTCCACACTACTTGGTCTTCAGAAGACACAAGATAACACATGGGTGTACGTATAAATTATTACGTAAGATAAATTGTTTGGGTGAACCAGAAGTTTGTATATCAATTCCAAATCAATTGACCATCACCAAAGCTATGGTTCTGAATAATTTAAAGACTGCTTATAACCGAAATGCTTCTAACTACAATCTGAGAGCAAAAGTTCGTACGTTTGAACCTGGAGAAAAAGTTTTTGTACGAAATTTCACGATAAGTGATGCCAGTAAACAACACTCAGCTAAACTAGCACCGAAATTTGTTAAAGCTAAAATCGTTAAACGGATTGGCAATGTGGCATATGAAGTTGCGTCTGAAAATGGAAAATCTTTAGGGATATTTCATGCTAAGGACATACGCTAGCAATTGTCTCAGTAGTTTATCGAAATTGCATGGTTGATAGAAATTAATTAAAATAAGTGTTAATTAACATGGTCGTATTCATCGTGGTGATTTGGTCTGCGTAGTTTATCTATACTATAATTTTTGGGTTATAATAATTTAAACTGATATTATGTATTTGGTTTCCTTCCAAGGAATTGCATGCTTTATCTGTTTTTTTATGTCTGTGATTATATTATTACATTTATATTTATATACATATACAAGGGAAGAGAGAACCTGATTTACGGGAAATAAAGGGATGTATATATGTATTACATTTTTTTTGTTTTGTTTTGATTTGTCTTAACTATTGTTGGAAGCCCGACTATATAGAGACTCTCTCAAGGTGTAGGGACAGCCCCACGATTTGTAACAAACTGATTTGTTCCAATATGTCTTTAATCAATATAGCTACGCCACTGTCCAATTTGGTAGGTTTTTTTTATTACATTGTTATAACGGCTTAATCCTGTCTGTGTAATTTGTACATAATTGTTTGCGTGTGGGTGATTAATTGTTATAATCGTTAATGTTGTTATCAAATTAAAAATCATTCGCAGATCAATTGTGCAAGTGATAAGAAATATTTAAAATTGAATTTAAACAATTAAATTTAAATCTAACTTCTTATTAAAAAAATAAAGTTTAAATTAACTTGAAACAGATCATCTAAAGTGAAAAAAAACTGTGATAGTTAAAGTTAGCAGGTTAAGGTAAATTCTAGTAAATTTATATAATTTCATTAAAGTCAAAAACAAAATTGATTGGTGAATTTGTTTCTTTTCTCTTGTTTCGTGTAGTTTATCGTGGATTAGCAGTATAAAACTATTACTCATCAATTTGCTAATCCACCGGAATTTAACTGCAAACATTACAGCCGTAATAGCGGCATTGTTAATTGTATATATATTTTGTGGCGTACAACTGTACAACTATAATTGAGTGCAGTTTTTATTGGAATGAAAATTTGATATTCGGGAAAGAAATTAACAAATCAAAAATAAGAAATAAAATTTAAATAAAGGAGTTCTTAAGAAGAAAAATTATTATGTTGTGATGGGTTAGCTCGTTCAAAAGTTTACGAGTTTAGTTTTAAGTTTTTGTGTTTGTGCTAATTTAAAAATTTAATAGGTATAAAAAATACAATCGCCTGGAAAACAAAGCCATGGTTTTGGGATTCACAGCTATAGTAATGTTAATGTAAGTTTATTTTTCTTATTTCGTTAATTTATATACACATTTAAATTCGATATTTATTCTTATTAAATAGTTATTTTTATTTAAAATATTAAATAATATCACAGTGAATTTTTATGTTATTAGAAAATCGTATTATTAAATATATGTGTTAAAATAATTATACAAATTTATACAGTTGTAAAATATATAAAGCATTATATAGTATGTCTGTACGTCACCAATCTATAGTACCAGTATCGGTAATGCGAATAATGGTTTTTTTGTAGTATAATTTTGTTTTTGCTTTGTTTTTCTTTAACTTTTATGAAATAAGTACTGTGATTTGATTATCTTAAGTTTAGTTCTTTTTCTTATCAATCTGTACACGCATGTATTCTTGATCTTGCGAATTGTAAGTGTTTGTAATATGATGTTGTAAATAGGATAGTGCCTGGATGATATCGACATACCACGCTGGGCGTGCAATAAAACATAATGCACGGGGTGGGATTAAGTCCACTACTTTAATGTTCGTGGCATGTTAGTGATGTTCTGGAAAGTAAACTTGAATTTACTGTGATATGGTTCAATAGTTTCTGTTGTTTTTTTTTGTGTTATGAAAAAAGGTTCACATAATCTTGATATTATTTCTCTTACTATTATCGTATGAAACACGATCTTCATATGCAGCACAATCTAGCTCTAAGCAGTTTTGATGACTAGGACCACGCCACCTTCTCTCTGAGTCATAGCCTCGCAAATGTGCTGCGTCATCAAATAACGCTGCTAGAGATTCTGATAACGGCCAAGAATTAATCAAGGTCGTTACAGTTTTTTGAAAAATTATTTTTCTAGTATTCTTTTAGTATTTTCTGTTTCTCATAAATTTTTCGAATATTTTGTTTAAATTTTTTTATTTGATTTGACAAAAGTAATCAACAACTTTTTTCGTTTTTGGATTTTCATAATAATTTTTATGTTTATTTTAATTTAACATTTTTATTATGTAAGTTTTTCTTTAAATTTATCCATTATATTATAATCTATTGTAAGTTTTTGATAAAATTTTTTGTATTTATATAGAAAATATTGCCCTGAGGATGATTGTAATTAACAATTGAAATATAGGTATATATTTTTAATAAAAGTAGTTGTTTTATTAAAATATTACATTTCGACTATAACACTTCAGCTAATACAAATCAAAAAATTAAATAATATATATATATATATATATATATATATATATATATATATATATATATATATATATATATATATATATATATATATATATATATATATATATATATATATATATATATATATATATATATATATATATATATATATTTCTCTCTCTCTCTGGCGTTTATATCCCATGGAGGGGATATATATATACATATATATATATTGTTATTTTAGATTTTTAAAACGACCAAATTTTTTTATGTACACTCTAAAAAAAAATAGTGTAAATTTACCCTTATGATAGGAGGTAACTGAATGCCTCCTATTATAAACGTAAATTTACAACAGTGCGTAAAATAAAAAAATTTACACATTTTGTCGTAATTCAACAGTTCGTCTAAGTATGCATTATTACACAAAAAGTATTAGTTATACGCCATATGTTATATAAGCGATGTATGTTTGCCTATATTTTGATGTAAATTTACTACAAATTAAGTAAATATACAAACAAAACCACAAAAAATTGTGTAAATTTACATCGGGTTATGTAAATTTAAAACCTTTTTGACAGATTCTTACACTAAAAAAAGAAGCATATTTCCACGAAACTATACTTGATTTTAATTCACTATTTAACCCATAATCTCTTTAAAATTCCTCACAACAAAAAGTATTGATATCCTATAAAGGGCCGATGAAAATGGTCTAGGGACTTACATATAAGGAATTAATTTTAATGATAGTGGGCAATATTGCATTCATATTTTTAGTCCACATGTAATCGTAAAGGGTGATTTAAACAAAGCATTGTTCATCCTATAATACAGTATTTTCCTAGTAAAATAAATAAAATAAATGCTTTTGTTTTAGTTATTTAATAAAAGTAATAATTAAATATTTTACACTATTAACTAAAATTAATTAATGAACTTTTGTTAATTTAATTTTTAATTTTTAGTTTGGATCCAATACCTTGCAACACGCTCAATGAAACAAAGAAAAGTATATATCTATAAAATATTACATTGAGCATATACTGTATACAGCTTAGTTTTACAACGAGTGTTGCGATTTTACAATACAAATGTTTAAATTTACGTAGCTGGACGAGAACAACACAAATGAAATGAATAATACATCTTTGGGTGTACTAGATGCACGAGTTGACGTAAAAAACATAGGTTATCGCAATATTACACATTTGTTCGAATTTTTAAAGTTATGTTTTTTAGATACGAACTATTGGTTTAAGATTAAACCTTGGTTAGAAAAGTACACAAAAAACGATGTTAATTTACAGTTATTATCGCCGTGATTTTACACCTTATTATTTCTATTTTTTAGAGTGTATTTAATAATTTTGAAACGAGCTTTTGGTCTGTAACTTTTTATTTTATTTTATTCTATCATATATGTCTTTTAGATTTTTTAAACGACCAAATTTTTTTATGTATTTAATAATTTTGAAACGAGCTTTTGGGCTGTAACTTTTTATTTTATTTTATTCTATCATATATGTCCTCTATATGTCCTCTATCATATGGACATATATGATAGAATAAAATAAAATAAAAAGTTACAGACCAAAAGCTCGTTTCAAAATTATTAAATATATATATATATATATATATATATATATATATATATATATATATATATATATATATATATATATATATATATATATATATATATATATATATATATATATATATATATTAATGATAATAAAATGATCTTTGGTTGAAGCCAATAATTTAATTATTGGCTTCAACCAAATTGAATAAAAAAAAAAAAAAAAAATTATTATAATTAAAAAAAATTATTATAATTTAATTATTTTATTTAAAAGAAAAAATTATTGGCTTAAACCAAAGATCATTTTATTATCATTAATAAAATATTAAAGCCAAAAATCCAAAATAAAAAAAAAAAAAAAAAATATATATATATATATATATATATATATATATATATATATATATATATATATATATATATATATATATATATATATATATATATATATCTATATATATATATATATATATATATATATATATATATATATATATATATATATATATATATATATATATATATATGTATATATATATATATATATATATATACATATATATATCGCGTCAAGAAAACTCGGCCTCCTCAATAGATGTAAAAAATATTTTACTTCGCATCAATTACTCCACATTTATAAGTCCCATATTCGTCCCTGCATGGAGCATTGTTGTCAAGTTTGGGGCGCTGCATCTGTTACTATCCTGGCTCTTTTGGACTCTGTTCAAAAGCGAGCTATACGAATTGTTGGTGATCGAGATTTGACATTAGATCTTGATTCCCTACAACATCGTCGCACTGTTGCTGATCTCGTTGTTTTTTATAAATATCGTCACCAGCAGTGCTCGGATGAAATCAGGTCCATAATGCCTCAGACATATGTCTTTCCCCGTTTTACTCGTCAATCGATTTGTGCGGGCGGTCAGACTGTCGAGATTACTCACTGTCATAGTAATAGAATGCAAAGGGATTTCTTTGTGCGTACATCGTACACATGGAATGCTTTGCCCAAATCAATAGTCTCGAGTGCCTTCAATCCACAAAGATTTAAAAAAAGCGTCCACCTATACCTCAAGACGCATGTTGTTGTGGGGCCTACGTCTTAAAAGGTATCTATGTGTTGTTGTGACACATTTTGTAATTCCTACTACACAACACTTCTTATTAAAAAAAATATATATATATATATATATATATATATATATATATATATATATATATATATATATATATATATATATATATATATATATATATATATATATATATATATATATATATATATATATATATATATATATATATATATATATATATATATATATATATATATATATATATATATATATATATATATATATATATGTATATATATATATATACAGGGTGAGTTTTTTAAAAAATGCCAGGCTTTTATCTCGAGAACCATGCTAGATGGGACAAAATAACCCTAGGTGATATCTGTTAAGCGTCGAGGGGGACGTCCAATGGTAATATTGAATGACCTTGAAACTCATAAGTATTGGAGATATATGCCAAAATAGGTTTTTTTAAAATTAGAACCTATACATTTAATGTTTTTTTTTAATTAAGTAAATCAAACTACACATTTTTTGCTTACAATTTTTTTTGTAAAGTGTACAATTTTGTAGATATGATGAAAATTGATTTGCACTAAAGCAAACGTGTCTTCGCTAAGTTCTTCAGTAAAAAAATAAAATTGCAATAAATCAAAAAAAACAACGAAAATCAATTTCACGCAGTAGACCACGATGCAATAATATTTAAATTAATGAATGATTTTCATTGTTTTTTTTTAATTTATCGAAATTTTATTTTTTTTTCTGAAGAACTTAGCGAAGACACGTTTGCTCTAGTGCAAATCAATTTTCATCATATCTACACTACAATCGTACACTTTACAAAAAAATTTGTAAGCAAAAAGTAGTTTGATTTACTTAATTAAAAAAAAACATTAAATGTATAGGTTCTAATTTAAAAAAAACCTATTTTGGCAAATATCTCCAATACTGAGTTTCAAGGTCATTCAATATTACCATTGGACGTCCCCCTCGACGCTTAACAAATATCACCTCGGGTTATTTTGTCCTATCTAGCACGGTTCTCGAGATAAAAGCCTGGCAATTTTTAAAAAACTCACCCTGTATATATATATATACATACATATATATATATATATATATATATACATATTTTTTTAAATAATAAAATCTTTGGATGAAGCCAAAGATTTTATTATTTAAATAATATATACAAGCCAAATATCAAATCTTATATATATATATATATATATATATATATATATATATATATATATATATATATATATATATATATATATATATATATATATATATATATATATATATATATATATATATATATATATATATATATATATATATATATATATATATATATATATATATATATATATATATATATATATATATATATATATATATATATATATATATATATATATATATATATATATATATATATATATATATATATATATATATATATATATATATATATATATATATATATATATATATATATATATATTAAAAAAAAATTAAATTTAATCGTTTAAATTTAATCTAATTTAATAAAAAAAATGTTTTGCAATATTGCAAAACTGAAACATGGGAATGGTTGTAATTTAAATTAATGACTTTTTGAATTATTAGCAAAACTGAAACTTGGTTCTGAGAGATGGGACTAATGTCATAAAACCAAAAACAAATTTCGGATTAAATCTGGAATCGTGCACCTTGTGACGAAGGAAATTAAAAGTGAAGAAATGAGCGCGAATAGGTTATGTTTGGGGTCTCCTTCGTCACACAGTTATCGAACACATCGTAGAAATAAATATTATAGAACTTATAGAACATAAATCGGGGTAGCAATATTCATTCTCGTTTCACTTATACTTATACTATGAGGGAGGGAGAAACAGGAATAAAAACACACGTTTTTGGCAATGGCAATGGACAAACACATTTTATAACTATGGAAAATTTCAAGTTGATAGCACTTATACCTTATGAGAAAATCGATTATGTGGAAATTCGAACGGATACCGAAGTCTATCCTTACCTGTTTAACGTACGGAACCCTAAAAACTATTATAGATACAGTAACTAATTGACTTTATTTCAGTTTTATTAGAGAACATATAATGCGTCAGCCGACACACTATGGACAAGTGACTGATGAAAATGTAAATGGATAGACAGATTCAATAAGTATCTGCATTACCTTAGAAGGAACTTCATAACTGAATATATCTACCGTAAAGTAGAAGGATAGGAGGATAAATCAACTACAAGATGTATATCAAAATGTTTGTGTGTTTTATTTTTATTTTTTTATTTTTATTTCAATCACTATTGACTAACATACAGACTTTAAAAGTCCAATTACATGTTAGTATATAAATACATTGCAAATCATATTAAAAGTATAAAAACAAAATATATTTATTAATCATTAATTATAAAAAATCAAATATAGAATAAATTATACAAAACAAGCAAGGAACGACAAACATAATATACTAAACAATTAAATGTTGAACATTTTCTTTTCGATCCGAATAAGAAAAAACAAAAATTAATTCAGTTATAGTTCAATAATGAGAAACAAAAAGCTTTTTTATTATTAACAGTGTAATTTCCAGAATTTTTTTTTTTTGAAAATGGAACAAACACATATCAACGCTATTAAACAAAGCATTGTGTGACAGTTGTGTTGCTATGCAAGTGGTATTGTACGAACCTAGTTCATACTGAACAAAGATACCTGCCCATTCATAAAGATACCGAATTCCTTGTTTTTGGGACTACAGAACTAAAAATATTCAGTAACTTTCTAGCTAGTTAAGTCATAATTATATGTGTGAAATTAATTTTTTTGTACAAAGTTTATCCAGTGCAACAATTATGACTGCGACTGTCACTTATGTCTTTAAACCCGATTAAATAAACTTGAAATCTCCTGAACCATACATAAAGAAAGTTTTACGCGATACTGTAATAAAAATATCATCAACGAGAACCATTACGTTTAAGCTTTTAGAATGCCGTTTCCTAAGCTACATGTTTAAAGTTCTAGTTAGGCTCATCCTACCCAAAATTCAGATTTACAGTTGAACTGATGTTTATGATACTGTCAAAACTAAACTATATGATAATAATGTATAAAATTTATAAAATTAACTTACCGCACGAAAAAACTGACTCATATGTCTTGTATTTGTATCAACAATCAGTTTGTATATTTCCTTTTGTCTAATTTCTTTTAAAACCTGACGATATGTATCGGGTGTCACTTGTCTTATATACATTTCTGTTCTTGATATTGGTGCAGCTTCCATTAACTCTTGTTGTTTGAATATGCCAGATATTTCTAAATTAATAAAATATTAACTTTATAACAGACAAATTGAGAAATAACGCTAATCACTACATTAATCTTACCAAAATCTTCTTCATATAATATTGCAACTTTTGTCCAATTTAAAAATAATATCAGATCCTTGTACGCGTTATTGATATGAAACTGAGATGGATATAAATTTATTGAAAATTCTTTTTTAATTGTTTCATGATCAACTCGAGCCTCAATATGAGGTACATTTAATGCTTCACATATTGACTGAATATGAGATCCAAGTAAGGGATCATTTGGTCCAAAAATTGCTTGTACTCCTAACTCTAATTGACGACACGCTGCAACATAATAGTAGTATTATTTATTCGGTAATTTTACAATAACAGTGCTACGTATTTTTTAATTCTGGAATGAGCTATATTTAATTCCGATGATTGAAAGTTATAGCAGAATAATTTCATTCAGCTGAATAAAATTGAAACCATATTTTTTAATTTAAGTTGTCATCTTTAGAAATATTTAAAGTAGAAATGTCATATTAAGAAAGAATATTTTTTGTACTAACGGCAATTTTTATTTGCTAATTTGAAATACAAAGGTTTTGAAGTTTTATTACTTTATTTAATACATTTTAAAACACTCCTTTATTAGAAAATTGGTTTTTTTTGCTTAAATTAAAAATATAAGAAAACTGGAAAACCCAATTTTACAGATAATTAATGAATGGTGTGTTTTTTGGAAACTGCATTGTGGGAGTGATTTACAGCTATTTTTGTCTATTGACTTAAAATTCTTTAAAAACTGATGTTGATTTAATTTTTAATAAAAAAATTAACATTAATAATTGAATTATATGAGTTCAGAAATACTCTTGTAAATTAACGAAAAGTTACTAATAATAAGTTGGAGTTAGCCTCTTTGTAGAGATATTTCTTTTTGATTTATTAGAAGCCGTTTAATATACGCGACATAATAAAAATAAAAACATATTTGATAATCATGTGTTTGCAAATCTAATCATTAATAAATTATCCAAGACGTAGAAAAATTTAAACTTTACGGTTCGCGGTAAAATATTGAACTGGTTATTGCACTCATTATAATGTTTATGATTCGTTTGATATCATAAATTTATAGATAATATACATATAATAATAAAAATATATGATAATTATAATAATATATAAAAATATTGTATGACAAATTATTTTATATTTGTCAATCGTCATACAATATTTATTTTGCTAATGTTACCGACTTAAAAACAGAATTATTCAAAAACAATAATTCATTCTTGGTGTTTATTTGGGAATCGAGTTAATTCCTTATTCTTATTTAGCATTCCCAAATAATCACGGCTATTAAATTATTGCAACAATTTTTGAGATAAATTTTTACCTTTTTTTGATGTGCGAAATGAATCTTCCTTTGGCACATATTGTATATCATAAACTAAAGTTGTTTTAGGTAAAATAGTTTTATCTTTATTTATTTTGTAAATAGCATATTTAAAAGCTAACTCAGCAGTACTTTCTTTTTGTTCTTCTGTAAATATAGCACCTGCAACAATAATGAAGAAAATTTACGAATTATTAACATTTTTTCAATTTCTCAAAAATAACCGAACGCCTTAGTTTTCATTACCTCACAAAATTTCCTATTACCGTGCATTTTTTTAATTTTCAGAGTTCCGTACTGGGAAAAAGTAAGAACAGTACCCTTTTGGCGAAACTTCGGTGTCCGTCCGAATTTCAACATAATCACTTTTCTCACAAGCTAAAAGTGCTATCAACTTGCATTTGTCCACGCCTACTGAAAACACAGAAATAGGTCAAATATGTATTTTTATCTGTATTTTAAGGACATGCATAAGCAGAAAGTAAAATAAAAGTTTTTTTAGGGAATCGAGTTTGATTTAGAGAAATTGAAAAAGATTAAAGTATTTTAAAAAAATTTTCATATGAAAGTTGATTGTTGTTTGAAGTTCAAGAAAATTTTATTGTAATTTCCGAAAGTACAGTTTTCGGCTTATTTTCAAAAATGTCAATTTTTTGCTAATGCTTAACCTACAAATATTACAAAAGACAAAATTTAAAAAAATTCACGGTTGTAGGAATTTTGCAAAAAAACTGTAAATTTTGGTGTTTATAATTTCAAATGTTCTGTGAATTTTTTTGTCTCCCCCTCTCCTCATCAACGAACATTACAAAGGAAAAATTTAAAAACATTCAGAGTTTAGATGGGGGTGTCATATGAAAGGTGATTTTTTTTTAGTTCAAAACAATTTTTGTTGTAATTTTAGAAAGCAGTTTTCGACTTATTTTCGAAAATGTGATTGTTTTTGTCCCCAACCCTTATCTACGAATATTCCAGAAGAAAAAAATTAAAAATATTCAGGGTTGTAGGAATTTTGCATAAAATAAACTGTAATATTTTGTTGTTGTTATAATTTCAAATGTTTGGGAGGGGGTGGTTTGAGAGTGGAAATTAAAAAAAACAAATATTTTTGACCTTGACAAGTGGGGTGTCATAAACAAGGTGATTTTCTTTTGTAATTTTCGAAAGCACAGTTTTGGAATTATTTTCAAAAATGTGAACATTTTTTCGTGCTCTCCACATTATCTTCGAACATTACAGAAACGAAAAAATGCAAAAAAATTCAAGGTTGTAGGTAATGTTGCAAAGATGGAACGAAAATTATAGCGGTCGGTACATGATTTCAAATGATCTTTAGAGAAGGTTGAGAGAGGAAATTTCGAGAAAAAAAATTAGTGGGTGGGGAATTTTTTTCAAGTCCAAAACAATTTTTCTTGTAATTTTCGAAAGTACCAATTTTGATTAATTTCTAAAATTGTGTTTTTAGAAGAACTATTCTCATAGAATATTATATACGCAGATGACAGAACCCTCGGCGAGCAAATTATATTCGCAGTTGTCCAACTTTTTACTTTAGTAATGTTCGAAGTTAAGGGTGGGCAGGAAAAAACTCACGTTTTTGGTAATAACTCAAAAACTAAGCAGTTGATAACTTGTTTTTTGAAATATTGGAATCTTTTTCGATTTTTCTAAATCAAGTTGAAAGCACTTATATTTTGTGAGAAAATAGATTATGTAGAAATACGAACGGACACGAAAGTCTCACCAATCCACGGAATTCTAAAAAACTATAAAAAAAAAATAAAAATAAAAATTTGCGTTCCCCTTCATCTTGGAACGTTGCAAAGTGTCATCAAAATTCATTCACAAACGAATCTATGCTTCCAACAAACATATAAAACACGGTGGAAAAAACCACCTGTTGTATGGTGGACACCCAACCCTTTATCCAATGTACTCCAAAAGCTAATTAAATCTTTCTCATGTTACTTGAAAGCTTTCACCAACGTTTCATGAAAATCGGTAAGCTATTGTGAAAAAAAAATTCAGGTAAACAAACCTTTGATACTACACTGTGTTGTAGCCATCACCATGTAGTTCAAAATTTGGAAAGCGTTTATATGCAACACTCTCATGAATGTATAATGTATATACATACACCTTGATGAAGTTTAAAAGCTGATTCAAGCCTATGTTTGGGATTCAGTGTTACGTCATAGGGATAGTTTTCAGAAACTTATGTTTCTTTAAGAAATAAGCCCCGGGTGTCACCCGTTTTGGGGTTCACCCGACCGTAAAAAACTTAAACAAACCATCACAATGTTTTCAACGATAAATCACTTAGAAACTAGGTTTTTAGCCCGGTTATCCATATAATTTTAATTTATAAATTGTGATAACTTATAAATGTGTCCTATAAATTTGTCCTATTGGTTCAAAAAGGATCTATCCTACTTTTTAAAATTTTGAGTTATTACGTAAAATAAACTTTTAACAACATGTGTGTATTTCTTTTTTTTTAATCGAATCAACATGTTGAGCATTGAATACCCTCACCATAATTACTCAACAGCTTTGAATATTCCTATAGATACCATATTAACCGTTTTCTTTTACGGTACATTATTTAGTATGCAAAAATGATTCTTTAACGACCAGGTCTGAAAACACATATGCTGAATAATGTATAGGAAAAGTGGTCTCTGTCGATAATGTGGCACCCTGTGTCGATAGAGTGTCACCCTTGAGTTCTGTTCTATTCCAAAATTATGTCTCAATTCCAAAATTATTTCTAAAATATCAATAATAAAGGAATTATTTGTCAAATACATAAGTGTATTGCTTTGACAAAATAAAAAAAATTGAATATATGTTAATCAAATCCATTTTTTAATTGAGATACATAAGAAGATTTGGGACTAATTGAACAAAATCTGGGATTCATTTTCATTTAGTCAATTATATGATGGTTATGATTTCGGATCTTGGACATCTGTCCAATATAACATAAGAATGAATTGTACAAAACCGGGGCATCATTGGATTTTTATCCGTTGTCTGGATTTTTCGAATTGTAATTTGATTTTATCTGGGATGTTTTTTTACTGATTGTAAATGGTAACATTTTGAACATTTTACATAGAAGGTTTTATAAGATATGTATTTCGTATATGTTCTTGACTATATTATTAGAAGAGTAAATTAGTAGAAAAAACGAAATTTCTAAACGAATTTTAGGTTTTTGTGCATATTATCATTATTGAGGATGACGACTGACTTTAGTTTTTTCAATTCGTTTTAATTGTAAGTTAAAATTACATAATGTCAATTTTCACGAACTTTGCTTTTATGTATTTTAATTTTATTGAAAAACGGTCTCACAAATTTTAGAATAACCCAATTTTGGAAAGTGGAAAATTTGGAAACGAGGCTAAAATTTCATAAAACGATAGATAGCCGCTGGGAAGTGCTTGTTAAACACAGCAACGCAACTTTTAAAAGACACTCAACAACGCGTTGGAATGCTCATTATGGTTCAGTTAAAGTATTGGACAAAATTTTTAATAGGATTGTGGCTGCAATTGAGAAATTAAGTGATCAACAAGATATAAATGATCAACAAATGTAGACACTAGAGTCGCTCCACAAAACCTTATGCGTTTTGATTGTGTGGGAGTTTATATTTCTTTGCTATCTTTTGTTTCGGAATGATGTTTTAAGGGGAATAAATTGTGCTTGGATTGTATTGCTAAGCACAGGCTTGAATATTGATCAATTAGTTATAAAAATACAGTCACTTCCTCTTTATATTGAAGAAAAACCTAGTCATATTGTAGAAGAGGCAAAAGATTTTGCTGTGGAAAAATCGGAGGACTACGAAATTCCAATTGAAAGATGAATTCGTCGTAAAAAACAGCTGGTGAGTTGGCCCAGGACTGACACTAAGAGCTGAACTTAAAAAGGACATGTGTGAATGTCTTGACCGATTCAATGTTGAACTCCGAACAAGATTAAAGTCATTCCAAGATGTAGCTTCAATATTTTAGGTTGTGCTGACAAACACTGGGATTTTGGCGAACAGTAAAGAATTGCAATTATCTGAATCAAAATTGACTGGTTTATAGATATAAATATATTATATATTTGTTTATAGATATCAGAAACAAAACTCGTCATAGAGATACGGTTTGAGGTTGAGAAGGCATTTAAAAGAGGCCAATTTTACAGTTTCTAACTGGGTGTGCCTATAAACAATTTGAAATTGATTGTGGAATGGGATTTTACAGAATCTCTTCCAAGTCTTATGGTCGCACTAAAGTTATTTATGACTATTTGCGTATCAGTGGCTTCGAGTGAGAGGAGTTTCAGCAAATTAAAATTAATTAAAAATTACATGCTAGCAACAATGACCCAAACGAGGCTTAACAATCTTCGCATATTAACAATAGAACATGAGGCAACACAAAATATAAATTTTGAAGATGTGATTTCTAAGTTTGCAGCTGTTAAAGCTAGAAAGAAGAGATTTAAAATGTGTGTACATTATATGTATGTGCGAGTATATTGATTTTACTCTCATTTTTCTTTTACTATACCCTATCATAAAAGTTTCATTTTCTTACATCCATGTAAAAGAATGTATAATAAAACAGTACTTTATTGTAGTTCATTGGCTTTTTATTAATATTGACAGTTTTCATTCTTGGGGTGACACCACAATATTCGCCCCGGGTGCCACCCGCACCCATGCTAGCTACGCCACTGAATATGTGGTATATCATGCTCGAGATGATGTTGCACGGCGTCACGGTTGGCGTTCAATCCACAAATATTTTGAATGTGTATTTTAAATTTTTTATCAAATGTATAATAGTCATCTCATCAAAATATAATTTGTTTAAAAATGGGTAACTAAACAATAAATGATATCATATAATTAAATATGACATATGCCAATATTTCATGATAGGATGTAAGAAATAATAAAACAGTTGAAAACAAAATTTTTAAAAAATTTGAAAGATTACTTAAATATTTTTTCATGTTATTACCACGAGCTAGACGCAATAAAGGCCACCAACAGGCTTTGTTCTATAACTATTAGAAGCCTATGTACAACTGGGGGTGACAGGAGCTCAGAAGTTTGGTATGTTTCATGATTTGACCCTATACAGATTCAAAGTTTTCTTACAAATCCCCAATTTCATGTTAATTTAGATTGTATTACATCCAATTTCTTCACAACAATGCTGGTATTCTTCAAGGCTCTGTATTTTCGTCAACCATGTTTTTTCTATGCATCAATGCCTTGCTTATTTCTACAGCGCATCCAATCCATAGTTTTGCTGATGACATAACATTGCATGCATCACATGTATCTCATAATCACATGTACCTCCTAAATTTGATTTGATACTCTAGTATTCATTGATAGAGAGTTGTTAATTGAATCTATAAACGAAGAGCTGGAGCATATAAAGGAATGGAGAAATCGTAGTCTTAATGCCTAAAATATGGGTTCTTGCACGATTAGTGCGTCGTAAAACCTACCCTATTAAGATAAACCATTAGGAATTGCATGACATTGAATCAGTTAGACTTTTTGGAGTGAATATCCTTCAATGGAATAAACATGTGTTCAACCTAACTAAATCTGCAATGCAAAAAGAATTTTCCCAATTTGCTAATCTAAGTCGTTTATGCTCCTGCTGTTATGTTTGGGGAAGTGCTTGTCAGTCAACAATAAAATGTTTAGACTCTGTACAGAGAAAATCAAAACGGTTGAATGATAATATCAAACAAACTGATCAGGTAGATTTGCCCCATATCCCAAAAATGTGACTGATTGCACAATCTACTATAAATATATCTTTAGCGAATTTCCCTGTAAAGAAATTGAAAATGTCCTTCAGAACGTCCGAGTTATTTCATCTATTTACTGTCCAAATACTTTGTTGTAGAACTATGCCTTTCCAGAACGATTATTTTAATAAAGTGGTCAAATTATAAAGCTCCCAATAAAATTACCCTTCAGACTTTTAAAAAAGAATTATATGGTCACTTAAAATAATTATAGTTATCCACATGTTATATTAATTACTTCCATTTGTACGATCTCCTTCCTTTTTAGTTGACATGGTATCTTATATTAAAAGAGTCTAATTAGTAAAAAAAATTCCGTCAGTTAATCCATATATCGAATTGTATCGAAACAATATTCTAAGGATTCTTAATCTTGTTTAGAAATACAAAATCACAAACTTTAAATATGTACATATTTAAAGTTATATACATATATTAACCTATTTTATGTTTCAATTTACAAGAGAACAGTAATAAAAAATAGACAAAATTTTATGTTACGAAATATTGTTGGAGGTTATTTATTAATCGTTCAATAAATAAATTTAAACACGTTTTTTTGGAAATGTAATTTAATAGTTTGTTAATTTAGTTTAATAAACTTACCAATCTTTATAACCGATGGAAGTCCTGTTATACCGCCAAATAATAAACAAATTATGTACATTATCAAAAACATGATATCACAAACACTTTGTTTTAAATATAAACATTATTTGTAAAATTTATTAGTTGTTTGCCTTAATATTAATGTTGACATCCTGACATTTTTTTAAGAAGGAAATTATTATGTAAAATATGGTAAAAAGTTCGTTTTCGTTTGCTTTTATCAGTGAAGGAACATGAAAACCTCACGTGAAAGCTATCAAAGCATGATAGGATTTTTCCGACGAATTGTTCCGATCCATCGTGATCCACCAATGTAAAGTTGATCACTGCAATGCTAAAACAGATCAAGGGAGTCATATTTTTATATTATTTTGTTAAGGATATTAAGCTCAACGTCTTTAACTGGTAGACTAACACCAGTTCTCCGTAGATGTTTCCAGTATATTTATGACTTTACTTTTTTTGAAGTAAAACTTCTAATGCGACTGCTAACAAGGTTGCGTTAAACGTTTAACGCTACCATAGAAAGTTGAAATATTTTATATGAGAAAAAAAATTTTAAATTATACAATAAAAGAAATTTATTTTCACTAAAAAAATTCTAATGATAATTAAAAGATGCGATCAATTGTGAATTGTAAACAATGTTAATAAAGGTTGTCTTAAAGAATATGAACCGTATGAGTTCACTAAAAATCAATTTCTACCCCTTTTTATTTTCATTTCCACATTACGAAGTTTCACTTCTTCCGCGCGGAGGGACTGCACGCACAATTTTTTTATTTTATCTTGCTGCCTTTGCTTTTTAAATAAAATGTAAATTAATCTGGAAATGGAAAACATAATGATTCCACTTTAAAGCCTCGTTGACACTAAGATAGTTTACAATCTACTATCCAGCGAGTTTACTAGCAGCTTGTAAACTCGCGTAGTGTAATCATTTTTACAATCTAACTAGCAGATCTACCGAAAAAGTTGATTGGTTGGCTACTTTAAAATCTACTCGCCAGCTTTTAAACTCGCCAACTACAAGCTTGTAAACAATCTTAGTGTCATCGAGGCTTAAGTATACCTTTTATTATGGAATATATATGAAAAAAGAAATACATGATTGTTTGGGATGCTGATATAGCATAAAATTTAAAAGTTTTAGACCAGGAAGTTATTTTATTTCGAACAATACACACGTATCTTGGAAATTTATGAATAATTTGAAAGAGAATAGAAAATATAATTTTTTTTTCATAGAATTTTCGACGTTTATTATTTTATATTTTATATATTTATTTTTATTAATAAAAAGTGTTGTGTTATAGGGTTTAGAATATGTGTCACAACAATATATTATATTGTTGTACAAATATATTGTTCTCATTCTAACCTTTTGATATTTCTGTACCAAAAAATGTAAAAATTTGATATTGTTTTTTGTATGATATCTATTGTTTTGTTTTTCTATGATTTCTATGACGTATTTCATTATGGTGATAGAAACTTTAGCTGGCAAACTGGAAATTATTCGAAATACTTTGCAGTCGTGGATAAAATAGCATCTTGTATTCGCATAGGATGATGACAATTCTTAGAATTGTTACCATTCTAAACTCATACAAAAATCTATTATTATTGTAGTTCCTCGAAAAAAGGCATTATTTTTATAGAATTGAATGGTTTTTAACCGACTTAAAAAAAAGAAGGTTCTGTGTTTCATTGTGGGTTTTTTTATGTATGTTCACCGATTACTCAAAAACGGCTCATTCGATTTGGATGATTTAGATTGTATTATATTTAGGTTGATTGCGAGAAGGTCCCATAATTTTTTCTATGATTTCAAAAATGCCGTTATTCAGAAAATTGTAAAAAACATATTTTTTATTTATTTTTGCTGATTTCATCAAAACATATTAATCTGATTGGATGGTTTGGGCTGCATTATATTGCTATACATGCCGAGGCAGTTGTATATAATTTTTTATTACTGGAAATATGCCGTTTTTGCAAAAAATCGCAAAACCATAATTAATAGATTGTCACTGATGAATTTTTTTCCGGTATTTGAAGATTTACTTTAAAAACGCTTTCTAGTCGACATTTGCTTTTAGTCGAGTCAAATTAGCTTCAAAATCCGTAAAACTTCTTAGTTTTCAGAAACAGGTCCGAATTTGATGATTTTTTTATAGTGTTTGGTTTTATATATTATTTGAAATCAGAATCATTACAATGTGCGCAATTAAATTTTTATATTGTTTAAACAATATAAACAAAATTTATGAACAAATTGTTTTTTTAAAAAGTAAAGTAGAGTTGAGATTAAAATGCTGTTCAAAAGTTAGGATTTTTAGGGAGATGTTGTAAGTTTTTCAATAGCGAACAGCTTCTTTTAGTTTATAAATTTTTTATACATCCCTGCATGGAATACTGTGCTCACATATGGGGTGGAGCTTACTTGAGTTGTCTAAATTGCCTTGATTCTGTACAGCTAAGAGCTATTAAACTCATTGGTAGCCCAAGTCTTACTAACGGTCTTGATTCTTTGCAGCACAGAAGAAATGTTGCTGATTTGACTATATTTTATAAATATATTATGGGCTAGCTGGACCCGGCCACGCGTTGCAGTGGCTCAGTCTAGTTAAATATAAGAAATAAAGAAAACAGAACACAGACGTTTTTAATATGTTTAATTTCATAATGCTTGAGGGTATACAATGTTTTTTGTTGTTCCATTGTTTGTGCAGATGTAGAGATCATCTGGTTTGCTGACTCTAGAACACGCAACTTGCTCAAATAATTGTCCATGTGAGAAACAATCAGTATCTTGTTCTAAACCACGCACTTCTAATGTTTGGCCCTGAGCTTTGTTGATGGTAATTGCAAATGCCAATCGAATTGGGAATTGCAATCTTTTAAATTGAAATGGCATATCTGTTGGCATCATAGGTATGCAAGGAATGAGAACATCTTCACTTTTGAAAGGTCCAGTCAAGATTGTCGCTTTTACTACGTTGCTCTTTATTTTTTTAAACTGAAAATCGCGTGCCATTGCAAATTTTTGGCTGATTGATATTTTGCAACTTGATATACGGCACGCTGATTTTTAATTGCAGTACATGTGCGGCATCCCTGTCAGATCTAGTGAATTCAAAAATTCTGTTGGATAGCTAATCGCTTCATCTGCTTCCATGACAGTGTCTACGGACTTGTATGTGACTGCCTCGCTTTGGATATAAAACTTCATTATACTGTTAAATTCATTGACGTCTTTGTTTTTGGCCGCAAGAATGGCTCGTTCACTCAGCCAATCGTGATACTTATGATTAGTTTGAACATTTTGAAATACTTTATCAACCAATTCCTCTTTTGACTACAACAAATTGTAGAAGTTATGAGACAGTAAAATTTGTCCTGGGGTTAGATTAACCGGTACCTTTCCGTCAGCAATCGATGTGAGAATATCTCAGCTGATTTATCGTTTTGCAGCAGGACACGTATATTTATAGTTGATTTTAAAGTTTTTAAGTGTCGCCACAAAGTATAGTATTTCAGGCAAGCATCTATTTCATCTTCTGGTGTTGATCGAGGAACTACAGGTAATGTTTGTCTGAAATCTCCTGCAAGCAAGATTAATGCATTCCCAAATGGTTTGATATTTCCAGGCAAATCTTGCAATGATCGATTATGAGTTTTAATTTATCCTAAATAATAAGTTTACAATTCTGCAATATTTTCCCATTATGGAACCTTTGGAAATGTTCCATGAGGAAGTTTCAATAAATTGCAAGTGGAATGAGCAGTTCTTCCACCTGGTAGCAATGTCGCAGCCATGTTGGACGACGCAAGAGCTAAAGCTATGTCATTTTGTGATCGAGTTGCTACTACTAACTACAATTAGTCTGATTATGAACTTTTTACGGCCAGTTCCTTCTGGCGCATCCAAGAAAATTATTCCTCCAAACCCGTTATTAGCAATTTGCATTTTGAATAACATTTTAGTTTATCGTAAATGACTTTTTGTTCAAACGTAAGCTTTGGAATATTTGAATTCACATACGACAAAAGATCACCCGTGTTGTAATTTTGTTCACGACACAATTTTACATCGAACGAAGATGCAGCAGCAGATCGATTCTTCGATGGCATTCTTGATTGATTGAGAACTTTGTTCGCGATATCTAAGCACAAATCTTCAATCATTATCAACGCTTCGTGGTAAATTTCTGTTGTGAAATCTATGTTTTTTTTTGGAATTTTCCTTGGATAAACGACGTAAAGTATCTTCAGTCATGTGTGATTTATATTTTTCCCATAACTCTGTTAGAGATGAAGGTCAATATGATTGCAAACAAAGCACGAACTTGATTTGGATGTGACGTGTTGCATACATCCCATGCATACATCCCAGTGACGGTTGTTCTCCAATTAATTCAAAGCTTGACGCAGGGCATGGAAAGTGCTATGTGTAACGCTGTTTACAACTCACTTGACTCAACTCTGATCAGACGTAGGCCTGGGCATTTTGCGAAGAAAGAACATGCAAAAAATAATAATGGAATAGAGTATATAAAACCCGCCTATATTCAAATGCAACATTGTGCCCAAATTTCAAAGGAATCGGTCCAGTATTTTTGGAGATTACCTATTTTGAACAAACGAACATTTACATTTTTATTTATATAGATGAGAACTGAGGACATTTTTACTCCTACCGAGGACAGTCCTACCGAAAGGAGAACACGTTGCAACCTTATTGGTTTACAAATTAGATAAAATAATCTTTGGGCCTATCACTATACGAATCTAATCGATTAAATTGAGCATGAAGTTAAAATTGACCATAAAGTTGAGTGATTTGAAAATAAAGCAGGTGAGACACTTGTAATTATTGACAGCCTACGTTATAAAACATATACATATGTATAACGAAAAAAAAAAAATTTAAAGAAAAAAAAAAAAAAAAAACTAAGTAACAACCTTCCTGTATTCGAATGCAACGTTGTGTCCAAAGTTCAAAAGATTCGATCAAGTACCTTCGGAGATTACCTATTTTGATCAAACGAACATTTACATTTATATAGATGAACGAGCTTCTGAAGAGATCAAATCGATTTTATTTAAATCAGCAAACCTTTCGCGTCACACCAGAGCAACTGTAGCAGCCCATCCCCTTATGGTTCAAATAATTAGGTGTAGAACTGTAGCCTTCCAACGTAATGTTTTCAACAGTCTCTCATCTTTGGAATGCCTTACCTTCCTGGGTTTTCCCTGATGACTTTAATCCTCAAAGCTTTAAAGTTAACGTTCATAAATATCTCAGAGAAATCTAATTTGCATTCCATTCTTATCCCTAGCTGGCATGCTACCTTCGGATAATCAGAGACGTTAATTAACATGCCTAGCTTTGAATAAAAAAAACATAAAACGTGCGATGCCTAACTTGTGTATCCACTTGTCACTAACATAAAGAGACTTTGCTGAGTTTACGAACAGAAACGTTTTCCACTCCGAATTCTTTGCACTTTGACCGATTTACGTGAAATTTGGTGAGTAGTTTCGGGATGGCTCAAAAGTGGCGTTTCACTCTTGAGAGTGAAATATTTTTTCACTCAATTGTAACCCTAAAAATAGATAAAAAGACACATTTTAAATATAAAATATTAATTAAAGTTTTTTCCATAGATCGATATTTTTCGAGTTATTCGCGATTGAAAACTTATATTATTCGTTGAAAAATGCATGGTTTTTGATAGTTTTTCGAAAATAACTCATAAGCTTAGCGTTCTATCAAATATTTTGTGATCAACAAGAATAAAACATAAAATAATAAAGAGATTATTTTTTTGTGAGCGTTGTAGGTCCAAAATAAAGCAAGTTATGACTCAATGACGAGAATTTTTTTTAGCAACTTGGTTCAAAGAATTCAATGTTCAAATAACGGAAAAGCGATGCATTTTTCGGACAAACTTTCATATATTTTCTTGTTATTATTGCTGTTTGCATTAAAAAAAAACAAGCTACGATGCAGAAACGATGAATAACTCGAGTTCAAAATAGAAACTCAGCGTTCAAATCTAGATTGAAAATATAAGTTGACCATTACCCCGTACAACTAGCTGTATTTTAGTGTTACTTATGTGATCAAGAAGTTTTGCTAGAGTAAGGTGCTTGCAAACGAGCAACTTTTTACGGCGAACAAAACTTTTTACGGCAAATTCGAAAACAATCCCGGCATTTTTTTCGTATTGCACGGCAATATATTTGTATAGTTCGGCAATATTGCCGGTATTGCAACTAATGGCTGTTGATTGTTTTGATCGATCGAAAATATTAAACATTACCCGGCAACTATTTAGATTTTTGTTGTTGTTTTTTTATTGAAATTGAGAATGTTGTTCGTTTTGAAGATTTGTAAATGCGTAAACAAAATTATTTTCATACAATGGTTTAATTAAATGGTTGGTAAAATAAAAGGTTTGAATTTGGGTATTGTTTTTGGTGTTTTAAAATAAGAAAAAAAGGATTTTATTTCTATTCAGATATTATGGTTAATTAATGATTGATGAAAGGTGGGTAAACAATACTTTTTTGTTGTTGTTATGATTGTGCTTCTGTTTTGAGAATGAGTGAACTTGTTTTTGTTTATAAATCGTTTAGTGTTTTGGTATTTTGAATGGAGAATAAATTTGATGGTTTTTTAGTAAATTTGTAAGCCTTCTACAATTTTCTGAAAATCACTTCAGTTTGATCACTGGATTGTTAATGTAACCTCCAAAGTTTTAATTTGGAGGGGTTTTTTTGTGGCAATTAAGCTTAAGTACATATTGGAAATCACTTGAATTTTGCAATTCGAAATCATTTTTCATTTTTCTCTTGGAAAAACTCCTGTAGAAAAATGTGTCTTTCGAACCGGGATTCGATCTACACTCAACAGAGACACCTGTTCAAAGCCTGTGTGTCTTATACACTTAGCCACAGTGACGATGACGAACCATATTTTACTTTTCATGCTCAGATGATTTCTAAATGACACAAGAGGATTTGCAACTCCAAAATTAGCTCAAAAAGTTTCCTTGAGTTGGTAAGGTTAGAATGACCGTCTGGAGAATGACAAACTAAAGAACTTTTGATGATGAAGGACTACGCTTTCAAAAACAATCTAGAGCTTCTCAAGCGCGCTAACTTCAAAATTCGAATCTTTTTTAAGTCAGGGCAAGAGAAAGTAGGTGGGCTCAAGAGTTTCTTATATTAAGTGGTTCTTCTTATAAAAATTTTAGAATTTTCATGATTTATAGACTATAAAGGCTTAAAAAAAATAAAATCTGTGTTCTTCGAGTTTCATATCTTTGCCTTGTAGTTAACCCCGCCGCCTTACCATTTAGCTTAAGTTTAACAAATAACATGGCGATTTCGGTATTGAATGATCCAGTCCCGGCTTCAGCTAAATTAATTGTGCTACTTTAGAGGAGCCAATAACATTGACATGGACTAAAACTGCGGGTTAGGATATTACTCCGCAAAAAACGAAGTGATTGACTTTACCAGGAAACAGAGGATCCCTGATATTGGCTCCAGTGCTCTGACGGGGAGTGGTGTTGTATTTGCAGATCAAGAAAAATACTTATAAGTACCGTGATGGATATAAAACTCAGTTCGAAACCAAATATCAGACAAAGAGCAAAAAAGCTATGGTAGCATTATATACTCATGTAAAGAAATCGAGGGGGAAAAGGTGGTCTTGCACTGCACCTTTCCCAATGACTTTACATCTCTGTGATCAGACCAATCTTAATTTACGGTGTGATCATATGGTGAATTGCACTGCCCAATGCTACAACGCCAGAACTAGTGCAGAGCTCAATCATTTTTGAAGTTCCAATAACGCATCTTCTTACTTTTTCGTTCATTCAATTGCTTTATCCGTCCTTGTTAGCTTATGGAGACTCGCAATATTCGCTGATGGTGATATGCTGATGCAAAACATTGGTAGAAAATGAACAATCCTAGACAACTGCAAAGTTTATGTAAATTCTTTGGTCTTGGTCATTCTTGTACTGCTGTGATCTTTTCAAGATCTATGTGTTCACCATTTGTTGGCACTTTACACCCCAAGTATGTTACTTTCTCTCTCTAAACAGTGTACATTTCTTTGGACTTAATATGAGTCATGTCCTTACAATCCTTTGGACTTAATATAAATCCATAACACTTACAATTATCTTGTCCAATTACACAAGACACGTTCCATTAAACCCTCAAATGCTGCTGGTACTCAGTCTGAATCAAATAGAATATACATTAAATTCTCATAACCCATCTACCCATACTACACGCTGTCAATTATCGGTCCTCTTCCTGCACATCTACCTGCCACTAACCACTTTGCAGATCTACTGTTGAGAACAATTTGGACCATGTTTCCAGGGTATCATTAATTCGAGGTAATGGGTAATTAACTTTTTGTTACGGCATTCAATTTTCTGTAGTCGATGCAGAAATTAATAGTTCCATATCCTTCTTACCTTACCTTAAAGTAAGTTTTTATATGAAATCTACCTCAAAAACAAAACCCAATGAAGATCATTGACCATTTTTCCAAACATCTGTTTAAATAGAAACAACTATAAATCAACCAATGCCAACAACCAATACCATCAATTGTCACTTTGAAACAGTAAAAATGTAAAAGGATTTAATTTAGCCGTCAAAATTTTTTATTTTGAAATAAATATTTTTAGTCGGTTAATCCTCTTTTAATTTTTTTTCTAGTTTTTGCATCCTTTATAAAAAAATGAAAACAATAGTAAGTACATACATACATGTAATTAGAAAATCGAAAATACGTATACAAAATTTGAAGCTGGTAAATTTGTGAAGTGAAAATTATTATAGTCGGCAATAAATGTCAACCGAGATATATTTTTTCAATAAAAGAGTGATTAATGATTCGAGATAATGAAGATTTCCCCATTTGGAAATGCCATCAATTGTTTCACCAATCCATGCTAAATATGTATGCCAAAACATTCGAAACAGAACGTTTGAAATTCATCCATTTAAATCAATCCAAGCTTTTGTCTTAAGTACTAGTTCATTAGCGAGAGCCAATTTAATAAGACGGTTATTCACAACTAAGGCACATACACAACATCATTTCAAATGCACACGGCAAATATCCGATACCAGATTCGATAAAGATTTGAAGGAAGTTGTGACGAAAAATATGTAACATGAGCATTCCAGAACACTGAATCCAAATTCAAAATGCATGAGAGACCATTACTACTCAAAATGATATCATCAAGGATTTAGTCAGTTACAGGAAATAATGAATATAATTTGTATAAAAGAAGATCGGCAGCAGATGACGTAAAGTTAACAACATATAGATATGCGAAACGGGAGCATGGAAATAGTTTCATACGCATGGATGATTGTTCCATACCAAGTCATCAATCAAAAATTCCTTAAAAATCAAAAAATCAACATTTCCTTAAACGATGATCTAACGACAATCATAGATTGGGGTTTTATTAACAGTGTTGAATTTAATACGAGTAAAACACAGGTTTGCCATTTTTCTAGACTGTCCGCTAATCCGTTTCCTTTAAAGTTTGACTCCAAAGGTCTTGTGGAGAAAGAATCTGCAAGACTTCTAGGAGTAGGAGTTCAAAACAATATAAAATGGAATTCTCATATTTTTAAACTAGCTAAGAACACTGTTCAAAAATTGGGCTTATTGTTTCTTAAAGAAACTGAATAAATATTCAAACTTATTCCCAATCCCTAATTGGGCATGGTATCTTCGGATATTCAGAGACATTAATTTATAATTTATTATAATTAACACTAAACATGCCTAATTTTGCATAAAGAAAAAATCAAAACAATTAATATAGAACGAATTAAGTATGTATCTTCAACTTAGCACATATAACATTGTAATGCTTCTGATTTCAAAAAATATATAAAAACACATATTTTTAAAAAAAAATCATCAAAATCGGAACTGTCCCTGACTCGACCATGATGATGACTCGACTATTTATGACTACACTAAAAATGAAAAAATAAATAAACTTTTAAAAAAAAATAGAACCTACTTCAGAAAAAACAAAACAGACACAAAAATAGTGAAAAATAACTCAATCGTAGCTTTTGGTGACAAAAATACGTTACATTTTGATTAATTTAATTATACCCTACTATAGACAAAAAAAGTTATTATGTTCTAGATGTTATTTGAAAGACAATGTTACTGTACATTAAACTGTTTAACAATTTTAATTCACTAGACTTGAATTTTGAAAATTTAGAATTATATATTAGAGAGATAAACGTATGTTCGTAAAGTTAAATGGACTAAAATACACTAGAATTGGCTAATTGAATTACAAAAAACAGCAATACCTAATGAGAAAAATTCAACTTAAAAAAAAGTAGTTAAATGATGATGAAATTTCAACTTTGAAATACTATCGCCTCTGTAGGTTACCTGGATAGCGTGTCTGCCAAAACGGATTCGAACCATGGCACTGACGAGGATAGTTTGAATCCCGATCCGAAGCACGTATAAGAGAAAATGGAGTTTATCTCTGAGAAAAATCCAAAAATATACTTTCGAATTGAAAAATTCTAAATAATTTAATTGCTTGAGTTTAAGTGCTCAAAAAAAATCTCTAATATATAATTCTAAATTTTCAATATTCAAGTCTAGTGAATTAAAAAAGTTATTATATTAAATAGTTAATTTTTATTACAATTACTATAGTTATTATAGTTGTTGTAATAGCTATTATATTTTAAAAATTATTTGTAGTACAAAACTGTTCGAAGTCGGTGCCACGTTGACGAAAAACCGACTCATACGTCTCGTGCTTGGCACCGATTTCCAACAGTTTTGATACTTCAAATAACTTTTAAAATATAATAACTATTATATCAACTATAATAACTATAATAATTATAATAAAAAGTAACTATTTAATATAATAACTTTGTTTAAACACGTATTTTTTTTGTCTTTAGTAAGGTATAATTAAATTAACTTAATCAAAATGTAACGTATTTTTGTCACGAAAAGCCACGATTGAGTTATTTTTCACTTTTTGTGCCTATTTTGTTTTTCCTGTGGTCTAATTCCATAACAAAAAAAATACACAAAATGATAAAAGGATAAAATGATAACTCATATTTTTCCCGAATTGCGATTCCTATGACAAATGATAAAATGATAATGATAAAAAATTTTTATCATTAGTGAAAATGATAAGTTTTTTTTCCTTCACCAAAAAGGTGGAGAAAACGTTTATCACTGATGATAAAAATTTGTTAAAAACAATTTGACATTAAACTTATATCGTTTTCTTTCTGACGAAATATTCGAAAAGTAAATAATTATATTTTATTGCAAATCAAGATTGTTTTATGTTGTGTTTAATTTGTTTTTACTATAGTAAAATTATTATTATCATTGCAATAAATTTTAATGCATAATTTAACAACAATAATTTCTAATTATCATTGTATTTGTATGTAATGTGTCATCAAGTACATATAGCCATATACCGATTTGAAATTAGTATAAAACTCTTACATTTTAATAATTTTGTTTGTTCAAACTTAACAAGTATTATAATACATTTCACTAATAAATTAAAATAAAAACGCCAATTTCTTGTTAACTAATAGTTTTTATTTGCTATATACGTATTTCGAAAGCTATGCTTTCATCGACAGTATTATATATCAAAACTGAGTTTTGAGCATTAGCACAAAAACCATTTTATACAGCTGTCAAAATTAATAAACAAACTAAACGCCATTATTAGTTTTATTTAAAGTATTGCTTATGGACCCTTTTCCCGAAAAAAAAACTAGACAGTTGGGTTCAGCTGATTGTATTTCGAAAACAAGTTTTGTGTTGTCTTTAATTTGTTTTTACCATAGATGCATTATTATTATTTTTGCAGTAAATTTTAAAACATAATTATACTGATTTATAATTATTATTTGACAGATTACATACATCAATACATACACCAAAATAACGGTTTGAAGTTTAAGGAAAAATCTATAGTTTTTAGATACTGCTGTCGATGTAAGCATAGCTTTCAAAATACGTATTGTGAAATAAAACTCAATTTAACAAGAAAAGGCGTCTATTATTTTATTAATTAATTTTGTTATTAACAATATGTCATATATATATATATATATATATATATATATATATATATATATATATATATATATATATATATATATATTATATATATATATATATATATATATATATATATATATATATATATATATATATATATATATATATATATATATATATATATATATATATATATATATAATATAAATATATATATATATATATATATATATATATATATATATATATATATATATATATATATATATATATATATATATATATATATATATATATATATATATATATATATATATATATATATATATATATATATATATATATATATATATATATATATATATATATATATATATGTATATATATATATATATATATATATATATATATATATATATATATATATATATATATATATATATATATATATATATATATTTATTTACTTATGTTTTATATATATATATATATATAAATATATATATATATATATATATATATATATATATATATATATATATATATATATATATATATATATATATATATATATATATATATATATATATATATATATATATATATATATATATATATTAGACTGGTCGTTAAAAACGAAATTTTCCGAGACGCGTTTTCCGTTAAAAACTAAATTTTCCGAGATATATATATATATATATTTATTTACTTATGTTTTATATATATATATATATATATAAATATATATATATATATATATATATATATATATATATATATATATATATATATATATATATATATATATATATATATATATATATATATATATATATATATATATATATATATATATATATATATATATATATATATATATTATATATATATATATATTATATATATATATATATATATATATTAGACTGGTCGTTAAAAACTAAATTTTCCGAGACGCCCCCTAGAAAAATTCTTTGTGGTCAAAAAACCACAACGCATTATTTTTTGTTTTTTTAAATCAAAAGAACACGTGCCGCAAAATCGTCGAAGTTGAATTTTTGAAAAATTCGTAGTTTTTTTCAAATATCTCATAAAATATGCAGATGTCAAAAAAAATTTCGTAACCATTTTTGTAGGAAATTTAATTCTCTACAAGTCCAAGTCATTTTTTGCCGAAAACGTATAGTTCTCAAGATATTTTGAAAATGAGCTTGTAAGTTTTCGTAATTTTAAAAAACATAAAAATAAAGATGACGGAAAAGTCCTAATTTTTTTCTTATGCTATAGAATGAAATGTATACAAAAATAATCGTGACAAAAAAAATTAAAATTAGTACTTTTTCGTCGAAATTTTCATCATTTGGTTTTACGAGTTTTGAAGAATTTCAAGATTTATTTCAAAATATCATCAGAAATATAGGTTTTAGGAAAAAAATGACTTGGACCTTTTTTGTAGAGAATTAAATTTCCTACAAAAAAGGTTATGCGATTTTTTTGGACATCTGCATATTTTATGAGATATTAACAATTTTATCATAAAATAAACTTCGATGATTTTGCGGCACGTGTTCTTTTGACTTAAAAAAAAAAATTAGTGCCGTTGTGGTTTTTCGACCACAAAGAATTTTTCTAGGGGGCGTCTCGGAAAATTTAGTTTTTAACGACCAGTCTAATATATATATATATATATATATATATATATATATATATATATATATATATATATATATATA